>BPTQ01000006.1:114100893-114610281 GCA_019973895.1 Chrysanthemum seticuspe | reverse complement strand
GTGCCCTTTCAAGGTGAACCTATACCTCAGCCCCTACGCTTCATAAACATAACCAAAACTTCAAGCACTTCACCCACTAGTTGTAGCAACCAATGAAACATAAGAATTAGTATCCGTAGTTTTTGTGTTCAACATCTATGGACAAATATTCAACCTAAGTACTCCCATAACACAACAAACCCCTACATCACCACATCCTTATTTAGATACTAGAAGACCTACCACCTAGATCAACCAATCCACCATCCTTACCATCATTTGAATTCGTTAAGTGTATTGCTCAAAAAGCCCTTGTGTCCAACACTTGTACCGAATCAAATGCACGTTTGAACAAACTCAAACATCATTTCCAACATATAAGGACTTAGATAATTTATTATGGCTAGAACCTCAACTATCAAATAAGCATGATGCTCTTGGTAATTGTTGTCAATTTCCACTAGGTATAAGTAGTACTACCTTCACAAATTATCAAAGTATTAGTAATACTTTGTCGTTAAACTTCTGCATAAATTTCGTTAAACCTCAAATCAACATTTTAACAACATATGTTAAAATGCAATCTCAAAGCCAACATCATACACTCCAAGCAACAATGACTCTTGAGGAGTATACATAAGAAACTCGAGTGAATTCCTCTTGTCATCATCTAGTGATTATAATCTTGAGACCAAGTTTATTTAGATGGGACTATCCGATTCAAACACTTTGGCTTCATATCTTCATTTAGGAAAACATGATGTTTTGAAGAACATTATGACTAAGATTCATGCGTTAAGCTTTCATTTTGTTAAAAGGATATTGTATATCCTATGCATCACTCTTGCGACATAAATAGTTGTGATTTCATTACACCTCATTGGCTAAATGATCTTGAAACAAACATCTACAAGTTCTGTGAATTAGCATATCCAATTCATCTTGTCATACTTGTTTTCATAAGCATGATAACTTTATCCCATGGGATAATCTCATTTGTTGAAAGATACTATTTGTATCTATTTCCTTTCAAGCGTACATCATAACCTAACCTTGCTCAAACCGAGTGCACATCCAAGGTTAAAACTACACATCTTTAGAGCATACACAAGATCTATTGAAGTTGGTAACCTCACTTAGATTCTTGTTAAATAATATTCCAAAGAGCTTTCTTGAGAACGTTCTTAGTTTAACATATTCCATTCTCTAGTCTTAGATGATCAATTCACATTTAAAGTACAAGATGTCATCCATTAGATCATACAATTAGCTGTGTAATTTGAACAACTTTAGATTCTAAACACAAGATTAAAACACATTGTTTATCAAACACACAATTGTTAAAATTCATGTGTATAACATGATGTCTTCATCACCTTAGTTATATTGCATATTAGTTAAGTCACATTAAGCCAAGTATTGGTAAACTATCATCTTTTATGCACTTTAATATGCAAAAGTAGGAGTTCCCATCTTTCTAACATGAGAATGACTACTTGAGAACCTATTGCACTAGAAACTCAATTTGACCTTACGGTTGAATTGCTTCCTGGAGAGAAGTTGGGTATGTGGAATCACCCGTAAAAATGGTCGTGTTTAGCCTTAATTGAGCACCGCTAGTAATAGTCTCATATTCATTCTCCAACTTGAAAAATCTGTATTCCTATACTTGCCTAAAGTAAGTGTTAAAACATTGATAGTTTGCCTCGTCTTAGGAATACTAATCAAACAAGTAGTATATATGACTTTTCTTTTAAAACTACTTGCATTGCACTTACATGTGTTGATTACATGTTCTTGTTTAATACGATAAGTTGATTTGACATTATCTTAGTGTTTGATAAGAAGTCAAATGTGTAAACCTTAGTACGGTTTTATCTTTATAATACTTGTATTCTTGTTTCATGCTACTAAACGTTTAAACCTAAACTTTATTTGCATGATACTTACTTTTGAATTAGTTTTAGCATGATTAACATGTTAATTATGAAATCATAATATGTCATTTTGATACGTGATAATTCTGATATGATAAGTTTGTGTTTGAAAGATATTAGTTGGCATTCATTATATCTATGTGTAGTACAATCCAAATGATACATGCTCCAAATTGTTATGTCTTAAACATGGCTTGCATGAATCTTTCATTTTGTTTCTTTTGCCTCTTGTCACACTATTTGTTTGCTACGTGTGCACATATAATCTGTCAAAGTGCTTTTTGTATGACAAACTTTTAGAAGCTTTTTATCTTACAAATTAATCACATAGATTATTGTATATCCAAGTATGCTTGAGTGGCTAAGTCTAACGACAAAACAATCTCATAATGAAATGTCTTGAATAAAGTCGTATTCTTGCATAATATGATTGTTTTGATGATATCTTGTGTGGTGATTTCTTGTCTACTAAGTGCAATGTGTTGTTTTTGCTTATATAATATGTTATCACTTGATTTCTATCATGTTAACATCTTTTGTCACTAACAAATTTGTTTTGTAGGTTGATAACAAATTATTTGTTATCTCACTTGGTTCTAACTTTTATATGCTCATTTTGCATAATCCCGTTTATTGCTACGTAGATTAGTAATATGCTCTATGGGACCCCTACACTTGCATATAGTCTAAAAGCATATAGAATTAAGTTCTAGAGGGTTGGCTTTGCATTTTTGTCTTTCAACCGACCTCTTTCCAAATCTCATTTTTGCTTCCGCTTTCCAAAAATCACCTCCATCATTATTTAGTTATAACAATACTCTAATCCTCTTCACTTCCTATTAGGAAACCACATGCCTCATCATACGATCATCTCGTATTAATCGAGAAGAGGTACGTGACTTTAAGGATGAAGTTCATTGTATGCTAACCATCATCCAGAAAATATCACTAAGCTCATCTCTTTCGTTAGCCCGAATAACCTCCTAAACACTTTGTTGTCATTCCTTATTTGATACATTACACATTATGTTGGATGTCCACCAATTAAGGGGGAGAGAAATTCATTCACATAATTGTCTTTTGTCAAATTTTATGTCTCTTAGACTCTACAATACCAACACATAGGTAAACACCACTTAGCTAAAACCGGTTCATGAAACCACAACTAGTTCAACCTTTTTCACACCAATACCTCATCAAGTGAAAAACGCATCATGTGTTTTTACAAAACGTCTTCATCTCCACATATAGGATTTTCCTTAAACTAGCACCTTACAACTTCACTAACTAGAACACCATCATAGGATCTTATCCTTTTCTCGCTTATCATGCATGTCCTTGTCAGTGCAAACGATATATTAATCAAAACAGCCATCTCCAACACGTTGGTCCATCCAACTCTCACTCATATGATGTCATTCTCATCCTCATATAGGTACTCATTATTAGTATTTTCCATATTGTCTTCACTTCTTTTCAAAGTGATAATCATCCATGTCGGTCAAAACCATGCTAATACTACCTTTCCCATTGTCACCTAGAATAGGTCATTTTTATAATTCGTGTCAATCAATGAACGAATTTATCTTCATCACTTTTATATCTTTTGGTATCTTCATTATAATATTCTTAGATAGAACGCATTATTGATTACTCTTGGGTTGAAGCATATGAGAACTTGCTCAAAACAATAGATTGTTAGCATCAATAAATCATTCAAATTATAACCCTTGTGCATCATTGAAATGCAATGTCCATTCACATTTTTTTTCCTCTTAGCTTTGGTCACTTGACATGACGAAAGGATTGCATGAGTCCATATTTTTATATTTGCTATACATACGAGTTTCTAACTCCTTAATAGCTTCCTACCTAATCACCACCACCTTCCATCACCACTTTCACTAATCATCACCACCATGGATTAGCGAAAACTTGCTTTTGTAAATGTCAAGTCATCTACCATCACCACATGAATCCTACTAGTAAACCGACACCAACACTAGCACCACTAGTGGCACACCCGGTGGAAGACTTCATATCTTCTTTCTAGGAATTATTTTGTAGGCTTTTATCATGTTATATTCTCACTTTTCTTATGATTGTAATTAGGAGACTATACTTCATGAGATCTTTGATTATATCATTTATCACATATATACATCTTATTTTTCTTTGTGAAAAAGATGAAATATATTGCACTAATGTTTTTCATTGTAGGTTCATCATCATATACACTCGATTGTATATAATTTACTCATCTAAGGATGAAGTTTGCATCAATTATTTTTCTTATTTAGGTGCTTCTTGACACCCTAGAACAAGGAGGAATATCCTTTAAGCACTCATATTGCATCGTCTATACACTTGGTTGTATATGACATATTTGTCTAAAGACAAAGCTTCTATTATACTAATACTTATTTTGAAGGTTCATCTTGATGCCCTAGAGCAAGGGGAGCTTCCGTCAAGAATTTACTGAATGCATCTTATACACACTTTGTTGTATATCACTTACTCGTCCAATGACGAATATAGTTTTGCACTAATATTTGTTTTGTAGGTTTTTAATCATACCCTGACGCCTCAAACAAGGGGGAGCAACCGTCAAGGGGGAGCATGCACGCATTTAGCATCATTCTCACTTTTCAACAAGCATTTGTGCTTCGATAAAAAGTGGAGAAAATAGGCTAACATTGCTATGCATTTTTCTTTTTCATATATTTCTCATAATTTTTGTAGCATAAAACTAACCTTGATGTAGGTTAAGCCTCTTTATTTGATCCATGGATCCGCTACCAAACAAGGGACGGATTGGAGTAGACGATTTAACTTCACTAGGGATGATGCAAGCTCGCCTTTTTAGGGAGAAATTAAGTTAAACTCCAAGGACACGCCCTTTTTGTTTCGACAAAAGGGGGAGAAGAGTGTAAACGGAGAAGGTAATATAAAGGTAGTAAGGATACAAGTAACTTTTTACATTTTACTTTCTATTACGTTTACATATCTTTGTCATCATCAAAAAGGGGGAGATTGTTAGTGCAAAAATTACGATATTTAATCTATACAGTCTCGTTTGTTTTGATTGATGACAAACATGTAACTTGTAATACATAACATAAAATGTACAAGTTACTTGTAATCACACTTTGTCTCAACATACATTCAACACCTCTCGATGTCTCAAGTCCTCGTATGTTACAACACAGGTTCGTACATGTTTGTTATGTGGCATTATGATCAAACCCATTAACAAATCATTTAGAATGTTTAAAATACATTTAGAGTCACTAAGTAGTTTAATAGGTTAACCATTCTATTTCGAACCTCATTTTACATGTTGCATTCACAAGTATTTCAAAAGGTAACTAGACATTTTATTAACTAGTTACATAATACATTTTACAAGTTTACCTTGATAAACCTTTAATCTAAAAATGGAAATACATGTTACATCATGTCATGCATCATCTTTGAAATCCTTGGAAGATCTCTTGAATATATTGGTTAGATTGACACTCAATATATCAAATGTGATCTTAGTAAGATTTGGTAATATCTTGCAAAGATTTGAAGAAAGATTTTTTAGATTTTATGTCAGGTACCCACGGTACCAAATTGTATAAAGGACGGAACCCTTTTAAGGGGTCCGTGGTCCGTGGACGCTCCTGTCCACTTTTGGCTATAAATAGAAGCCCATTGTTTTCCCATTTCTTCACCACTTCAAAGCACATCTTCTCCACCTTCTTGCATACATTTAGATCAATCATTAACAATGTAGTAACACACATTAAACACCCTAATGATCATGATCATAATGCTTCTAACATTCATCTTTGTTGTAAGCATACTCTTTGATCAACCAAGGAAATCTTGGAGATCTAGCCATCCCCACTCACCACAAGTTGAAGATCTATCACAAGAAGTTTAGGGAACTTGTGATCTTCATCATGAAGGCTTCCTATCAATGGAAGTTCATTTAGAAGTAGTTATTCATATCCATTAGACATTTGTGTCATGGATCATTAGTGTAAACATCATTGCATCATAACAACACTTTCACCAAACTAGATTAGATGGTTTATGTGTTTGTGCCATAAAACACAAGGTTTATTATGTTGGGCCATAAAACATATTGGGAGTGGTTGTACCCTTGTAAAAGAACTCGACATCTAGCTTAGTGTCGGAAATATTGTATAGGCGACGTTAGGTTGGTTCTACCTCGAACTAGAACCCGGTATTTAGCTTTGTACCGGAAAAAGTGTAAGCGACGATTGTAAGGTTTTCTCCGCCGAGAAGGGAGCTTGTTGATTTAGTGAAGTAACTCTCGAGTTGGGTACTCGGGGAGTGGAGTAGGGCGGAAAGGAGATCCGTGACCGAACCACTATAAATCCTCGTGTTCGGTTTGCACTTTCCTTTCTTTATCTCTTTACTTTTACAGTTACACTATACTATTGTTTGTGATGTGGTTTGATGTTCATGATTGTGTGACAACTTGGTTTACCATGCTTTATATTAATCACAAACAATAATTGGTACTTTCATATTATAACAAGCTTAATAAGCAATTTGATACTAAAGATCTAAAGTTTTTAAACGGTAACGTATTCACCCCCCCCCCCCCCTCTACGTTTCCACAAATACAAAATAAACTTGGGCGTCTACGTTACCATTCTTGTCAATATCCTTAAACTCCGGACGAAATTCGGGATACTTCCAGATCTTGGTTAGCCCAGCCTCAAACAAAAGCCCAGAATGAATGGGCCGAAGATCAACAACTCCTTCACACAGCCTCCGGACATCAGCACCTTCGAAACCACCAGAAGGAGCATTGTCCGAGACATTCGAGACCGGATGTCTCCATGGCATAGCATCAGGGATAGCCCTCCGGTCAATTAGAAAGAAATTGTCTTTCCAGTTCTTCAAACTTGAGCACGTCTCCTTAAAAATGCGCCTAGGAGCTTCCCCTCCAGTCCGTCTCTCAAAGGAGAACCAATGCCCTTGTTTATTTAGCTTGTAGAAAACCAAGAATAAATTTACGGAGGGCTCAATCTCCAAACTCCAGCAGTAGACCTCAAACATGACTAGTATGTTCAACCCAATGGGTACCATTTGAGAAATATGGACCTTAAAATATCTTATCAACCTTAGGAGAGGTGGAAAAAGGTACTCGGACACCCGAAAATGCGAAATATTGTTCATACAGCCCAATGGCATCATCAGAAACGTTGTTCATAGTGAAATCCGTCGGAGGTAAACGGGGATGAAGGTCAATCGGAATCCTATATTCCCCAACAATATTCTCCAACTCCCCCTCGGAAAGCACGGAAGAGTAAATATGCATGTCAGACTTAGGTGCAGTATCGGCGGCTGGACGTTCGGAACCGGAAGCCATTGGATAGGGACAAGAAGGTAAACGCAAGCGAGGAAAGATCAATAAAAGAAGAACGCACCTGAGATCGCCGGACGACTTGAAAACAAACAGTGGAAGAGATGAGAGTACAAAGTAAAATTTGAAAATGAAGTAAAAATGATTTATATAGGCAAAGGAAGTGGGGACACGAAACGTCCCGTCGTGTCAGGAACAGACGCGGACGAATCTGAACCGTTAGAAAACGCGCGTCTAACACGTGGCACAATCCCACAGAGCCCGGTAAATCTTATTTTAATCTACTTTCACCCAATGGGCTTGGATACACTGTTCACAGCACGGCCCATGAAACACGGAACAAACCCAATAACTCCGAACGAATCCCAGGGACGAATAGACTAAGTATCACGTCACTTGTCAAGAACAAGTAACATAATACTAGGGGGACATGACGACGTATATGGTCCAGCGGCTCAATAGCCGAAGGACCCAATACTATGTCGAATGGCGTGCCAAAAGGTCATTATCTGAATGGATCGTTGACCTGACAGTACCTTTGGCATTTAGCCTGGATACATTTCGTCTCATTCTCCTGGGTGTCAGAGATGACGCCAGAGAAAGTGTCAGGGACAGCGTCAGTCCTGACACCACCAACGGCCCCATAGAATGCGACAGGCCCAGGGACCAGACAGTGACATCAAGGAGTATAAATACACATACAGTAATTGGTAAAAAGGTATCATTTTTCTACACACACACATTTATACAATACCTTTTGCTTTAACCCCTACTTACTCTCACGCCGGAGTCGGGTCCTGGGATAACACCCGTGGCGAGACAAACGCGTTGCTCATCTTAGCAGGTATCCAGAAGACTTATTTCACAAGGCTGAAGGATATCTGAAAGACCTTACAAAAAAATACTTCGACAGTCACTAAAAGTGGTCTCCCAAGTCAAACGTTGAAAACCGACTATTTTACCGTTTTGTGTACTTTTAGTCACGAATTTAAACGTGGCTAAGAGTTTTCCGGGCCTAAAAGCACCGATTCTAGTAGTGCCTATGCGCAATGTTTTAAAACCCGGGTTGACCCGGCCGGTTGAACCGGGAACCGGCTCGGAGACCGGGCCGGATAGGACCGGGTTTTTGCATGGTTGAGAACCGGATTGAACCGCCGGTTTTTCGTTGACCCGGTTTGATAAAATTACTTTTTCTCAAAAAAATTAACAAAATGATTTCTTTTCCATTAACTTTTCTAAGTTTAATTGAAAAGTTAAAATGTTGATAACTAATGTTTGTTAAAATTTTGCAAAATAATAAATTATAGAGTAAATTACACCGTTCGTCCTTGTGGTTTGCGTTGACCGCAGGAGTTCGTCCTTTGACCAAAAATGTTGCACTGTCCATCCTTAAGTGGCAAACGTTATGCGCCATTAGTCCCTCCCTCTAACGGAGCCCACTAACGGTCGTTAAGTCTTGTTAACATGAGGGTATAATCGTCATTTCAACACCATAAGGACGAACGGTGCAAGGACGAACGGTGTAGTTTACACTTTTTGTCCGTTTTTTTACGTTTTCGTCCGTTTCTTACGATTTCGTCCGTTTTCGTCTGTTTTCTTCCTTTTAACTCCGTTTTTTATGTTTTCGTCCGTTTTCGTCCGTTTTCTTACGTTTTCGTCCAGTTTTTTATGTTTTACTCCGGTTTTCGTCCGTTTTCGTCCATTTTCTTACGTTTTCATCCGTTTTTATCCGTTTTCCATCCGTTTTTATACGTTTTTGTCCGTTTTAATAAGTTTTCTTCCGTTTTACTTACGTTTTACTCTGTTTTTTTACGTTTTCGTCATTTTTTTACGTTTTCATCCATTTTCTTACGTTTTCGTCCATTTTCTTACGTTTTTGTCTGTTTTTCTTACGATTTACTCTTTTTTTTTACGTTTTCGTCAGGTTTTTTTTTACATTTTCGTTCATTTTCTTACGTTTTCATCTATTTTTTTACGTTTTCGTCAGTTTTTTTACGTTTTCGTCTGTTTTTTTACGTTTTCGTCCGTTTTCGTTCGTTTTCTTACGTTTTCGTTTGTTTTCTTACGTTTTACTCTGTGTTTTTACGTTTTCATCCGTTTCCTTACGTTTTCGTCCGTTTTTTTATGTTTTCTTCCTTTATTCTTACGTTTTACTCTGTTTTTTACGTTTTCGTCTGTTTTTCTACGTTTTCGTCCGTTTTATTACGTTTTCGTCTATTTTTTTGCGTAATAAAACGTAATAAAAATGTCTCCTTATAAGTAAATTACACAGACGAAAACGTAAGAAAACCGACGAAAACGTAAAAAAACCGATGAAAACGTAAAAAACAGAGTAAAACGTAAGAAAACGGACGAAAACGGTCGAAAACGTAAAAAAAACTGACAAAAACTGACGAAAACGTAAAAAAATAGACGAAAACGTAAGAAAATGAACGAAAATGTAAAAAAAACTGACGAAAACGTAAAAAAACAGAGTAAATCGTAAGAAAAACAGACAAAAATGTAAGAAAATGGACGAAAACGTAAGAAAATGGATGAAAACGTAACAAAAGATGAAAACGTAAAAAAAACAGAGTAAAACGTAAGAAAAACGTATTAAAACGGACAAAAACGTATAAAAACGTAAGAAAACGGACGAAAACGTAAGAAAACAGACGAAAACGTAAATAAACGTAAGAAAACGGACGAAAACATAAAAAAACGGAGTTAAAAGTAAGAAAACGGACGAAAACGTAAGAAAACGGGCCAAAATGTAAAAAAACGGACAAAAAGTGTAAACTACACCGTTCGTCCTTGCACTGTTCGTCCTTATGGTGTTGAAATGACGATTATACCATCAGGTTAACAAGACTTAACGACCGTTAGTGGGCTCCGTTAGAGGGAGGGACTAATGGCGCATAACGTTTGCCACTTAAGGATGGACGGTGCAACTTTTTTGGTCAAAGGACGAACTCCTGCGGTCAACGCAAACCACAAGGACGAACGGTGTAATTTACTCTAAATTATAAGTTATATATGATCTTAGAATCACCAATTAATATAGTTTTATTATAAACTATTTTATAATTTAGAATCATCATGAAAATTTTGGCTATATTTTTATAGATGTAGACTTAAAAAGCAAAATTTATTGGTATAGTCTCAATTTTATTCATCGGTTTAATCGAATGTACGAATAAAAACGGATAAATTATTAGATCATGCAATACTAATTATTAAATATAGGAAAAAGTATATATATATGTATAGAACCGGTTTGACCCGGCGGTTTAATTTGTTAAACCGGTGACCCGGTGAACCGGCGACTAAACCAGGTCGATAAAAAAATCGTTTTTTAAAACATTGTCTATGCGTACTCAAATTGAGACATGTGTACATAAGTGAATCGGCACTTCATAACTTATTCTCTTCTTGTCGCTTTCTTGAGAAGATAGTAATTCTTTATTCCCAGCACTAGAAGAAAATATTAAAGTAAAAAACCTTCGTTATTTGCAAATAAAACCAAAAGGGTAAATATCGACGGTTTGGAAATTTATGATGTCCCAAGTCTTCGGTTGATTTCTTATGAGAACTATTCAAGGCTGTTTACCATGAGAATGGATACATTTGGAAGCGTAAGAGAATTGTATTTTGGGGTTATCTAATTCATACTTAATCACATATCAATAATGAGTTGAGATCTATATAGAACTCAAATTTGTCATAAAACCAATTAACCAATCATATCAATCCATTTTTTTTTTATCTAAATTAATAAAAAATTATTTTTCATCTTTTTTTTTAAAACAACATATCTTGCAAACGGTAAAACTTCAAGCTACAAAAATACACCATCGTGACGAGAATTAAATTATCTTTCTATAGATATGCATTGTTATATACTTTCGACGATTTTTTTTTTTAAATTCGTCCAGAAAAATCACATGTGATTTGATTTTTAAAAATCACATGTGATTCGGAAAAATCAAATCACATATAATTTTAAGAAATCACATGTGATTTTTACAAATCACATGTGATTTTTCCGGACGATTTTTAAAAAAAAAAAGTTCGTCGAAAGTATATAACAATGCATATCTATAGAAAGATAATTTAATTCTCGTCGAGATGGTATGATTTTTTTGGCGTAACGATTAACGGTTTGTGAGATATTTAATTTAAAAAAAAAATGGTGAAAATATTTTAATAAAAGAAATGAGTGGTTATGATTGATTGGTTTTATGACAAATATGAGTTCTATAATGAACTTTTCTCTATCAATAATATTCTTTCATATCATCTCATACCTTGTTTTGGTGACAACCATGCCTAACCCATACCTCATCTAATTTTATTTTTATTTTTTTATATTTATAATTATATTAAACAATTTAATAAAAACATAATATTTTATTAATACTTAAAAGAAAATTACATCCTAAAAATCGCATTAATTAAAAAAAAACGAACTAAAACACATATCTAAAAATCGCAAGTCCATCCATATTTCTCCGCGAGCTCACGTTTTTTGGCAAGAGTGAACGCTAGTATATTTGGATCGGTTATGTTATCGTGCGGTTCCCTATAGAATTTCATCGCCCTAAACATATGCTTTTCTTCAAGGATACGGATTTGTGTCGCCAACAACTTTTCGGAGTGGGTTGTGATTGAATTTGTGGACGAATGGGTCGAGAAACTCGTCCACGGCCTTTGGATGACGACGAACCACCTTTTGATTTTCTTGGATCCATGATAATTTCTTTTAAAAGTGTAAAGAATTGTAAAGAGTTGTGATTGAATTTGTGGTAAAAACTTGAATTGGATTTGTTTATTTATAAAGGCCAAATAATTATTATTATTATTTTTTTAAAAAAAAAAAAAAAAAAAAAAAAAAAAAAAAGTCCCCAACGGTAGGAATTATAGCCGTTCAACGGCTAGTTGATGCTTGTTCCTCTCCCACGCCAATTCGGTGTCTTTTACCGATTCCATTCTTCACCAAACCAAACCGAGGGGGAGGCATTGGTGTTACCGATTGGGGTCAAGCATACCGCCCCCCACCCCGAACCCATTGCCAGTCCCCTTATGTAGTATGACACAGTAGACGATACATTTTCCGAAATGATAGTATCAAAGTTTCCTTTTCTCGAGACTTTGTACCTTCTAATGCCCAATTGCACGCTAGAAACCTTTGAAATTACTTGTGTTTCCTTAAAGAGTGTGACTTAATTATTGGTTATCAGACAAGCAAATGAACGTACATAAAAAATTTATGCTTCAAAGTTACTTAATTTCTCATACGAAGGCCCGAAAATTCCTAGTCTCTTGTTTCCATCTAGTACTCCCGCACATATTAAGCTCATACTAAGGCTTCAAAAATCCCCATCCCATTGATCTGTCCTGTTTTCTAAAGGTGAGAGAAGCAATCGATTTATCAAGCAGCTTTGACATTGAAATAATGGATAATTTTGTGCCATTGAACATAGACCTTGATGATCTCAGAAGAATGATTTCGTTTCCAGCTAGAAATGTTCAACATTTATCGTTTGGAAAAGATATGGATAAAAAGTTGTGGAAGCACTCGCCACTTTTTGATTTTCTTTTTTCAATTAGCTATCCCCGTTATGTTAAGGCATGAAACTACTTCGCCATAAAAGATGGTGGCTCGTCAGAAAAAACGGAGTTTTGACGAAGGAGATGAACAAAAAATAGGGGATGAAGGGACTATAAGAATCACACAACAATCAGAATATGTTCCGATTGAGTTGATTCATCATATACAATCGTTGTTCCCCGCAAAAGATGCCGCCTGCAAATAAGTGGAACGATAAAACTTAGAATAGTCTGAATACTTGTTATCTGTCAAGCAACTCTTTACCTCAATCTACTAGTGCACTGAAATAGCATTCTTGCAAATTAGCATTCTAATCTCTTTTCAAACTTTTGGATTAGAATTCTATCTGTGCCAAGAATGCATGAATTATCTATGCCAACAATGTTTTTAGTTTGTTCAAAGAATCAAAGTGTATATATATATGAATCACCAACTGGCACATCCTAGCAAAAAACTTCTACGTTTTGTCACACTTTTCACATCCGAAAACGTTTAAAGTTATCCAAGTTATGGACAAGAAACTTTGGCTTGTGAGCACTTTGATCGATCTTAATGTAGGGTAAGAGAATGACTTTCAAACTACTGATTACGTTCCACAAAAACATATTTAAACTACACGCAAGACATGCATAAAATTGTTAATTCTAAATAAAAACAAATTGTGGGGTCACATCCATAAAACATTCAGTTTATTATTCAAGAAAATACATACAAGAACAACTTAACGTATGACTTGTTCATAAGCATAACCCATGTACAAAGATGTATTCCATATAACATTAAACTTGAATATATTCTCCTAATCTCTACTTTATATAAAAGAATCCTTAATATCTTTTCGTTATCATGTTAGGTCATTTTGTTCGATAGACCAATGCTAAAACATTTGCTTTAGGGAGGATTTCCTTTTTAATTAAATGTTTATCGTTGTTGATAAGACAGGCCCATAAATTATGATAAGTAGGTAGCTTATCATTAGCAACAAATAATGTATTTCGTCATCCAAATCTCAAGGAGATCCTTCAAAAAATTTGTCAACTCACCAGTTCGCTAAATGAACCCCGGACTCACTCCAATGAAGTCGTTGTTACGGACTTGTTCCGTTTCCTTGCAAACATATTCATCTTGTTACCCTGATTCTTACCATTCTTTTACTTAGATTTGCTACAATGGGCACTTGGTTCTTTGTTCATCTTTAAATGCCTCAAGATTCACCTCTTGTTAGATAGCAAGATGTGTTTTAATGAGCACTTGCTACATTTTTGCCTATTATAGCCACGTACATGTGATTCATCTAATGTCGAATTGTTTTTACTTTTCTCTTTGAAATTGTACTAAATCGCTAACTATCTAGTTTTCACTTTACAAATGGTTTCAAACACCAAAACCTTGGTTAAATAATTTGGTTGACAATATCCCACTTCGAGTGTTGGGTTATTGGAAAAGTTAAAGGTGAAGTGTAATTGGGAATTTAACAAGAGTCGGTTGTAAATAAACAAAACCGACCAAATTGGGGAAAGCACCCGACGCGCTAGGTGATGCACCTGCGCATTCCCATCCCGTCAGGCTCGTTTGGGATTTTGTGGGTCTTGTCTATAAATACTCATATCTTGTCTTTTACATTCTCACATCTTGCCAATCATTCTTTCTCTCTATTTTTTTCTCTCAACCCTCTAAGTCTACTAACTTATTGTGTTCTAACTTCTCATTTAATCATCACTTGATAGAATACTTAATTTCGCAAAAGAGATTCGCAAGAACCTAATCCACTCTTGTAAATTGTATAGATGGTCTTCTTCTCTATACGCTTTCTACTAGAATCGAGTCTCTAGGATATGTTAGGTTGTTTCAAACAAACAAACACTTATAAATCATCTGAAATCTTATCCAGGTTGTGGATAAGTAAGGGTGTAACAAGTCTTGTATCTTGGTGAACAAGCCTAGACAAAGGAAGGTCTTGTTGAGGTTCGATACTTACAATAGGGAAGTCTTTGTGGTATTAGTGGAAAGTCGAATCACGATATTCTTGTTGGTGGTTCCCGAGGGCAGAATACCGTTGGAGCGGCTCTTCTTAGTGAGTGCTGATCTTAGTGCATATCGGTGAAGAAAAATTGTAACGGTTTGTAATCCACCATAAATATTATACTTAGTGAACAATATCAGTTTCGTGAATTTGAAACTAGACATACGGATGGTATAAACCCACATCTCAAACCAATATATATCGTGGTGTATATCTCTCTCTTTACTCTTTCTCTATATTGTGGTTGTGATTGTTGTTGTGTATAACCATTTGTTCACTCTTAGAGACTGATTAGTCAAAAAGACTGTATTCACCCCCTTTAAGGTTCTACAGGTTACTTTTGTTTTCCCATGGGTATACGACCCTGAGAAGATGATGCCTGATAGTTTCCATCTCATCTTATTTAAATTGAGGATGGAGCTGATTTATATGAGATTGAGTTGGAACTATCTAGAAATGTAGTCTTCTTAGAGCTTGTGTGTATTACTATGGAGGAGTAGTAATGCTCCATTGATGATAATGCATGCTCATAATTCAGTCTACACAGGTCTGTATTATAAAAAGGAAATGTAGTTTATCAATGGTTGCATCACTAAGAGATATAATAAGTCAATAAGAAGTGTGCCTCTACCATGTTTCATTCCTTCCCATCAAAGTTCCTTTGACATAAAAGTTTCTTTCCTTCCCATTAACTACTTCCAATGTAGTTTATGCATTTGCAGTTTAGGGGGTGCTTGGAATAAGAGTTTATGAATCCTAATATAATCAGATTCAGGTGGTAGCCGAAGTTTCAGGTGGTAGCTGGATTTTCTGGTGGTAACCGTAGTTTCAGGTGTGAAATTGAAGATGGAGGGATTAAATTTTATGTACTAGGATGGAAGTTTTATGTAGAAGTCAAAGTTTCAGTAACATATAATGGAGGAAAATTTTTAAACAGTGAAAAGATGAACTTGCCCTTCCAGCTAACGAGAAAGGCTAACGATCGTTAAGAAAAAAGGACCAATCTTGTATTTACAAAGAATGTTGGGACTAAAAGTGCAATTTTATAGAATTTAAGACCAAATGAGCAAATCGGGCAGACTTCAGGGACCAACGGTTTAGTTTACTCTATTTTATTAATTGTTGGTGTTGCATTATTAGTTAATTATGTATGTTTTGTGATAAGGATTTAAAATGTGCCTTTTTAAGGGGTCATTTAACCTCTAAACTCGTGCATTTGTGATCAATTATTGCTCTAAATCGTTCCTTTTCACATTTTAGGTACTTGGGACGCAAAATCCAGAAATCGACACGTTTTGGTTTACTTTGGACAAGAAAACAAAGAAAATGACAAAGTCACGAAAGAATTCAGGAAAGGGGCCTCACGGTGTCACATGCTATAAGGTGACGCCGTCACTTGTAAATTAAGATGAGATTGCAGAGTAAATCTTACACATGACGGTTCAGAGTTCTGTGACGGTCCAAGGCTGACGGCGTCACTACCTACAAAGTTACGGCGTCAGAGGTTTAAAGCGACGTGTGACGACTTGCACAAGGCGAAACCCTAATTGATGGCGTCACAACTACAAAGTGACGCCATCACATATTTATATCTATATATAGTTTTTGTAGATTTTTGATTCAGTGTAACACGTATTTGGGAACACTTTGAAGGATAAATTTCTGTAGTA
Source organism: Chrysanthemum seticuspe (assembly GCA_019973895.1). Lineage (NCBI taxonomy): Eukaryota > Viridiplantae > Streptophyta > Magnoliopsida > Asterales > Asteraceae > Chrysanthemum > Chrysanthemum seticuspe. Next base: position 114,593,693 of record BPTQ01000006.1, on the reverse strand, counting down.
TTTTTAGGGTTTTTACAGCCCTCAACTCCATGTTTAATAGAAGTTAAGTTATTCCTCTTTAATCATTTAATATGTCTATGTGTTGTTTAATTTATGTGTTTCTTTTCTTCCAATTAACATGTCCGGCTAGATTAATTAGTGTTTGCTTGGATTGAATGAAACCTACTTATTGATTATTAATTGTTGTCTCTTGTTTAATTGGTTGTCTTGTGTTAAGGGTAGGAAAACTAGCTTCTTCAGCCATATATTAGCTTGTAAATCCGACTAAACACTTTTATACACTAGAGTGCACTGGTTGTTTTATTCGTTGTATTTATTGCGTGATTTGTGGCTTGTTGATAGTAAGAGTTTCTAGAGAGATGACATATTGTCACTTATAGATCTAGGGATTCTTAAAGGAGACTTATACATTCATAAAGTTAGAGAATTTGGCACCACCCTACGACAATAAAGGAATACAACGCGCCAATTAAACAATGATGTGACAATTCGCCTAATTAATAAGAGATAACTAGGGAGTAAAGATAATCTAAGTAAACACACTTTTCTCATCATACGAGTTCACCAATTTACTTTTCTTACAATTAGTTTAATTTGGTTTTTATTAGTTTAATTAAGTAGTTCAAAAACCCACTCTTCAAACCCCTAGATTTTACTTGCTTTCTTAAAAATATAAAAATACAAAAAGAATCATCCTGTATTTCTGGAACTAATTTGTTATACACTTCGACCTTCACAACACTATTCCACTAGAGAACGATTAATCCCTCGTGTCTTACATACACTACACTACAACGGTTAGGTACATTGCCTTGGAGGATTGTAAAACTTAGTGTGTAGTAATCCGACGCATCATTTTATGAAGGCTATTGTTTGGTACAAATGATATGATCGCTATTTGAATTCTATTTTGTTTTTAGCATAAGGGTTTGACATTTGAATTGGTAATTGGTTTAACTCGAGTTTCACATTTACACGGAGTAAATCAGGTTTAATTTTGGTTTTTCAGTATGTTTAAGATTAGATGATTGATGATTCGTGATATTGAAATTTATATTGGTATTGGTATTGGTATTGATATCGGCACTTAATATGGTTCCACTTGATTTCGTTAGGTTTTTCATTTGTGTTGGTGATGCTACAGTCTTAACTTATCCGACTATGTCCTGAGTAGTTATGTGTTGCATCTCGACATTAGTAACTTGTTTGGATTTTGCATATGTATATGTTGGTTTCTGATGAGTGTGTAAATACTCATCATTTTTGGTCAAATCTGAACTGCAAAACATTTAAAAACACTCAGAAATGCATCAAAATACTGAAAATATCCCAAAAGTGTATTTTATATGTTTCAGATGCAAAATGTTTAAAATCAGATGAAAAACGAACAAAGTTTGCATAATTGGCAGTTTCAGTCCCCCGACTTTCAAAATTTGGCAAAAATAGTCCCTGAGCACTTATTTTAAAAGAAAAGTCACCAAAGGCCCTTTTGAAATCATAAGTTGTAATAATTAGTCCTTTGATGAAAAATTTCAAAAGTTTTAAGAAATTACAACTTTAGTCCCTGAAATTTCAGAAATTGACAAAAAATACCCTTTGAGTTTCAAAAATGACAAGTTTGGTCCTAGGAGTATTGGAGATTGTCAAGTTTAGCCCTTGGATTATAATTTCAGAATTTACACGTTGGTCCCTGGATTTTCAGAATATGCACAAATGGTCCCTAAGCTACTAATTGGGTTTAAAATTAATCCTAAATCCAATAACTACCCTAAAGCCCAAAATCCCATGGCCCATTACCCTTTTATCCAAACCGGTCCAAACCCGTTACCAAATAATTACCCACGGTTTAAAATAAAACCGCCCTTCACCTCCTTTCTTCACCCACTCCTCTGCAACTCCCTGCCACACACCAACCCTCCTCCAAACACTCCACCTCACTCATGTCCAAAACCCATTAAACCTTCCCCCTCCTCACACGTTTGCAGACCCCAATTGATTTTTTCCAAGTATATAAGTTTTCCCGCCAAAATGAAATTGAAGGCTGAGATCAATCCAACTCATCCAATGGCTCAAAAGGCAAGTGGGAAATGCTCAGATGATGTGAGAGAAGGCCTTTTGCTATATAAAGAAGAAGAAAAGACAAGAGTGGGAGTTAGTCTTTAGTTATTTTTTTTTAGTTTTAGTTTTAGTCTTCTAGTGCACTAGTCTCAGTTAAGGGTCATTATAATCTCTGTTAGTTTGCACGATTATTAAAAGTTTACTTAGATGTAATGTTAGTTTTAATGTTGTAATCTCATTCGAATTAATACAAGTTCAGTTTTCAACTTAAATTGCATTTGGTGATTTTCATTTGGACCACATCTCTGAGTAATCAGTTGCAAATTTCTTTTAGGTGTCACTCATTTAAGCTTATACAAGCTTGAGTGAGTTACTCAAGTCTCAACTTCTTCTAATTGTCTGTTTTTCACAAAAGTCAAAAAAGTCAGCGTTGGTCAAATATTGGAAGTCAACAGAGTTCATGTTAATTGGTGATTTCAGGTTTTTTATTACTAAGTTTAGAAGCTATTTGTTCATTATTGATCCAGACTTAGTCAGTTTTCATGAAAACTTCAAGTTAAATTTTGCAGTTAGTTGCTGAAGGGGTGTTTGGTTTAAGTAGTTATTCCACTTTCAAAACTGCTTCAAATGTTAAAATCAGTTGAGTGAATCTCCCTTAAGCATAGATAGGAAGTTCCAGTCGCAACTTTGCATACTTACTCACTAAAAGTCAAATTCCTTTTTAATTTCCATAGCAGTTAGTATTAGGACTGTTTAAGCTAGAGCAATCTTAGAGTTAGGTGCACAAGTTGATTATTAAGTCTCATTAAGTCTTATAACCACTTAACATTACAATTTCAGTCATTAGTTTAAGATCAAACTTCATTTTAGTCCACCCTTCAAGGAATGAAAAAGTCAAAAAGAAAAATACACATGTCAATCAGAGCTCAAAATTTTTCTTACAAGCTCTTGAAGTCCTTGAAGTTGATGGTTTGGGACACTCTCTGTCCTGTATAAGTGAAGAACTTTTTGCATCTGCTACTGTAAGTCTGCATTTCTGTTTATCTAAGTGAAGCTTTAGTGTGATTTCATGTTTTTAATTATGGCTAAGGTTGTGAACTTGATGTGTTCAGCTTTGGGTTCCCTGTAGGAGCTCAATCTGTTAGCTTATTGATCCCTCCTCTGCTCATCCTATGTAACTAGGAAGCTAGTCTTTGGATCCTCCTAGTAGTTTAGATAGTATAGTCGTCTGAGTTGAGCTTCTTAGGGTATCTAGAGCTTATTGTTTAGCTTATAAAGGACTGCAATTAAGCTACAATTCCCATTTCATGCTCTGCACATCAGCATCCTAGTGTCCCATATCACTTTGGTTTTTGATTTTTAATTTCATCACAGTTAATCCATTTAAGCTAAAAATTTGGGATTTCACAACTCTGGTTGGTGGTCTTTGTTAACGTATTTTTATTAAGTTTTTTGTGAATTTTGTAAAGCCATCATGCCAGCTTCTCATTTGAGTCCATACTGCCCTGTGTACACATTCAGTTAAAACTGAGTGTGTACAGGGAACTTGCAGCAACTTTAGGATTCTCATTTAAGTTTCTCATTGGCTGAAATTTGGTCTAGTAGTACTCTGGTTGGTCATGTTCAGGATCTCACTGTTGGTTTTAGCTTTAGCTCATGGATAAGGACTGTGCATAAGCTCAAAGTGGGCTAGCTGGGACTGATTGCATCTTTTTGTTCATATCTCATCAGAACTGGTAGTTTGTTATTCTTAGGTGTAGGCTAGATTAATTTGGTTTTTAAGTAGATTTAGCATAATATACCTTCTGGTAGGTTTGGGTTAAGTAGAGTAGCTTTTAGCTTAATTTAGGTGGCTTGATCAATAGCTTTTACATGTCAGCTCCCATATCCTTCACATAAGCTATTGTTTTTATATTTTTCATAGATTTAGAATATTATTTTAGACTTTTCCTGAATTTTTCAGATTTTTCTAGTTCTGTTTGCTATTTTTCCTTTTTTAAAACAGTTTTTAGGACTTTTTAATTAGCCTTTTATTGCAATTAAATCAGAAAAGCTTCAAAAAAAATAAGTTTTCATTTTTCCTAGGTTAAGATAAATATAAAAAGCAAAAAAATAATTTTTCCAGATTTTTCTTAGTTAAATTCGTAATTTTTAGTCATTTAATTAGTTTTAAATAGTTTTTAATTCATAGAAAATAGGAAAATAATCAGAAAAATACAAAATTAAGTTTGAAAATTCTCTTTAGTTATTTTAGATTTTTCTAAGTCATAATTTCACTTTTCTAGCTTTATTTCATATTTTCTTATATTTTAGGGTATTATTAAATAGGTAAAAATAGTTTTTAATTAATAATAATTAAATAAATAGTCATAAAAATAATTTTCTTTTTCTCAAAATTTTCTCTTATCATTAGGTTTGTAAAAATTTCATTTTTATATTTTTAGGATTAATACTGTTTCAATTTCGCATTTTCTTTTGTACGTTACGTAGTTTTTAATTCAAATTTATAAAAGAAAAATCAAAAACATCATTTTAAAAATAGTGATAGCGTTTATTTAATATAATTTATCTTTTTAATTTTTTTAATTTGCATTTAAGCCCCTGTAATTTACAAACTTTCTCTTTAGGGATAATTATTCATAATCATAACCCTTTTTCCGTTCAAATTCTCCCGATCACTATTCGTTTGATTATTCAGTGCACAGCTCGTTGGGACTTAACGACCTGGGGAAACACTATACTCCTCTAGATCTTCATTGCATTGCGTTCTCAAGCTGTCTGGCTTTTATTACGGTTGACCATTCACAAGTGGTTAGCTTGTGTGATAAAACCTGACCGTCTGGGACCCAATCAGTTTCATCTGTTTTTTTTGGTCCGCATCTGTCTGAATTCCACCTTGCATCTGGTTCTGCTATGGTTCTCCATCTGTTTGGTTATGTTCGTCTAAATCAGCTCTGTCTGCATTTGTTTGCCTGAATCTGCTCTTCATCTAATCTGTATGCATCCGACTACTTGAATATGCTCTTCATAAACTTCTGTTGCATATGTTGGCCTAAATTTGCTATTTTTTTCACTTGTCTGCAAATGTCTGGTCCTATTTTGCATCTGATTCTGTCTGTTCTACTCTCATTCATCTCCGTACTTATGTTGCTCTGCCCTGATTCTTCATTTGGTTTTAGTTTTAAATCAACTTTGGTCTGTTTGTTTTAGACTTGACATATTCCCTGGTGTTCATTTGGTTTTAGTTTTAAATCAACTTTGGTCTGTTTGTTTTAGACTTGACATATTCCCTGGTGTTCGTACGATGCATTTTGGATTGCATCAGATTGAGACTCTTATTTTTTGGTGTTCGTACTATGCAATTTGGATTGCATCAGATTGAGCCTCTTATTTTGTGGTGTTCGTACTATGCATTTTGGATTGCATCAGACTGAGACTCCGTCTAGGAGCGAGTTGCGCTTTAGGACACTCCGAAGTTGCGTGTTTATTTTTTTCGTTTATTTTCAGTTTGACAAACTCTCAATGTTTACCACTATAATATTGTGAGTTTGAAAGGGGATGTTAGATAATAAAGGTCTGCAAGTCCGTCGGGTTTAGCCCATCTAGTTGCTAGGTTTTATTTAGAGTAAAATACACCGTTGGTCCCCGAACTTGGCAAAAAAATCACGTTGGGATGAACCTGGGCTTTTACGTCGCCGGGAGTCCAAACTTGAGGGTTTTTGTGTCAATGAGGTCCCTTGACCCATTTTCCCTCGGTAAACGTCCATTTTGCATTATATTTTTTAGAGCATAATAGACAAATCACATTTGTACTACACCTTAGTTAAATCTAACCCAACCTGTTACCCTTTTATTGTTTCCCTCTGCCTTCAATTTGATAAACCCTAATTAACAGCTGCACGCATAAAATAAATCACTAACAATTTCACAAAGGGATAAGGGGAAGGCTTTGTACAGTGGGTTCAGAAAAAATATTGTTCCAATGAAGAGAGTTGGGTTTTAAGAAGGAGAAGCAAGAGGCTATCGACATCGGATTATCAAAGGTTTATGATTTGGAAACAAGGATTAAAAATCTTAAACCTGTGTTTAAAGATCTGAAGGAATGGATGATAGGGAAAGTTGTGGGTCTAGCTAATTGTATGTTTAGGTGATAGGGAAGTTTTTAATGGTTGTCAACATAAAATCGATCAATAAAAAATTGGGTTTTTATTGTAACTGATAATGCTTGGTTATGAATCGCTAAAGTTTGCATTTTGTGGTATTTGGTTAGTTTGACTTTTACAAGTCAATTGGGTAGGTTAACTATTACTTTTAGAATTCTGATCATAATCTAAGTTTTTTTTCCAAACATTTGCAGTTATTAGATGTCAAATTATCTAAAGGATTTGCATTTTGGAATATAGGGGGTGTTTGGATTTGCATTTTCATTTTGGAATTAGATGTCAAAATATCTAAAGTATTTGAATTTTTAACACATGTAACCTTATAACATTGTTGGTTATGGTTTAAACATATGTTCCATGCATCAGATGTTATTTATCATTATGTCTGATTTTGCTGATAGAAAAGGGTGATTGTTTTTTACTGATTATACCATGACATTTAGATTTTGAAGTTTGACTTTATAAAGGTCAACTGAGAAACTAATATGTGCACACAGAATATAACCTATAAGATAAACAAACGCATATTGTAACATAACCAACATTTTAGCAAGTTAACTTATAACAGTCAACTAGGGATTCATTGGCTGATACAACCTGAAAATGACTAAAACTACTGATTCATTGTCTGATACAAGCTTCTACGGATAATTTACAAAATACAAAAGATGAAGCAGCTTCCACTGAACAACCACCAATTGATGAACCTTCTAATGATCTACATACATGTACTGGATATCCTTAAACTGATAAACATACAAAACATAAACCTAAAAGTGATGATTATACTGCTACTGTTCCTGAAAAAACAAGTATCTAAACACCACATATTCAAGTTAGCTAAGGTATAATTACAGTTTCAAAAATTTAAATAGATGCCATGCAATTAAACATTGAAACCTCACCTTAGATGGCCTTGTTGCGAAAAGGGATAGTACGCAGTTGGTAATCTTTTCACTGCTTTTAAAAGGTCTTGTAACACCACTAGACACAAGACCACTAGCACCACCAGCCCTGTTTTCAACACCACCATATTTGAATGGAACAACAACACTAGAAAAACCTACACATTCAACCATTACAACCTCCCCCTTCCCATTAAATTTCTTTTTCAAAACATCCTCTTCCTCAACCAGCTTTCATTTTCCCTTATTTTTCTCCCCTTTGTTATAAAAAACACCCTCACCCTCTCTGATAACAACACCACCTTTCCCTGTTTGTATTTTGCTTACACTCGCCTACATTTTGTTCCTATCAATCTCCTTCCATTTACGTCGAGTCCTAAAAAGTGTTGGACTTGTCATTCGAAAATTAGCATCTTGCTCTACCCAATCCTCAACCTCTAAACCTATGTTTTTTTAAGTAAAATTGTGCTAACTTTTGGGGCTATGAGCAACAAAGATATCAACTGACTCATGTTTTTCAGCCAACTCATATAGCTTATGAACATCATCATCCCTATTAATCAATTGCAAACCATTTTTAGGATCACAAAAAAACAACGCCCATTTTTTTTCATAATCTCTGATAATACATTATAAAGGCTTGAACTAAAGGATATCCCTATCACAGCTAAAAGCACTAACATTAGTAACTGATCCTCCTTCATACCTGAGTGGTCCATATTCAAATAACCCGTTTGTGTGAATTCTAAACAACACTTCACCTTTTTCTTCTTCCTGGATGTCCTTAAAAGTTGTCACAAATATGCTCTAGTCCATTTTACGAATGACCTGGATTGTGAGTTGTTGTGTGTTTGACTAACTGTGTATACGAATGAGGTTGGTTTCGGGTTAATCGGGTCTTGTTATTACGGTTTAAGGGGTCGGGTTATGGGTGGGTTTAGTAGGTCGGGCCAAAAACAAAAATTAAGCATGTTGAGGAAGATTTTATAATTTCACAATTGGTCCCTAAATTTGACTATCTTGCCATTTTTATAATTAAATTTCTCGCATTTTAATAACTTCACTCTTTATGATGGTCTCATTTTCTCTTTTGGTCTTTGAATTTGTAAGGACATCTATATCTTTGCTATTTAAGGGTTCATACCCCAAATCATTTTCATACCCACAAACACACATTTATCCCAAAAAGTTTCTATATACACCCAAGCAAAATGGCCCATTTCCAACAACTTGAAGAACTTACTGCCGCCGCAAATTCTTCCTACTTCTTTGACTTAATGGTAGTTTACTAATAAAGAGAAAATGGTTAGGATATAAAGTTTGCCGCCGGTCTCTATAAGTTATTTATTGAGTTGCTTGAGGTTACAAACGAAACTCAAGCGTTTATAACTGAACTTGAGGCTATCGTCCAACGATTATGTCGTACAAGGTTCTGGAGCATATTCACGAGGTTCAAAGGCGTGATGTGATCAATTTGTTAGAAGTTAAAAGGTTGATTAAAGAAACTTATTGTCAGGCATTTGACAGAAATAATTTCCTCGATGTTCTTAGGACTATATGATTTGGTTGTCTTTTGGGGGTTTTGATGGTGTATTTTGAGAATGATATGTAATTATGTACAGTTTTATTATGGAATGAACGAACCTCTATTTTATATTATTCTGATTTTGTTTTTTGTTTGTTCATTTTTTATTGTTTTGTGATTCTTTTGATTCTAATCATTGTTGTTAGATGTTTACTTCTTGCAAAAACAATGTATTTATATCTGGATAAGGATTTCATCCCATAAAGTTTGGTCCAGAATGCATAAACTTTGGGAAGTCAATTATTCTAACCAGTTTATTTATTAGGCACTAACCAGTTTAATTTTCCCCAAAATTGATTTTCAAAACCCTAAATTCTTAAATCACTGAAATTGCTTAAAGATGGGTAAATGTAGATTTGGTAGACAGATTAAATGCTCTAATTGTCATAGTATTAGACATAAGAAGACTAGTTGTGATAAGGAACATGTATGCATATATTTATTTTGTATTGATTACATGTATTATAGAGGTTCTTGCATGTTTACATTGAAGTTGATGTATGAATATATTACTTTTTCAGTGGATGAATGAAGACAAGATAAGGCAGACTATGGAACAAGAGTATCTTGAAGCTCTTTTGGTTGAGGAAGAAGAACATAAAATGTTGGATCAAGAAGAAGAGCAGACAAGGTTGGATGAAGAAGCATTTTAGCAGTTTTGGAAGAGGAGAGAATGCTACAAAAACTTGTTGAGGAAAGAGATAGACAAGAAGCTGAAAGGGAAGCTAGGTCAGAGGTAGCTTATTGGGGCTGCTTTGGAGTGGATGTAGATAACTCAATGGATGTTGCAAGATAAATTGTTTAAATGTTGTAAGTAGGTTTTACCAATGTGTAATGTTGGACACCATGGTGGTCGTCCTAGAATGTAATTGTCAAATTTTCAAATGCATAATGTTTTGGCTCCATTTTAAGCATTTATGTTGTCATTACTCTCATCTACTTGTTGGACAACCACATTGTTCATAATTATACCCTTTTTTACTGCATTATATAATACCCCATAGTCCTGTAATTCTTTATCATACCAAAAACGTTTCACCATGTATAAAGAAAATGGTTCTCAAATGATATGCATTGACTGTTGGCTGGAAAGTGAAAACAGGGATGGATTGACCTTTGATGCAAGGCGTCCACCTAATAGAGATTACATGTGGTATTGTTGTCCAATGCATCTTAACAGAAGGGTAAACACAACTGATACTGGTGTTGCTACAGGTGGTGTTCTGGGTCTAGGTACTACAAGGGAAAACACAACTACAACCGGTAAAAGTGGTGGTGTAGTGGGCCTACATGTTGCAGCATCTAATAGAGGTGGTGGTTCAGTGGGTATAGGGGTGGAATGGTGACTATAACAAGACCTGATGAAATTCATGATTGTAGGTCTCCCAAACCCAGTGACAGTGGTGATGAAGAAAGTAAATTAGCTACAAGTCAAAGACTAAGTGGATCACGCCCAAGTCAAACACCATGTGAACCACCTCCGAGTCATAGAGCAAATGAATCACATACTAGTCAATTAACCAAATGAATCACCTGCAAGAAATGCTATATTGTATTTGATAATAAATTTAACTTAACTGATATATTGTATTTGTTATGTTATAACAATGTAGTTGGCTACTAAATTTTTGTTATATGTTGACTTTTATAAGTCAAAATGGGTTATTCCAAACATCCCCCTAAACTGCATATGAAAATGCAAACCGCAAATCCCAACTACAAATGCAAACAAAAGATGTTTTAAAAGATCCAAACATTAGTTTGGTTACTAATCTTTTGGTATATGTTAACTTTATAAGTCAAAATGGGTAATTCCAAACACCCCATAAACTGCATATGTAAATAAAAACTGAAAATTGCAAACAACAAACCCAAACTACAAATAGAAACTAAAGATTGGTAATTCCAAACACCCATATGCAACCTGAAAACTGTATAAGCAAGCTGCAAGATGCAAACTGTCATATTTACAAATCTACCCATATCCCTCATACAGACGCTACATTCTATACACCTGCGACCAAATATATACTAACACTTAACCCATGATCATCAAAATATTCATACCAAAGCTTAATTAAATCATCATGCCCAAAATATACATACCAACATTAATTAAACCATAAACAACAAAATATACATGTTAACAGTCATTGTTTTGAGTAACCATCATCAACAAAAAAATTACATCTTGATTACATCACCAACTAAAAGTAACATGTGAGCTTCTTGGTTGGAGACTTGAGCTTCTTAGGGAGAGGTACATACCATTCATTCTTGTTTTTGCTTGAGCAACCCACAACCGCTCCAAGACCAAGTACTACATTTGTAATCCTTTCCATACTTTTTGGAATTTTTAAACAAGGGTGCTAACAGGTCGTGAAGTGGAAGCCTTGGAAGTGGAATCTTTGGGAGTGAAAGCCTTGGAAGTGGAAGCTTTCATGTTAGGAATTAGAAATTCCATGTATTGAAGAGTCGGTCACCTCAAGTATATGTATCCGTTAGAAAGCTCGTAGTCGTAGTTCTTTTAAGTTAAGTAGTATTTAGTTAAGTAACACCGTGGAGGACGGACGGGTCTTTACCCACTGTATGCCTGATCCACAGCCCGTTGTGTGGCGTTTATGTAAGACTATAAATACTCTCTACCTCCCAAGGTAGAGAGTTGGAGCTCATAATAATATCTTTCACTTTCTCTCACTAAGTTCCCTAAACCTCTAACTTTCTCTCTCTAGAATTCCATTCATACGCCACTTTGTGTTATGGTTTGATGTGTATGTGAAAACTAATATCCTACAATTGGTATCAAGAGCCATGGTTAGATCATATCTTGCGCACATCTTTGGATTTCTAGTGGTTTTTAGGTGGTTTTTGAGTTTGAAAAAGTTTAGTGGTTTGTGCATCATTTGGTTGATTTCTTGTGTTAAAGCTTGGTTTTTGTTAGTACTTTTATGTTTAGAATCATCACAAGTGTTTAGGTTTTCATTTGGTAAGCTTGAATCATCTTGGTTGGGTTGTTTTTGGATTGAAAAGTGAGGTTTATGTTGTTTTTCATGCTAGCGACTTGACCTACGGAGTTGTTTCTTAGTAGCGACTTGCTTTGCAATTTTGTAGCGAGTTACAGTTTTGGAGCTAGCGACTTAGGCCTAGCGACTAACAGTACAAGTAGTGGACTCTCCACTACGGGTAGCCACTTGGTGTTAGCGACTTGGTCTGTAGCGAGTTGCTCTTTAGCGACTTGAATCTTTAGCGACTTGTCTAGCGAATTGCTGCCAAAATTTTGCTAGCGACTTGAGACTTAGCGAGTTACTACTTAGCGACTTGCATTTGTTTAGCGACTTGGGACTTTAGCGACTTGGTGGTATAGCGAATTAGGTGTTAGCGACTTGGTGCATTATCTTCTAGCGACTTGGGTGATTTTTTACGGTTTTCTCTTGATTTAGTAAAATCCCGTGAAAGAATCTATTTCCCGGTTTAATCATAGAGTTATAAAATTCCGTATAATCTGTTAACATGTCTACCAACGTTTCCACTATCATCTCCACTGTTGCCGAGGATGTTCAAGCAGCTGGTTCAGATACTCGTCCACCCATGCTTGACATAACTGACTACGATTCTTGGGCTCAACGAATCAGATTGTACTGTCTTGGTAAAGAAAATGGGGTTAACATTCTCAAATCAATCGATGAAGGACCCTACCGAGTTGAAACTACTAGAGATATACTTGATACTAATGATGATGGAACTCCTATTTACGGAATGGACAGACCAAAAATGTATGATGAGCTTGATGATAAGGAGAAAAAGAGATTCGATGCAGATATCAGGGCTTCTAACATTGTTCTTCAAGGTCTTCCTAAAGACATCTACAAGCTGATCAATCACAACACCGAAGCAAAGGCAGTATGGGATAATGTCAAGATGCTTCTCTCAGGTTCTGAATTAACTATGGAAGACAGAGAATCACAACTCTATGACGAATTTGAACACTTCAAGATGAAACCAGATGAGAGTGTCTATGAGTACTATGTGAGATTTCATAAGCTGGTGAATGATATGAGGAACATCAGAATGACTATGCCTAACATTCAGCTGAACTCAAAATTTGTGAACAACATGAATCCCGAATGGCACAAGTTTGTTACTTCTGTGAAGCTCACTAAAGGATTGAAGAATACGAATTATGAGCAACTCTATGCCTTCCTTCTTCAGAATGAGAGACATGCCATGTTTGAAAAGATGATTCTTAATCAGTTCAAAACCAACCAGGGAGAGACTAGCTCATCTAATGACTCAACTGCCTTCTACTCAAACATCGGAATCACAACCAAAGCCTCACAAGTCATACCCATGGGTAATGGTAATCACAAACTCATTCCTGATCCTATGTTCAAACAAGCTGATGCTGATGCACACGTGGGTAACATCATTAACCAACTAGCTCTTCTGATTAGTCAAAACATGAATTATCTCCCACAAACCAACAACAACCTCAGAACAACATCTAACCCACACAATCAAGCTACTGTTAAAGATGGGAGGATCGTGGTGCAACCAGCTCAGGAAAGACAGTATGATCACGGAAGAGATGGAGCTGGTAGAGGTTATGTTGGTAATCAAAATCGAGGAAGGAATGGTAATCAAGGTCAAGCTAAGCCGATTAAATGTTATAACTGTGGTGGTGAGGGACACATTGCAAGGAACTGCAAATCTCCAAAGCGTCCACAGAATGCTGATTACTTCAGAGATAAGATGCTGCTTGTACAAGCTCAGGATAATGGTGCTGCTTTGGATGAAGAGGAATTGTTGTTTCTTGCTGAGGGCAATGCCAAGACCTATGATGCAGATGTGGATGAGCAGCCTATTCAGGAGATAGGTCACAATCATCAGAATGCCTTTCAAGTCACTGATTGTGATGCATACGACTCTGATGTGGATGATGGACCTACTGCACACACAATTTTTATGGCTAGCATTTCTCCAATGGTTTCTCCCAAGGTCTCTTCTTCACCACAAGCTGGCTCATCCAAAGACAAACTCATCTCAGAGGTACTAAAACTATACGATGACGCTGATGTGCAACAGATGCATGACAAAGTACAATCAACTGAAACTCTTGAATCAAATGTTGAAAATATGGGTAATATCAACATTGTCCCATGTGATCAATATGAGAAACAAAGTGAAAGTGAAGTTGTACCAAGTGATGCATCTTCTGCAGTCAACAATGACTATGTTTTTGATGAATACACTGCATGTGCCTCTGATGATTCTATAATTTCTGAACTAAATGCCTATAAAGAACGTGTTGCTATTTATGAACAACGTGCAAAATTTGAGTTGACCACTCGTGAGCAGGAAATGGATGACCAAGTGCGTACAATCATTAGAAAAAGTAATTTTAGAGAAGAAGTATTAAAACAAGAATTAAATTCCTTGCAAGAAAAGCTTTCTAAAACTGCTAAGCAAAAACAAGAACTTCAAGAAAATGTGAAAATGCTTAAGCAAGAATTTAATGCAAAGGAATCAAAACTCTTGAGAGATTTTTCTAATCTGAAAACTTTGAAAAACAAACTTGAAAACAAGTTGTACATACAAGGAAACACCATTCAGACTGCTCACATGATCACTAAGCATAGAGTTCTAAGCGATAAGCATAGTGTTCCCATTATAGATAAGCCCAACCCTGAGTACGGAAAGATTGCAAAAGCAGCTCAAAGTGTGATCTATGATGGCAATGAGATTCTTAAACCTAGAAAAAAACCTAGTTGCATTGAGTGCACTGAGGATGATAAGAAATTAGATGAAATCACTAGGGAGAAGATGAATAAGAAACTAAATGATCCTAAATGCAAAGAGAAAAAAGTAATTATCACTCCCCATGACTACAAGAAGGAAAACTGGATTTCCTTGAACAAGTTTAAGCCTCAGACATTGTTGACTCCCGAACAAGTTTTCTGGAAAATGGATTTAGATAAGCAGAAAGCTGAAAATATTGTTGAAACAAACCCTCCCCTTTGGAAAATGCCTAGAGCGACTGTGTATCCTCCTAATACACCAATGCATCTTGTTCCGAGAACAATTGCCACTAAAAGCAAGACCTTAATTAGCCAATATGTTATATTTCAACTATTTGTTGATTTTGAGAAAACTTGCAAGAAAAGGATCACACCCACAGGTATAACTGAAGGAGAAAGGGGTTTTGAGCAAATGAAAGAATGTTATTTAACTGAGGTCATGCCTTTCTTTAAACTTCTAAAAGATCACTTTGAGAGTCTTAAAAAGGGGATAGAAACTGATATTAAGGGAATGGAAAAGGAATTTGATGCAATGATAGCTGAAGTTAGTGACTATGAGCGTGCACTAAAATATAATGAGATTGAGAGGAAGAACTTGCATACATTAAATGAGACTCTTATTACTGAATGTGTTGCTCAAAATATGTTTTTCACTGCTTCAAATTGCTCTATTAATGCTTCCCAATTTCATGAACTATCTGTTGCCCTGAAAGTCTCCCATGATCGTGTCATTGAGCTTGAAAAAACTAATTCTAAACTAAACGAGAAAATTGAACTGGATGATCACGACAATTTGGTAAAACATTTTTCTAAACTAGAAGTTGAGCATTTTAATTTACAACTAAAATATCAACATCTTAAAGAAAATGTCAAAACTTCAAATATCAAGACATCCTCAGATGCTCCAGAGTTTGATGCAGATTTTCAAATTAACAAACGTGATGAACAGATTCAAGCTCATTGCAACACGATCAGAAAGTTAAAAGCCCAAATCTCTCAATTAAAGGGTCAAACGAACAATATGACAGGCTCCCAAATGCCTCCTCCTTTAGACTCTCAGAATTCTCAAACGTTTCATCTTCAAAACCTAGTAAATGCATTACAAAAAGAAAATGAAAGTTTTCTAGAAGAAAATGAAAAGGTTAAACGTCATTTCAATGAGTTATTTGAATCAATAAAGGTCACTCGTAACAAAAATAACGAACAAATAGCTTCATTGCAAAAGGAAATTGAGAATCTGAAGAGTCAGGTAAAAGGGAAAATGCCTATGACCTATGGGGAGAATGGTGTATCAAAGGTTCACTCTTGTAATAAATATGTTTTGTCTGTGAAATATGTCCCTCCTCATCTCAGGAACAACAAACTTGCTGTTCAAACATACTTCTCATCCCTTAAGGATTGCCTAGAATGTCTGCGTGAGATCGTTGAAGAGGATAAGTTAGAGAAACCTCATGATAATGCAATTGGACATGCATGCTTATATGCCAAACGATTTCAAGAAATCTTAGAATGCTTGATCACAATTTGCCCAAAATCATTAGGTGAGAGAGTTAATCCTTTGATTCCATGCTCGATGCCTAATGCCAAGTATGATATTCATTCGATTCCCAATGTTTTGAATGTGAACCGTAGTGTGCCTTTAAGTAGTTCAGATTCCAGATCTGTCAATGCTAAGAAAGAGAACTCAAGTGTGCCTTCTAGGAGTACAAATCTCAGTACTTCTAGTTTTAAGAAAGTGAACCTTAGTGTGCCTGCATGTAGTTCAGATCCCAGCACATCTAAACAGGTGATGCAAAGAGTAGTAAAACCAACTAATGTTCCCATTCCCTCTACAGGAGTAATCAGTGACATTAAAGGGAGCAGGTCAAAGTCTCAAGACAATACAAGGAATGATAGGACCTCGCAAGCTAAGAATGTGCACTGGAAAAGAGTAGAAGAACAATCTAGGAACGTTAAGTTTGAACCGAATAAAACGAATCGTGTTGATTCTAGTATTAGCCATAGGCGTACTGTAATTAATTCGAATTCTGATACTATTTGCAAACCTTGTATTGATGTCTGCTTGAATTCTGTTTCTAATCATGAATGTGGTGTTAATGTTCTGCCTAATGATGTTAATTGTCCAGTTAATATTGTTAATGCTAAAATTCATGCTAAGAAGGCTAAAAGGAAAAAAACGAAGGAAAGTTAGAAAACAGTGAAAACCCACAAGAAGAACATTCAGTAAAATAGGCTATTATTGGAAACCTATTGGTCATAAGACTAATCAGATAATGCCCACTAGAAAATGGTTGCCTACTGGTAGAACTATTCCCTTAAGAAGTGAGCACACTGTGAACAGGGCTAAAACATACACTAGTACTGCATCTATTCACAATGATTCCATTGCCTTATTTTCTGATATGAATGCTTCTATTTCTGATGTGGGTGTTCCAACCATTGTTACTAACCAAATGGAACCCATTCTTGCATGGGGATCCCAATTATCCAGTTATCCATTATTGTCTGTGTTCAACTGCAGATCGTTCAAATTGTTCTGTGGTACCTGGACTCAGGCTGTTCCAAGCATATGACTGGCGACCGGTCACGGCTCATGAACTTCGTGAGCAAATTCATCGGGACTGTTAGATTCGGGAATGATCATTTCGGTGCTATTATGGGTTATGGAGACTATGTTGTTGGCAAAAGTGTTATCTCCAGAGTTTACTATGTAGAAGGTCTTGGTCACAACTTGTTCTTTGTTGGTCAATTCTGCGATTCAGATCTAGAAGTAGTCTTCAGAAAACATACCTGCTTCGTTAGAGAACTTGATGGTAAGGAACTTTTAAGAGGTTCGCGTGGTTCAAATCTGTACACCATCTCCATCGAAGATATGATGAAGTCTTCTCCAATTTGCTTGCTGTCAAAGGCGTCTAAAACAAAGTCATGGTTATGGCATCGTCGTCTCAATCACCTGAACTTCGGCACCATCAATGATCTCACCAGAAAGGACTTAGTTGTAGGTTTACCTAGACTCAAGTACGAAAAGGATCATCTTTGTTCAGCATGTCAATTGGGAAAAAGCAAGAAGTATGCCCATAAACCCAAACCTACTAACTCTGTCACAGAAGTTCTTCATATGATTCATATGGATTTATGTGGACCAATGAGGGTGCAGAATATCTTTGGAAAGAAATATGTGTTAGTTGTGGTTGATGATTACTCTAGATTCACCTGGGTCAAGTTCTTAAGGACAAAGGATGAAACTCCTGATATCATCATCAAACTCATCAAACAGCTGCAGATTCGACTTAACAAAACCGTCAGAATTATCAGAACAGACAATGGAACTGAGTTTGTCAACAAACAACTTAGTGAATTCTATGAAAGCGTTGGAATCAGCCATCAAAGAAGTGTTCCCTGAACTCCTCAACAGAACGGTGTAGTTGAAAGACGAAATCGAACTCTTGTTGAAGCGGCTAGAACAATGCTGATTTACTCAAAGGTTCCAATGTTTCTCTGGGCTGAAGCAATTGCTACTGCATGCTACACACAAAATCGTTCCCTGATTCACACTGTTCATGGAAAAACTCCATATGAACTTGTCCACAACAGAAAACCTAATCTCTCTTTCCTTCGTGTGTTTGGTGCATTGTGTTATCCAACTAATGAGGGTCAAGACTTAGGCAAACTTAGGGCTAAAGCTGACATTGGAATATTTGTAGGATATGCACCAAAAAAAAGGGACACCGAATCTACAACAAAAGAACCCGAAATATCATGGAAACAATTCACGTTACGTTTGATGAGCTGACCGGTCAAATGGCTCCTGGACACTCCAGTTCAGGACCCGCACTTCAAAACAGTCCCATTGGTTCATCCCTTGTTCCAAACTCCTCTCAAGAAACTCCATATGTACCTCCATCTGAAGATGATTTAAAGAAATTATTTGATCCTATGTTTGATGAACTTTATGATCCAAGTACAAATGAGGTGTTGATCCCTACAACAGAGGCTGCTCATATTCCTGTGAATGAAGTCAATCCCTCAGTCTCAATATCTTTAAGTCAAGAAGCGCCTGCTGCTGATCCTTCCGTCTCATCAACAAATCATCATTCTTCAAATGTACATCATGGAACTGTTTCTGGCATCAATGATGAAGTTAATCCCTTTGCTACTCCTGAAGATGCTCCATTTGAAAACATATTTGCTCCTGAATCATCATCAGAACCATCTTCTTCAGGAGACATCGACTCTGCTACCTCAGTCCCTCAACAACTGCCACATGAACACCTTAGAAAATGGACTCACGATCATCCACTAGACAACATCATTGGAAATCCCTCTCGTCCTGTATCATCACGGAAACAACTTGCAACCGATGCCTTATGGTGCTTCTTCAACTCCGTACTATCTAAAATCGAACCAAAAGATGTTAAAACCGCCATGAATGAAGATAGCTGGTTCAATGCCATGCAAGATGAAATTCATGAGTTTGATCGACTTGATGTATGGGAGTTAGTACCTGCTCCAGACTGTGCTATGATTATTGCTCTTAAATGGATCTTCAAAGTGAAACTTGATGAGCATGGTGATGTGTTAAAGAACAAGGCTCGATTAGTTGCTAAAGGATACCGTCAAGAGGAGGGTATTGACTTTGAAGAATCTTTTGCTCCAGTTGCTCGAATCGAGGCAATCAGAATCTTTCTGGCTAATGCTGCTAGTAAGAACATGGTAGTCTATAAGATGGATGTGAAGACGGCATTTCTGAACGGATATCTTAAAGAAGTCGTCTACGTCAGCCAACCTGAAGGATTTGTGAATCAAGAGCATCCTACTCACGTTTATCGTTTGAAGAAGGCTCTTTACGGTTTAAAGCAAGCTCCAAGGGCATGGTATGATACACTGTCAAAGTTTCTTCTATCTACCGGATTTAGTAAAGAAGCAGTTGATCCTACATTGTTCACCAAGAAGTCAGACAAACACTTAATTCATGTTCAAATTTATGTTGATGATATTATTTTTGCCTCGACAGACCCAATGGAATGTGATCGTTTTTCAAATGAAATGAGTTCAAAATTTCAAATGTCAATGATGGGACAAATGTCATTTTTCTTGGGATTACAAATTTCACAAAGTCCCGGAGGCATTTTCATAAATCAATCTAAATATGCAACATAGATCTTAAAGAAATTTGGATTTGATTCAAGTGACCCTGTTGACACCCCCATGATTGATCGAACCAAACTAGATGAGGACCACTCAGGGATCATGATTGACCAAACGAAATATCGTAGTATGATTGGATCCCTGATGTACCTCACTGCTAGTAGACCAGACATCTTGTTCGCTGTTTGCATGTGTGCTAGATACCAGGCTAAGCCAACTAAAAAGCACCTTGAAGCAGTTAAACGGGTCTTTCGGTATCTTCAAGGAACCATCAATATGGGTCTTTGGTACCCGAAGGACACCGGCATGTCACTAACAGCCTATGCAGATGCTGATCATGCAGGGTGTCAAGATACTCGTCGAAGTACATCTGGAGGTGCTCAGTTTTTGGGTGATAAGCTTGTGAGCTGGTCTTCAAAGAAGCAAATGAGTACTTCTATTTCCTCTACAGAGGCTGAATACATAGCCATGTCATCCTGTTGTGCTCAAATCTTATGGATGAGATCTCAATTATCTGACTATGGCTTTGAATTCAACAAAATCCCTCTGTACTGTGGTAATAAAAGTGCTATTGCTCTCTTATGTAACAATGTTCAACACTCAAGAGCAAAGCATATCGACATTCGACATCATTTCATCAGGGAACAAGTGGAAAAAGGTGTGGTGGAACTCTATTTTGTGAGGTCTGAATATCAGTTAGCAGACATCTTCACCAAAGCTCTTCCAAGAGAACGTTTTGAGTTTATTCTTCCACGTCTTGGCTTGAAAAGCCTTCAACCAGAAACACTCAAACGTCTTCAGGAGGAAGACGAGGAGTAAAGGTCTATCTTCATCTATCTCTTGTATATATTTATTCGAAAAATCAAAATACAAAATTATAAAACCCTCAAAAATCAAATAGAAAAATATAAAACTTTCAAAATCCATAAAAATTTGAAAAATTCGAAAAACCCTCAAAAAATATTGTCATTTTATCATGTTTTTCTCGGTTCGATAATATCTACGGTCTTTGTGCTGTCATTCAAAGAATGACACGGGTCTTTAGATGTTGTTCGAATTAAAAAAAAAAAAAAAAAAAAAAAAAAAAAAAAAAAAATGAGAGAATGAGAAACAATGGCTTACTGTCATTTCAGGCAGTAACCCGCTTTTCAAAGAAAGAACAGAGCCATACTTTATCATGTTTTTCCATAAATTCAATGCTCTGATTCTATAAACATTTATCTGCTGAAAACTAACTGCTTTGAAAAATAACTCGGTCTCTATTTTTGATAATCATCAGGACTTATTTGTCAAAATCTCTATCTCTCAATCAACAACCTATGTCATTGATTGAGGGGGAGAATGATTTCAATTAAATTAAAAAGTTATTTGGCATTAAATTGTTTTCAAAAGATGTACATGCATGTTTTATCAATGGAGTTTAAAGTCTTAAAATCCGATCCTTATCAGTTAAAACGCTTTCATAATAAAGTCACAATTCTCCTTAAAAGCTTTCAAAATCAATTTAAATCTATAAGAGATCACAAATCTCAAATGATTTGATAATTGTGATCGGGGGAGAATGTGTGATTTAAATTGGATTTAAACTGACAATTCGGTAAATGGTTTTATAAGGATGTACATGCTGTCCTTCCCACATGTGACAAACGATTTCAACTTTTCAATGCACATGTTGAGGGGGAGCATCTATCTTAAACCTATGATTTGAAATGTGATCATTTATCTCAATGTGCAGGTTCCCTCTAGTATGTGCAAAACTCTTTTCAAACCTTGAGGCACATATTGAGGGGGAGCAAATTTATGGAAACCTCATCCTTCCCGGAAATGCTTTATCTACTTGATTTGATCAAGGAAGTGATGGTGATATCTTTTAGAAAATGGTAATCAAAGAAGTAATTTCTTCCTCTTGCCTCCGTGTGCAAAACGATTTCAAACATTTGATGCACATGTTGAGGGGGAGCACTTATTCTAAAAATATCAAAAACAATTCAGGTATAAAATGTTTTAATAATGTATCACAAGTATCTGGATTGATTTTCAAATGGTTTTCAATTGGTTCCAATGACAGATGAACAATACCAAATAGACCGACCAACTTTACTTTATGTACGGTGATATAAGGATGATAAGGTTAGGTATTGGTTCCCATGATCCGCCAGAACCGGAGGGATCTACCCAGGGACAATCCACTAGTTAGTGTAGAAGTCCTTAGGTATGATGATAAAAGGAGAAAAGTGAGATATGGGAAGAGTGCGGACTGAGGCAGAGCAAGTACTGGAACAAACCCAACAAGGTTCTTGCAATGAAGTCTCGGTAAGCACTGAAGGGGTTGAAGAATTAAAAAGAATTGAATGAGAAAAGGGTGAAAACAAATAGCCCTCCATTTATTCAACCTTAGGGCAGAAACCGGGTTCAATTCATATGCTACTGATGGTATCATCGGTATTGAAGACAAGACGTCATGGACCCAGTGACGCACTGCACTTCAACTTTCCAAACCACTCAAGTTCCTCTTAAAAGGACTTGTTTCATTCTCACGGGGAACCGACATTATCTATCAACTTTCTCTTAGAGATTGTTGATATTGAAGAAGGAGACCCTCTCCCTAGTCTCCGGCACAGGAACCAAATATGCACAAAATTGAGTCTAGAGCCACGAGATCATCAATAAATCTCATTTAGGACACTTGCAATGAAGACTCTCTATTTCACACAATGTGAAAAGAGAGATTATATCTTGAGTCCTACGCATTATCCTTGTGGTATTGCCAGAACATCTGAGTGACGTGTTTACATATTCACAATGAAGATGGAAAGCCTTCTGGAGCCAACATCAAACAAGCTCCTGGTAGGTGGCATTTGAGATCTATTATATAGATCAACCATATGACAACTGAACAGAAACAATGGGGCGATTCAATCTTTTGAATCAATCCTGGTTCAGGTTATGGATTGACGGATACCTTTGAAAAACCGGTCTTTGTGCTTAATAACTCTTTTCTTTAGCACATCGACCGTGTACTCATTTTTCAAACCAAAAGGTGTTTTTATGATTGATAAATTGATTTTCAATAAAACCTTCGTTGTATTGCAAAAAAACAATTTCTATTGAGCAATACACGATTGTTTTTCAAATCTCTTATCATCAATCAGTGGACTTAAATTCGCTGGTTCACTCACTCCGTGTTGTCTTCTTTGAGATGTTCCGGTTTGAGAACAGCTAGAGCAGCTGCGAAACCCTGTCAAGGAAATTCTTCGGAATTATACCTGATCACAGGCAGTACATGTACTGATCAACGGGGAACCGTGGGCCGTGTACCTCAATTCAACAAAAGTGATCAAAGACACTTTCGTGCGATTTATTGCTAACTGTTGTATGCAGGTACACCCGACGTTTGCAGCTGATCAGAATGAAGCGGTCAATCCATAGCCGCATGCTCACTTAACACATTCATCTCAAAAGAAATCATGATTAGTGCATCAATGACTCTGATATTTTCACTCCATGCTTCTGCTACGCTGCTGCCAATATCATGAATCAACTAAAGCTTCCGCTACTCTGATGAGAAGATATCATGATCCAGAATGTGAGCATGTCGGTCCTAAAGTCACAACATCACATAATACCAACACCACAAAGGATGTCTCAGAGATTTTTGATAGCTGATGATCTCAAAAGCTGGCTCAAATTTATTATCACGTGGATCAGTAAAAGACCTCCACTTGGAGTAACCAAACATGCAATGTGAAGAATTAATGACTACGAGCTTAGGAGCAAAGGACTACATCAAGAATGCAAGAACAATTGTTAATGTAATATCTATTTGTATTCAATGTAATTTTGGTACATGATTGAGGTGACCTCCCTTAGGGGGAGATTGTTAGGAATTAGAAATTCCAGGTATTGAAGAGTCGGTCACCTCAAGTATATGTATCCGTTAGAAAGCTCGTAGTCGTAGTTCTTTTAAGTTAAGTAGTATTTAGTTAAGTAACACCGTGGAGGACGGACGGGTCTTTACCCACTGTATGCCTGATCCACAGCCCGTTGTGTGGCGTTTTATGTAAGACTATAAATACTCTCTACCTCCCAAGGTAGAGAGTTGGAGCTCATAATAATATCTTTCACTTTCTCTCACTAAGTTCCCTAAACCTCTAACTTTATCTCTCTAGAATTCCATTCATACGCCACTTTGTGTTATGGTTTGATGTGTATGTGAAAACTAATATCCTACATTTCAAAAGGAAGACTTTCCCTTTCTAACCCTTGACGTGGAAGAAGTAGTCTTAGAAGAAAGCAACCTAACATCATCATTAGATGTGTCTGAAATAATGATGACATCAACCTCCTTTACCTAAGAGTTGGCATATGGAAATATAGCCAAAACAGAAATACATTAGAGTTCAGCCATTACTACATCATACTTTGCTAACATTAAGTCTAACCTTTCGCAACCTCCTTATTCCCATATTTTTACCACAAGTCTCAAGTATAACATCAGCAATTTCATCTTCTATATCCCACTTATTCCCATACTTAGCAATGACATACTCAATCATATCGTTAGAGACTTTTAGTTTGCTATAATCCTTTTTTTTGCAGAACCTGACATTGCTTGGATTTCTTGCATAAAAATAGGTTATTTAGGGTCACAATTGACTGCTAAGCTTAATATGTCAATCAAACAAATACAGAACAACAAACTAACCTTTCATCACTTCAGCTTCTTTGGCAAATCTGTATAAATCTTCAAACATCTCATCAGAAATTTCATTGCTTTCTAACCAAGTATTCTCATATTTAGCCTTCACATACTCTACCATATCATCCGTTACTACTATCATACTAAGGTCCTTGTCTGCCATTGTTAGAATTTTTTTTGGAACAAATACGGGTAGGTTGGTGAGGGTTGTGTGCAGGACTGGGGAGTATCTGAGAATGTGTGTGATAGATGATCGGGTCTTTGTTAAGTCTTAATTCTTTATGTCGGTTGTTAGGTGAATATGGAGGGAAACAATAAAGATTATAGGGTATACGAATTGGGTTTGTTAGGTTGGGTTGAATTAGATTTAAGTGAAAATATGATTTGTCTATTATGCCCTCGAAAATATAATGTAAAACAGACGTTGACCGAGGGAAGACGGGTCAAGTGACCTATTTGACACAAAAACCCTCAAGTTTGGATTCCACGCGACGTAAAAGCCCAGGTTTGTCCCAACATGATACTTTTTGCCAAGTTCAGGGACCAACGGTGTATTTTACTCTTTTATTTAGGTTAGTCACTATTTAATTTCTTGTAATCTTCATAGTTTATTGAATCTGATTAATATATTTTCAGTATTTCTTCTGAGTTCTACATACTAAGTATAAAGTTTAAGAAGAAACTTAGGCTATGTTTGGCGTGGAGCGGTGTGGAGCTTTTTGGGGCAATGAGCGGTGAGCGGTGAGCAATGAACAGTTTGAATATTAGTGGTCGTTTGTTGAAAGAGTTTCCTTTGCTAAATTTTAGAAAAGCTAATTTTTCAATGCTTGTTTAAGAAGCGGTGAGCTCATAGCTACTGTTCACAGCTCATAGCTACTGCTCACAACTCACAGCTACAACTCACTTCTACTGCTCACTTATAATTTTAACAAACACACCCTTAGTAATTGTTGGCCACTAGAGAATTTACGGAGCATTTGATATGTGTTAACCAATAGAGTCGAGCAAAATTTAGCTAATTTTCCAATGCTTGTTTAGGAAGTGGTGAGCTCACAGATACTGCTTACAACTCACAGCTACTGCTCACTACTGCTCACTTATAATTTTAACAAACACATCCTTAGTAATTGTGGTCACTAAAGAATTTACGGAGTATTTGATATGTGTTAACCAATAGAGTCGAGCAAAGGGTTTAAGCCTTTGCAAGGGGCTACTGCTTTATTTAATATTTGTGCGTGCTCTGTTTTACTATAATTAAATAAGATCGTTTAGTTTCTTTAATGAAAAAAAAAATGAATTTTTTAAATCTGAATGCTTGAATTATCTTGTTGCAAAATGTAGTTGCATAAAATAAGTATATTTTGATGATTTAATTTTTTGTGAAAATTCAAGTTCTATTGTCTTGGCATTCTGTTAAAGAGAACGTAGATTTTCTAGAATTGGTTTTACCAAATATTGTTAGATACATGGGAAATCATTCATGTAGGAATGAGAGATTTCCGATTGCTCTGATTTGTTTTATGCTATTACCTAAAATTCTCATTTTGATGGATTAATGCTATTATAGTAGGAGTTGTTACTTGGATGACCAAGAAACATCCGTGTACTTCATGAAGTAAGTTGAGGTTATCGCCTACGTTGTGGCAGTCGTGGTGTTTGGATGGGTTAGAGATACAATACCTCAAATTTTAATTTGATGGAATGTCTAGACAGTTCAATGAGAATGGTACCATTATTGACATATTCATCAAGTGACATGATAACTTGATGTTGACACTACTAAGCCTTTGACGAGAGACGTGGTGAGTGTTTGCAATGTGAACGACAAGCTATGAAGCTACTTGTCGAATATATCAGTTAACCCTCTGACGAAAGACTTATTGCGAGTTGCTAGAGGCATGAGTTTGAAACCATTGAGAATCGGTTAGTGCTGGAAACCCGACTCGGGTGTAGTACTCCTACATCTCAATTTTAATGGGTAGCAACAAAGTCATTAATAGATAGAAGGTGCTATCAACTAATTAACCCATGTATAGCCAAGATAGCATGGCATTGTCGTTATTAGGATTAAATGATTCTTTTAACAAAGCTTGAGATGCATCTTAGAAATGAAGACGCTAGGGTAGCTTTGCCTATATAACTTAGAGGTGGTGCCGCCTTGAATAGAGAGTTATGGTTTCTCTCTTCTATGGTTATAAATCAGGATTTAAGCGCATTGTCATATTAGCCTTCAATGAGAATAAAATGGTTACGGTGAGAAGTGTGCCAGTGTGGTCACTAAGGTTCGTAGTTTAATCTTCGGACACCATCGAAACGATCTCATTTAGCATACTGATGAACGTGTAATTATATATGTTTTTTGTATCGAAAATCCCTCATTTATGGCGAAATCAATAACAAAAATACGTATTTAAAGTGCAAATATTATTTAAAATTGTTATTTATCATTGTAGTGACGAAACATGGACTTTCGAGCTAAAGTACGGGATTTTAGTCGTTTATCGAACATTATTGAAGCCCGGTTAAAACCCAAGGATATGCCTAATTTTTGACCATATAAAAAGCCCAAAAACCATAGCAAAATCTTGGCCCAAAATACACCGCAAGACTCGCTATCGAATCCAAGTCAAGAATGACGGTAAACAAAACGTATTGAACAAGAAATGGAGGCCAGTTGTCTTAGGTTTTATTATGGGTGTTCAACAGTTTAGTTATCGGGTTCTTCGGTGTATTTGGTTCGGTTAGTTTGGTTAATTTTTTTCTGGGTTAAACGGAAAACCGAACCGAATAACCGAAAAACGACCTGAATTACTTAATTTTAATTATTTAGTTATTTAATTATATAATTTTTTAGCGCTAAAAGAAATTCAAACTAAAAAAATGTTACATTTATACTATGTAAGAGTTTTAATATCGTTTTTTTTCTTATATATAAATATATAAAAATAATATATATTCATGTGAATTTGATTTTCGGTTCGATTTTTGATTCATTGTGCTAAAATAATATTTGAACCAAAAACCCAATATTTATTTTGGTTCGATTCGGTTTTAACAAATTTGATTCAGTTTTTTTACTTCGATTTGATTAGGTTTTCAGTTTTTGTGGGTGAAACCCGAATTCCGCATGCCCTTAGGTTTTATGATGGAATGCTTGTACGATATCCTTATCAGCCGCAAACGAGGAGGGACACCTCACCCTCCCCATATGTGAGAGGTCGGTCCAATCACACATTCACAACCGTAGGCCTCCAGTCGCAAATTTTTTCTTTGTGTATGAATTAGTTATCAAGGGATATTTTCTATTTTAATAGATTAATCATTTATTGTCGTTTTCTTAACAATGCACGTGTCCATCAAATTTACACTTCACTTGTTTTAACTTTTGTTGTATTTCATTTAAATTAATTAGTTCTATGTTATATGTAGGGTTGGATCAGTTGGTAAACCCCTTGCCTCTCAACCGAGAGGTCAGGGGTTCGATCCTCACTCCCTACAAAAGGCCGGAGGTCCTTTCTACCTTTGGTAGAACTGGAAGCAGCCTCTCTACCTTAGGTAGGGGTAAGGCTGTCTACATCTTAACCTCCCCCATACACCGGAAACGGTATTGGGTACCCATAACTCGTGGAAGACGGCATTGGGCGTTACTTTACTTTTTTTAGTTCTATGTTATATGTATTGTTTTCTTTTTATTTTTTTGAAAGGAAACAAGAAGTTCGATATATATAAAACGGCAACAACAAAAGCTACAAACCAAACAAAGCAAATCTTGAACTGTTTGAATGAAACCAACTACAACTAAATGCTATATCTACAAGTTGTAGAAACTAAACATATAAAAAAAGATATGAAACAAAAAAGGCTACAACACATGTCGAAGGCCAAAAAAAGCAAATCCCGCAACTCTCATCCTCCAAAACTGAACATAGAGACCCTCCACCTGATGCACTAAGCAAAAACTAACAAAACTTCCGACGATCTCTAACACTTGAAACCAAACTAACTATGTATAACCTTTGTATGCATTTACACGGTCAATGCACCAATCATTCCAGTATGCAATTTTCCCTTTTGCTCTATGTGAAATCCAGAAGTACACAAGAACTTGAACTTCATCGCATATTGTAGTTAGGTTCGATATCTTATTCTGAAACACTCTCTTGTTACGAATACACCATACTAAGTACAACATTGCCCAACAAACCGCTTGCCAACATTTCTTTTACAAGATGTTATAATTATTGTGACCACTATGATTAATTATGTCTCTTATAGAACCAGCATTAAAATTACCCATGTTCCACCATTTAAAGACCTTTCCCATCCTGCCACAACTCTTGGGCAATACATAAAACAATGCTCAAAAGTTTCTATTTCGGTATCACAATGAGGGCTAAGAATTGTGTTGAGATCCATACCGATATGATGTAACCATGAGCGAATAGGAAGGCGTCATTGCTGGAGCCGCCACACAAAAATGCAAATCTTTCTTGGGATGTATGTGTTCCACTTAGTCTTTTGAGCCGTAACCGTTGAGTATAGAGTAACTTCATCAATCTTTTCTCTAAGACATTTAACCGTGAAAATACCCTTATCATCAAGAAGCCAGCTCCATGAATCTAAATGTACAGTAGGAACAAAAAAGTTAGTTAACATCGTCAATTCCATGAGTTCAGTTATAACTCTACCCCTTGGATTTCTCGCCCAACTCCATTCCCACACCCACCCATCGTCCCCCCAACACCTTTTGCTCTAGTCTAACATCGTCATGTTTTCTTTTTACGTCAACTCATTTTGTCAATTTTTGAAGCTTTATCAGAACTATTTCGATCTAATCTTTATAAACAGGTTTCGTTCAAGTCATAGAAATTAGTATAGACTAGTGGTAAGTAGTAGATATTAAAAAGTAATTATGAGTATTTGATTATAATCGATAGAGTTTATAGATGCTGGGTTGAAGCTTATGGAGAAGGTACCGTCTCGCTATCTTTACATTGTTAAATTGTTATTGCCATGTTTAAATTGTTATTGCCATGTTTGTTAGTTTTAGGATTAGCTTAGTTCTTTTTTGAATTAAGGAGTAGATTGTAATTATATTTTGGTAGTTTCTGGAACTTGGCCAAACTTAATGAAATGTAGCTAAAACCTAAACTTGAAGTTTGGCAAAAGCCCTACGTCAAAACAAGTTGTAGAATTCAAGTTGTGGTCGTTTTGGCGGGACTGAATTGTGCAACCAACTTTCTGCAATGAAACATAAGTATATACTTGTAACTAGGCTATTGATATGAGTAAATTTGAAACTTTAGGACACTTAAAATTAGTAAATATATGTATGTACTTATTCAAGGATGTAAACATCAATACAAAATGATTTATGCTTATAAATAATGTAGTCACTAAGATGAAATAATTATATTTTGAGTTAACTACATTTTTGGTCCTTGTGGTTGTACCTAGATTTCACTTTTGGTCCATTTGTTCAAAAAGTTGCGATTTTAGTCCAAAATGCATAGTTTGGTTCCACTTTTGGTCCATTTTTCTAACGAAGTTAGTTCAGTTAGTTAAGTCGAATTGTAAAGTGGCAACATTAGTCCTTTAACCTAACGGTCGTTAACAACGTTAGTCATTTATACCAAAGATCGTTTTCAACATTATTCCTTTCTGTTAGTTAGTCATTTAAAAAAAAATTCTAAAAAAATGTTTTTTTGTCGAAATTTTTTTTTTCAAAAAAAATAATTCGAAATTTTTTTTAATAAGAAAAAAAATTTTCTTAAAAAATTCTAAAAAAAAGTTTTTTGACAAAAAAACTTTTTTTCCTAAAAAAAAAATTAGAATTTTTTTTTCTAAAATAAAATTCTAAAAAAAATTTCGAAAAATATTCTAAAAAATACTTTTTTCCCGAAAAAAATAATTTGAGATTTTTTTCCCTAGAAATGGACTAAAACTATATCAAAAAATTTTTAGACATGTTTTTTAGAAATTTTGTACTAACCCATATCAAAATGGACTAAAACCATATCAATTTTTTTTTTATCAAAATGATAGTTTGGTTTCACTTTTCTAAAAAATTTTGTACTAGTTTCACTTTTCTAAAAAGTTTCTAAAAAATAGACTAAAACCATATCAAAATGATAGTTTTAGTACATTTTCTTTTAGAAATTTTTTAGTCCATATCAAAAAATCGCAAAATGTCAATGCTAAAAAAATTTCTAAAAAATGGCAATGCTAAAAGAATTTCTAATTTTTTTTTAAAAAAAAAATTCTAATAAAAAAAACGTGTGTAAAAGTGTGTGTGATCTTTGGTATATTTTTTTTAAAACGTGTATACATTTTACACACATTTTTGCAATGTATATACGTTATTTCAATGTATATACATTTTTAAAAATTTTAGATTTTTTTCAGAAATTTTTTTAGAATTTTTTTCGGAAAAAAAAAAGTTTTTTTTTTAGAATATATTTCGAATTTATTTTCGAATTTTATTTTAGAAAAAAAAAATTATAATTTTTTTTTTCTAAATTTTTTTTTCCGAATTATTTTTTTAGAATTTTTTAAGAAAATTTTTATTAGAAAAAAAAAATTAACTTACAAAAAAAATTCGACAAAAAAACATTTTTTTCGAATGTTTTTTTAGAATTTTTTTTAAAGGACTAACTAACTGAAAGGACTAACGTTGCAAATGTTGCAAAAGATCTTTGGTTTAAAGGACTAACGTTGCAAACGGCCGTTAGGTTAAAGGACTAATGTTGCCACTTTACAATTCGACTTAACTAGCTGAACTAACTTCGTTAGAAAAATGGACCAAAAGTGGAACCAAACTATGCATTTTGGACTAAAATCGCAACTTTTTAAACAAATGGACCAAAAGTGAAATCCAGGTAGAACCACAAGGACCAAAAATGTAGTTAACTCTTATATTTTATAAAAACTGAAAATTTGACAAAAGTATTATTTTGACATGTATGAAACCATTAGAAATTTTTATAGATTAGTTTTTGGTAAAAACATTAATAGATTTTTGTTAAAGATATAAAAATAATCATAACACTTTATAAATTGAAAATAATAAATTATTAGATAACTAAAGTGCATTACTACCCTCTTGTACATTATTTTTCTCAAAATAAACCTATTATTGAAAAATAGACTTCATTGTTATTTATAAGATTAAAAGAGGATTTGACGTAATAATTTATATAATAGGTAAATTATTAAAAGTGACATAAACCCGATCTTAGGATGATTTATCGATAAGGCTTGTTACTATTTTTAATTAAAAAAATAAATTTACATATTTTTGTAAACTTACAAAAATATGTACAATGTCAACAGTATATAAATACTTTTATATAAGTTATTTTGTACTTTCTCGTTAAATATCTAAGATGCGACTATTATATTTTTAGGTCATCGTTAAAAGCTCGCGACTTCTTGATTTACGTTATAGCGTTGTAATTCGCTGCTGATCACTACGGTGAGTTCATAGCCCTAATTTTCAATTAACTGATTTATAAACTCCTTAGGGGAGATACATGCTAAAACTTTTATTGCAGAAAATTATTTGCAAAACTATATGCTATCTGAATATATTATTGCTAGTGCCTAAGTACCGCTGTCATAAAGTCACTGTTTATCATGAACCATTAGTTACTTAAATGTAAGCGCGAATATAGTGAATAGGCCTATAAGATTGACAATCCCGCATAGTTGACCCGATGGGCAATCAGACGTGCTATATTTGCATACAGAGGTATTTGGCAGAATACCTATTAGGGCAAATTATTATATCAATTTTATTGGTGTGAGTTAACGCATTTGTTGCATGAGCTTAGGGCAACAATATATGTTTTGTTTTATGACTATTGCGTGTTACACAACTGTCACTCAAAAACATATTATCCATTTATATAAACCTATGAATTCACTCAACTATTGTGTTGACTTTTTGGCATGTTTTATCTCAAATCTTTAAGGTAGTAAGTGGCATACACCGAAGACGCACAGATATTTAGAAGACTATGCATATTATCATTCGATAAAATTAAAACGTTATGTTATACTCTTATGTTATATAAACTTATGGGACCTCTTTTGTAACAAACTCTGATGTTATATATTACTCGAATGATAAACTGTTTTTAAAACGTCTCATTTAGAGTCGTTTTCGGTAATTTGTACTTTGTGTTGATAAGTAATACCCTCAATTAGCTTCCACTGCTATTCAAAACCGGGAGTATTATAGTTGGTAAGTTTAATTATTCGAGAAGCAAAATGTATAATGGGGCGATGCAACATCTGCTAGTACATGTACCTAAGCGTATGGCACAAGCTGACGATGCAGCAACTACATAAAGGAGTTTAGTGCATGTGTGATTGACCTGGTAAAAGGAACATGGAGGTTTGATTAGGAAGGTAACAAAAAGTTTGCTACTATGATCTCCCCATGATCCTTTATATTCGTGGAAAATACTACATCATGTTTGATCACCATGATGATAGTTTAGTGGCTATAAATAAATAGTGAGCCTTTCTTCTTTTACAGGTGAACACTTACACAAATTACACATACAAGTGCTCCAAAATCATATCGGTTATGGTTCTCCTATAATTACCTAAAAAATATTTTGTTTCCGCCATTTACATTATATTGTGATCGTTTCGCTGACAACAAAAAACACGTGTCTGCATGGAATTCTGGGGTGTTTACGTACGGAGGCTCGCAACAAATAAAGCACGTAAGAACCTTTAAGGACAGTGAACTATACTCCTGTGCAGAGCTCCTTTGACGGTTATTTCTTCAAAAGTACATGTTCTTTTGTCGCTGCATTATTAGTATTAATAGTATTTTGTTTGTAGATGTTTGGTGTGAATCATAACCTTATTAAGTACCATCAAAGTACTTGATTTTGTTGTTGTTTGGGCTTGTCAGTTGCTGCCATTCTCGATTAATATTGGTACTACTTTGAGTTCATCTTAGGTTGATTGATCAAGTTCATATCCAATTACTTGATTCTTTGCTCTCTGATCTTGTTGTACAAGTTGGTGCAACAATATGAAGTAAACTTATTCAACATCTACTAGCGCATTGAAATAACATTCTTGCAAATTAGCATTCTAATCTCCTTTCAAACTTCTAGATTAGAATTCTATCTATGCCAACAATGTTTTTAGTTTGTTCAAAGTGTATATATGAACCACCAACTAGATCCTAGAAAAAATCTTTTACCGCTTTAATCATACTTTTCACATCCGAAAAAGTTTAAAGCTATCCAAGTTATTAACAGGAAACTTTGGTTTGTGAGCACGTTGATCTTAATGTATGGTAAGAGCATGGGGTATGGGCTTCGCCACTTCGTTTCGTTTCCAACGTGGAGCTTCGCCGTTGCATTTCGTGGCTCGCCACGACACCAGGTGGCTTCGCCACTTGGTGTTTCGCCGTTCCAACGAAACAATAAACGACAAAAACCATTTCATAATAACGTATGGATATTACCGTTTGAAAGATAAAACCCTTTCTTCTTCTCTGTGAAAATGGTGTGTTTCTCGCTCTAGAAATGGTGCTTTGTATTTGGGTTTCTCTCTCTAAAACTGAAAATGGTGGGTTTCTCTCTCTAAAACTGAAAATGGTAGGTTTCTCTCTAGAAGGGGGTCATGTGGAAGTTTTATTATTTTTTTTAATACTTTTGTTTTTTAGTACTTGACCAACAAGATAAAACTCTTTTGTTATAAGTTTTGGTAACTGATAATTTAGTTTATCTATTAAGATCAAATATTTTTAATACTTGGACCAAGATAAAAAAAATATATCGTATGCTTTTTTTTTTTTTTTTTTTTTTTTTTCCCGTATTATATGTTGTATTTTTATTTTAAATAAATGAAATGAATTTATTTATGTTTGGAAAATATGAAAAAGAAATAAAATGAGGGTGGGTGGGGCCCAAATGAAGAGAAGTGAGTAAGTTGTGATTGGGGGGTATTTATAAGTGAGTGTGTTGGAATGATGTGGAGGTGATGTGACATACGTGGGCCCCAAATGAAGAGAAGTGGGTAACTCATGATACCCCATGCTCTAAGAGAATGACTTTCAAACTACTGATTCCGTTCCACAAAAAGAATAAAGTTAACCCCATAAATGGTCCTTGTAGTTTGCCTATTATTACGGAATCAGTCAATTTTTCTTTTTCGTCTCAGGTCCAGTCTTTATGGTTTCAATATGTTACGAATCCAAACCATTTTGCGTAACTCTATTAGTTCGACTTACTTTGACCGTAATTGATGGGTATTTTTATCAATTCATTGAATTATTTCACGG
Organism: Chrysanthemum seticuspe; assembly: GCA_019973895.1. Lineage (NCBI taxonomy): Eukaryota > Viridiplantae > Streptophyta > Magnoliopsida > Asterales > Asteraceae > Chrysanthemum > Chrysanthemum seticuspe. Next base: position 114,559,028 of record BPTQ01000006.1, on the reverse strand, counting down.
ATTTTTTAGGAGAAAAATGTGAATCCCACACCCACTCACACCAACTACTACATGGGTGAAGATTCTCTCAAGTAGTATACAACTTGATTGATCAAGTTGTACAGTTACCAGCCGTTGGATTAAATGTTGGATCAAATCAAAGTAGTATGTATCTTTTAATCTAGGTCTTTGATTATACAACTTGATCGATCAAGTTATACACTACTTGAGAGAATCCTCACCCCTACTACACACATCTCAACCACCACACAATTTATTTTTTTTCATTTCCGTTTCAAAATTTCTCATACTAAATTCCTATCCTCTAATCACCATCCACAAGATCCATCATAACCATTCATCATCAGTGATTCACCTTTGCCATCATCACCACGGTGAACCAGTCGTCAACATACGAGCGACATTACAGCAAATCACCACTCCGCTATCTAAAACTATCACCACCGCGATCTGAACCGTTTAACACTACAACAACCCTCCTCTATACCACCATCACCACCGCCACGTCATTAGATTTCATAGGGAACACCACCACCATCACGTCACGGTCTATGCGTGTGTCTAAATATATGTATGTGTGTGTGTGTTCGAATATGCTCATGTGTATGGATTTGTTTATCTATGTATATGTTTGAATCTTCTAATGCTTTGGATCTGCTTATTTATGTTTATGATTACGAAACCAAAAATATTGTCGGTTTTGTGTTCGCTATATCTGCATGTGTTTCTCAATTAGTGAAAAACTGAAAATGGGTTTGTGTTTTTTGATTTTGTCACAAGATCCGTGTTCAAGGGTTGCAGGATTTTATTTTTTATTTTTATTAATATTATTTTTTCTGTATAAATAAGTGTGTGTGTTTTATAAACAAAGAGACTTTTAAAAAAAATCATTTGTAAGTGTTTTATTATTTAATGGAACGGTGGCTGGTGTTGGTATGTGGGAGTTGAATGCGACTAGAGGTGTGTGAGCCCATTGGGGGCACACACGCTAAAACATTAGAATGCGTTATTATTTCGCGTAAAGAGTGACATATTTTGGACATAGAATGACTAGACAATGATCCTTGCTTGTCCTAAGGCCATAATCAGCTGAGAAGGATCTAGATGGGTGTCTAGGTGCATTTGAATGAGATAAGAACTGGCAAATAGGAGTTGTGATAAGGATGGACTTTGTTTCATTGACTTATCATGATTAGTGGAGTGTTATGGACTTGTCATGATTAAGAGGAGTAAAGGCTATATATACCCTTCACCTCAGAATCGTTCCATGCAACAAAACAACTAAAAAGGTTCCTGTAACTATTCCATTCACATACATCACAGTCGACTAAACCTTCATTAGGTTTATTTGACTTCAAGTTCTTTGTACACCAATCTTTGGTTTCTATTCGATTCATAGGTTGCTCCTAAACGTCATTTGTTTCCATAAGCCTTTCATAGGTCTCGTATTGGTATGGAACTGTTAAAGCAAGGCGCTTTTAGAAAATTATCATCCAAACTTTCTGGTTGTTATCGAACAAAGAAGGTGTTTGCATTCTTGGCTAAAGTTCTGATCTCGGATAACACTTGCAATTGTGGGCTGTTAATTTTGATCCGAGTTTGTTTTGGCTATGACACTTGTTGTTGGGTATACGTGGAATACGGCTAGCAATCCATACGTGTTCGTTTGACGTGTTTGTGTGAGCACTCGTAGAGGCGATTGTTTTGATCACTAGTTTCTTGTATTAATTGCGGGTGACTACGAGGGTTAGTTTTCTTGTTCCCTTTTATTATTCCTTTGTTTATTTTACGTGTTAATCTAATTGCTTGAACTAGATCCATATTCCGTAGCGTACTCGTAGTGTTAAATGGTTAACATCAATATTAAATCCCACAGTGGCATCACGAGTCAACTCGTTTTTGTGATTATGGGTTACACGTTCTAATAAACACGCGAAAAAGCTTCATAAAATCTAATTAGTTATTTGTTTTATTTTTTGTTTTGACAACTATAATGCAATATTTGTCAATAACTAATAAAAAATACCACACAAACAAATTGGATTAGTGGTTAATTAGATACATAAAATTGCATAATTAAATGTTAATTAGTTTGCCGTTATTAATTTTATGTGTGTTTTTCCAGCTATAAGCCCACTCAATTGCTTTTTGTGATGTATGGGGCGATCTAGGTATTGCACCTAGTGACGGTCTTATGGTTCTCCTTTTAGGGAAGACTCGCGAGAGAACTCAGATCAATATGTGTTTATTAATATTTTGTTTATATGTTTGTGATTCCTTATGTGCATAATTGTTACATCTTTTACACACCTAATTGCATGCAATATGGAATAATACATATCGAAATAATGACATTAATAATGGTCTTACTTTACACACCTAAATACCATGTTTATTGTGACCTACTATTTGATTTGTGGAAATTTTTTTTTGTAAAATTAAGTGACCTAAACTATTGAAACAAGTTTTTCATGAAATTAAAAACTATACGCTATAGACACTTGGGATGTACGGCTCACCCACTAGAACAAACTATAAAGGGGGTTTAAGGAGGTGTGCATAGTCACACCTAAAGGATTTCCGGTTATTGCCTCGCGTTGACTTGGTCCTTCGCCTCCCTGCGAGTTCGATTGGAGCTACCGTGAACCATGATGATCACTACAATGTCATTACTAAAAGTTTTTAAAATAAGTGTTACAAAGTTGTTTTGCATGCTTCTTTGTATACGGTTTTATCACATTTATGTGTATACCCTATGTGAAAATTTTAAGTCTATGCCAACCAACTAAGAACACGTGCATTTGGCTTGACCTCTTTGGTCAGACCTTGGGGCCATTCCAACCCATGGCGAATTTTGCTCGTTAGTCAGACTTTTGGTGATATTTTCATGTTCTTGCATGGTCGACTTATTTCGAGTATGCTTGCTCAGACCTTGGACCCGAGGCATAAGATGAGACTAAACATGCTCTTGACATTATTACTTGTTTACTAATGCCTTGATCAGTCTCATAAGTCTAAGAGTCTCATTACGCAATTAACGCTCGTCGCTTACCTCTTGCCCTACTTGTTTACACATTGGTCAGACCTTTGGTAATAAGTGGGAGGTCAAGATGGATCTTAGTCTTATTAGTAATTAATTGGGTAGTTAATTCTTTTAAGAAGTTAATTATAAAAAATATTAATTATTTGAACTTTTCTAAATTGTAGATGACTACCTCAGTCAGAAACAATTCGGTACTCAGGAGTTTCTTTGAGAAACAAAAACCCACTGGACCTAACTTCATTGACTGGTATCGCCAGCTTTGCATTATCCTGTCAGCTGAAGATAAGGAAAACTATTTGGAGCATCCCATTCCTACTGCACGTGTTGCAGCTCCTGGTCACATGTTCCTCCCGAGGCTCTTGCAGCTCACACTGCTTGGGTTAAGGGGTCAAAGGACATTGTAAGATATAACTTTTCACATACACATCAAACCATAACACAAAGTAGCATATAGATGGAATTCTAGAGAGAGAAAGTTAGAGGTTTAGGGAACTTAGTGAGAGAAAGTGAAAGATATTATTATGAGCTCCAACTCTCTACCTTGGAAGGTAGAGAGTATTTATAGTCTTACATAAATCGCCACACATCGGGCTGTGGATCAGGCATACAGTGGGTAAAGACCCGTCCGTCCTCCACGGTGATACTAAACTAAATACTACTTAACTTAAGATAACTACGACTACGAGCTTTCTAACGATTACATATACTTGAGGTGACCGACTCTTTAATACCGGGAATTTCAAATTCCTAACAATCTCCCCCTAAGGGAGGTCACCTTAATCATGTACCAAAATTACATTGAATACAACAAGATATTACATTTAAAATTGTTCTTGCATTCTTGATGTAGTCCTTTGCTTCTAAGCTCGTAGTCATTGATTCTTCACATTGCATGTTTGGTTATTCCAAGTGGAGGTCTTTTACTGATCCACGTGATAATGAGTTTGAGCCAGCATTTGAGATCATCAGTTATCAACAATCTCTGACACATCCTTTGTGGTGTTGGTATTATGTGATGTTGTGACATTAGGACCGACATGCTCACATTCTGGATCATGATATCTTCTCATCAGAGTAGCGGAAGCATTTGTTGAATCATGATATTGGCAGCAGCGTAGCAGAAGCATGGAGTGAAAACATCAGAGTCATTGATGCACTAATCATGATTTCTTTATAGATGAATGTGTTAAGTGAGCATGCGGCTATGGATTGACCGCTTCATTCTGATCAGCTGCAAACGTCGGGCGTACCTGCATACAACAGTTAGCAATAAATCGCACGAAAGTGTCTTTGATCACTTTCGATGAATTGAGGTACACGGCCCACGGTTCCCCGTTGATCAGTACATGTACTGCCTGTGATCAGGTATAATTCCGAAGAATTTCCTTGACAGGGTTTCGCAGCTGTTCTAGCTGTTCTCAAACCGGAACATCTCAAAGAAGACAACACGGAGTGAGTGAACCAGCGAATTTTAAGTCCACTGATTGATGAAAAAAGATTTGAAAAACAATCGTGTATCGCTCAATAGAAATTGTTTTTGCAATACAACGAAGGTTTTATAGAAAATCAATTATCAATCATAAACATACCTTTTGGTTTGAAAAATGAGTACACGGTCGATGTGCTAAAGAAAAGAGTTTGTTAATCACAAAGACCGGTTTTTCAAAGGTATCCGTCAATCCATAACCTGAACCAGGATTGATTCAAGAGATTGAATCGCCCCATTGTTTCTGTTCAGTTGTCACATGATTGATCCATATAATAGATCTCACATGCCACCTACCAGGAGCTTGTTTGATGTTGGCTCCAGAAGGCTTTCCATCTTCATTGTGAATATGTTAACACATCACTCAGATGTTCTGGCAATACCACAAGGATAATGCGTAGGACTCAAGATATAAACTCTCTTTCCACATTGTGTGAAATAGAGAGTCTTCATTGAAAGTGTCCTAATGAGATTTATTGATGATCTCGTGGCTCTAGACTCAATTTGTGCATATTTGGATCCTGTGCCGGAGACTAGGGAGAGGGTCTCCTTCTTCAATATCAACAATCTCTAAGAGAAAGTCGATAGATAATGTCGGTTCCCCGTGAGAATGAAACAAGTCCTTTTAAGAGGAACTTGAGTGGTTTGGAAAGTTGAAGTGCAGTGCGTCACTGGGTCCATGACGTCTTGTCTTCAATACCGATGTTACCATCAGTAGCATATGAATTGAACCCGGTTTCTGCCCTAAGGTTGAATAAATGGAGGGCTATTTGTTTTCACCCTTTCCTCATTCAATTCTTTTTTAATTCTTCAACCCCTTCAGTGCTTACCGAGACTTCATTGCTAGAACCTTGTTGGGTTTATTCCAGTACTAGCTCAGTCTTAGTCTGCACTCTTCCCATATCTCATTTTTCTCCTTTTATCATCATACCTAAGGACTTCTACACTAACTAGTGGATTGTCCCTGGGTAGATCCCTCCGGTTCTGGCGGATCATTGGAACACATACCTAACCTTATCATCCTTATATCACCGTACATAAAGTAAATTTGGTCGGTCTATTTGGTATTGTTCATCTGCCATTGGAACCAATTGAAAACCATTTGAAAATCAATTCAGATACTTGTGATATATTATCAAAGCATTTTGTACCTGAATTGTTTTTGATATTTTTAGAACGAGAACTCCCCCTCAACATGTGCATCAAGTATTTGAGAAAGTTTTGCACACGGAGGCAAGAGAAAGAATTAACTTCTTTGATTACCATTTTCTAAAAGATATCAACATCACTTCCCACCTTAAATCAAGTAGGTATAGCATTTCCGGGAAGGATGAGGTTTCCATGAATTTGCTCCCCCTCAATATGTGCCTCGAGGTTTGAAAAGAGTTTTGCACATACTAGAGGGAACCTGCACATTGAGATAAGTTGATCACATTTCAAATCATAGGTTTAAGATAGATGCTCCCCCTCAACATGCGCATTGAAAAATTGAAATCGTTTGTCACATGTGGGCAGGATAGCATGTACATCCTTATAAAACCATTTACCGAATTATCAGTTTAAATCCAATTTAAATCACACATTCTCCCCCGATCACAATTATCAAATCATTTGAGATTTGTGATCTCTTATAGATTTAAATTGATTTTGAAAGCTTTTTAAGGAGAATTGTGACTTGATTGTGAAAGTGTTTTAGCTGATAAGGATCGGATTTTAAGACTTTAAACTCCATTGATAAAACATGCATGTATATCTTTTGAAAATAATTTAATGTCAAATAACTTTTTTAATTTAATTGAAATCATTCTCCCCCTCAATCAATGACATAGGTTGTTGATTGAGAGATAGAGATTTTGACAAATGAGTCCTGATGATTATCAAAAATAGAGATCGAGTTATTTTTCAAAGCATTTAGTTTTCAGCAGATAAATGTTTTTAGAATCAGAGCATGGAATTTTGAAAACATGATAAAACATGGCTCTGTTCTTTCTTTTAAAACCGGGTTATTGCCTGAAAAATGACAATAAACCATTTCTCTTTCTCCCAAATTTATTATTATTATTATTTTTTTTTTATTTTTTTTTAAGAATTCGAACAACATCTAAAGTCTCGTGTCATTCTTTGAATGACAGCACAAAGACCGTAGATATAATCGAACCGAGAAAAACATGACAAATTGACAATATTTTTTGAAGAATTTTCGAATTTTTCAGATTTTTATGGATTTTGAAAGTTTTATATTTTTCTATTTTGTTTTTCGAATAGATATATACAAGAGATAGATGAAGATAGACCTTTACTCCTCGTCTTCCTCCTGAAGACGTTTGAGAGTTTCTGGTTGAAGGCTTTTCAAGCCAAGTCGTGGAAGAATAAACTCAAAACGTTCTCTTGGAAGAGCTTTGGTGAAGATGTCTGCTAATTGATATTCAGACCTCACAAAGTATAGTTCCACCACACCTTTTTCCACTTGTTCCCTGATGAAATGATGTCGAATGTCGATATGCTTAGCTCTTGAGTGTTGAACGTTGTTGCATGAGAGAGCAATAGCACTTTTATTATCACAGTATAGAGGGATTTTGTTGAATTCAAAGCCATAGTCAGATAATTGAGATCTCATCCATAAGATTTGAGCACAACAAGATGACATGGCTATGTATTCAGCCTCTGTAGAGGAAATAGAAGTACTCATTTGCTTCTTTGAAGACCAGCTCACAAGCTTATCACCCAAAAACTGAGCACCTCCTGACGTACTTCAACGAGTATCTTGACAACCTGCATGATCAGCATCTGCATAGGCCGTTAGTGACATACCGGTGTCCTTCGGGTACCATAGTCCCATATTGATGGTTCCTTGGAGATACCGAAAGACCCGTTTAACTGCTTCAAGGTGCTTTTTAGTAGGCTTAGCCTGGTATCTAGCACACATGCAAACAGCGAACAAGATGTCTGGTCTACTAGCAGTGAGATACATCAGGGATCCAATCATACTCCGATATTTCGTTTGGTCAATCATGATCCCTGAGAGGTCCTCATCTAGTTTGGTTTGGTCAATCATGAGGGTGTCAACAGGGTCACTTGAATCAAATCCAAATTTCTTTAAAATCTCTGTTGCATATTTAGATTGATTTATGAAAATGCCTCCGGGACTTTGAGAAATTTGTAATCCCAAGAAAAATGACATTTGTCCCATCATTGACATTTGAAACTTTGAACTCATTTCATTTGAAAAACGATCACATTCCATTGGGTCAGTCGAGGCAAAAATAATATCATCAACATAAATTTGAACATGAATCAAATGTTTGCCTAACTTCCTGGTGAACAATGTAGGATCAACTGCTCCTTTGATGAATCCGGTTGATAGAAGAAACTTTGACAGTGTATCATACCATGCCCTTGGAGCTTGCTTTAAACCGTAAAGAGCCTTCTTCAAACGATAAACGTGAGTAGGATGCTCTTGATTCACAAATCCTTCAGGTTGGCTGACGTAGACGACTTCTTTAAGATCTCCGTTCAGAAATTCCGTCTTTACATCCATCTGATAAACTACCATGTTCTTACTAGCAGCATTAGCCAGAAAGATTCTGATTGCCTCGATTCGAGCAACTGGAGCAAAAGATTCTTCAAAGTCTATACCCTCCTCTTGACGATATCCTTTAGCAACTAATCGAGCCTTGTTCTTCAGCACATCACCATGCTCATCAAGTTTTACTTTGAAGATCCATTTTAGAGCTATAATCATAGCACAGTCTGGAGCAGGTACTAACTCCTATACATCAAGACGATCAAACTCATGAATTTCATCTTGCATGGAATTGAACCAGCTGTCTTCATTCATGGCGGTTTTAACATCTTTTGGTTCGATCTTAGATAGTACGGAGTTGAAGAAACACCATAAGGCATCGGTTGCAAGTTGTTTCCGGGTTGATACAGGACGAGAGGGATTTCCAATGATGTTGTCTAATGGATGATCGTGAGTCCATTTTCTGAGGTGTTCATGTGGCAGTTGTTGAGGAACTGAGGTAGCTGAGTCGATGTCTCCTGAAGAAGATGGTTCTGATGATGATTCAGGGGTAGCAAATATGTTTTCAAATGGAGCATCTTCAGGAGTAGCAAAGGGATTAACTTCATCATTGATGCCAGAAACATTTCCATGATGTACATTTGAAGAATGATGATTTGTTGATGAGACTGAAGGATCAGCAGCAGGTGCTTCTTGACTTAAAGATATTGAGACTGAAGGATTGACTTCATTCACTGGAATATGAGCATCCTCTGTTGTAGGGATCAGCACCTCATTAGTAGTTGAATCATACAGTTCATCAAACATAGGATCAAACAATTTCTTTACATCATCTTCAGATGGAGGTACATATGGAGTTTCTTGAGAGGAGTTTGGAACAAGAGATGAACCAATGGGACTGTTTTGAAGTGCGGGTCCTGAGCTGGAGTGTCCAGGAGCCATTTGACCGGTCAGCTCATCAAACGTAACGTGAATTGTTTCCATGATATTTCGGGTTCTTTTGTTGTAGATTCGGTATCCCTTTTTGTTTGATGCATATCCTACAAATACTCCAATGTCAGCTTTAGCTCTAAGTTTGCCTAAGTCTTGACCCTCATTAGTTGGATAGCACAATGCACCAAACACACGAAGGAAGGATAGATTAGGTTTTCTGTTGTGGACGAGTTCATATGGAGTTTTTCCATGAATAGTGTGAATCAGGGAACGATTTTGTGTGTAGCATGCAGTGGCAATTGCTTCAGCCCAGAGAAACATTGGAACCTTTGAGTAGATCAGCATTGTTCTAGCGGCTTCAACAAGAGTACGATTTCGTCTTTCAACTACACCGTTCTGTTGAGGGGTTCGTGGAACACTTCTTTGATGGCTGATTCCAACGCTTTCATAGAATTCACTAAGTTGTTTGTTGACAAACTCAGTTCCATTGTCTGTTCTGATAATTCTGACAGTTTTGTTTAGTCGAACCTGCAGCTGTTTGATGAGTTTGATGATGATATCAGGAGTTTCATCCTTTGTCCTTAAGAACTTGACCCAGGTGAATCTAGAGTAATCATCAACCACAACTAACACATATTTCTTCCCAAATATATTCTGCACCCTCATAGGTCCACATAAATCCATATGAATCATATGAAGAACTTCTGTGACAGAGTTAGTAGGTTTGGGTTTATGGGCATACTTCTTGCTTTTTCCCAATTGACATGCTGAACAAAGATGATCCTTTTCATACTTTAGTCTAGGTAAACCTACAACTAAGTCTTTTCTGGAGAGATCGTTGATGGTGCCGAAGTTCAAGTGATTGAGACGACGATGCCATAACCATGACTTTGTTTTTGAAGCCTTTGATAGCAAACAGATTGGAGAAGCCCTCATCATGTCATCGATAGAGATGGTGTAAAGATTTGACCCACGAGTTCCTTTTAGCAGTTCCTTACCATTAAGATCTCTAACAAAGCAGGTATGTTTTCTGAAGGCAACTTCTAGATCAGAATCACAGAATTGACCAACAGAGAACAGATTATGACCCAAACCTTCTACATAGTAAACTCTAGAGATGACACTATCACCAACTACATAATCTCCATAACCCATGATAGCACCGAAATGATCATTACCAAATCTAATAGTCCCGATGAATTTGCTCACGAAGTTTATGAGCCGCGACCGGTCTCCAGTCATATGCTTGGAACAACCTGAGTCCAGGTACCACAGAACGATTTGAACGATCTGCAGTTGAACACAGACAAGAATGGATAACTGGATAATTGGGATCCCCATGCAAGAATGGGTTCCATTTGGTTAGTAACAATGTTTGGAACACCCACATCAGAAATAGAAGCATTCATATCAGAAAGTGAGGCAATGGAATCGTTGTGAATAGATGCAGTACTAGTGTCAGTATTAGCCCTGTTCATAGTGTGATCACTTCTTAAGGGAATAGTTCTACCAGTAGGCATCCATTTTCTAGTGGGCATTATCTGATTAGTCTTAAGACCAACAGGTGTCCAATAAAATCCTATTTTACTGAATGTTCTTCCTGTGGGTTTCCACTGTTTTCTAACTTTCTTTCGTTTTTGCCTTTTAGCCTTCTTAGCAAGAATTTTAGCATTAACAATATTAACTGGACAATTAACATCATTAGGCAGAACAGTAACACCACATTCATGATTAGAAACATAATTCAAGCAGACATCAGTACAAGGTTTGCAAATAGTATCAGAATTCAAATTAATTACAGTACGCCTATGGCTAATACTAGAATCAACACGATTCGTTTTATTCGATTCAAACTTAAAGTTCCTAGATTGTTCTTCTACTCTTTTCCAGTGCACATTCTTAGCTTGCGAGGTCCTATCATTCCTTGTATTGTCTTGAGACTTTGACCTGCTCCCTTTAATGTCACTGATTACTCCTGTAGAGGGAATGGGAACATTAGTTTGTTTTACTACTCTTTGCACCACCTGTTTAGATGTGCTGGGATCTGAACTACATGCAGGTGCACTACGGTTCACATTCTTAACACTAGAGGTACTGAGATTTGTACTCCTAGAAGGCACACTTGAGTTCTCTTTCTTAGCATTGACAGATCTGGAATCTGAACCCCTTAAAGGCACACTACGGTTCATATTCAAAACATTGGGAATCGAGTGCATATCATGCTTGGTCTTAGGCATCGAGCATGGAATCAAAGGGTTAACTCTCTCACCTAATGTCTTTGGGCATATTGTGATCAAGCATTCTAAGATTTCTTGAGATCGTTTGGCATATAAGCATGCATGTCCAATTGCATTATCATGAGGTTTCTCTAGCTTATCCTCTTCAACAATCTCACGCAGACATTCTAGGCAATCCTTAAGGGATGAGAAGTATGTTTGAATGGCAAGTTTGTTGTTCCTTAGATGAGGAGGGACATATGTCACAGATAAAGCATATTTATTACAAGAGTGAACCTTTGATACAAAATTCTCCCCATTGGTCATTGGCATTTTCCCTTTTACATGACTCTTCAGATTCTCAATTTCCTTTTGCAATGAAGCTATTTGTTCGTTGTTTTTGTTACGAGTGACTTTAATTGATTCAAATAACTCATTAAAATGACGTTTAACCTTTTCATTTTCTTCTAGAAAACTTTCGTTTTCCTTTTGTAAAGCATTTACTAGGTTTTGAAGATGAAACGTTTGAGAATTCTGAGAATCTAAAGGAGGAGGCATTTGGGAGCCTGTCATATTGTTCGTTTGACCCTTTAATTGAGAGATTTGGGCTTTCAACTTTCTGATCGTGTTGCACTGAGCTTGGATCTGTTCATCACGTTTGTTAATTTGAAAAACTGCATCAAACTCTGGAGCATCTGAAGATGTCTTGACATTTGAAGTTTTGACATTTTCTTTAAGATGTTGATATTTTAGTTGTAAATTAAAATGTTCAACTTCTAGTTTAGAAAAATGTTTAACGAAATTGTCGTGATCATCCAGTTCAATTTTCTCGTTTAGTTTAGAATTAGTTTGTTCAAGCTCAATGACACGATCATGGGAGACTTTCAGGGCCACAGATAGTTCATGAAATTTGGAAGCATTAATAGAGCAATTTGAAGCAGTGAAAAACACATCTTGAGCAACACATTCAGTAATAAGATTCTCATTCAATGTATGCAGGTTCTTCCTCTCAATCTCATTATATCTTAGTGCATGCTCATAGTCACTAATTTCAACTATTATTGCATCAAATTCCTTTTCCATTCCCTTAATATCCGTTTCTATCCCCTTTTTAAGACTCTCAAAGTGATCTTTTAGAAGTTTAAAGAAAGGCATGACCTCAGTTAAATAACATTCTTTCATTTGTTCAAAACCCCTTTCTCCTTCAGTTATACCAGTGGGTGTGATCCTTTTCTTGCAAGTTTTCTCAAAATCAACAAATAGTTGAAATATAACGTATTGGCTAATTAATGTCTTGCTTTTAGTGGCAATTGTTCTAGGTACAAGATGCATTGGTGTATTAGGAGGATACACAGTCGCTCTAGGCATTTTCCGAAGGGGAGGGTTTGTTTCTACAATATTTTCAGCTTTCTGCTTATCTAAATCCATTTTCCAGAAGACTTGTTCGGGAGTCAACAATGTCTGAGTCTTAAACTTGTTCAAGGAAATCCAGTTTTCCTTCTTGTAGTCATGGGGAGTGATAATTACTTTTTTCTCTTTGCATTTAGGATCATTTAGTTTCTTATTCATCTTCTCCCTAGTGACTTCATCTAATTTCTTGTCATCCTCAGTGCACTCAATGCAACTAGGTTTTTGTCTAGGTTTAAGAATCTCATTGCCATCATAGATAACACTTTGAGCTGCTTTTGCTATCTTTCCATACTCAGGGTTGGGTTTATCTATAATGGGAATGCTATGCTTATCGCTTAGAACTCTATGCTTAGTGATCATGTGAGCAGTCTGAATGGTGTTTCCTTGCATGTACAACTTGTTTTCAAGTTTGTTTTTCAAAGTTTTCAGATTAGAAAAATCTCTTAAGAGCTTTGATTCCTTTGCATTAAATTCTTGCTTAAGCATTTTCACATTTTCTTGAAGTTCTTGTTTTTGCTTAGCTGTTTTAGAAAGTTTTTCTTGCAAGGAATTTAATTCTTGTTTCAATACTTCTTCTCTAAAATTACTTTTTCTAATTACTGTACGCACTTGGTCATCCATTTCCTGCTCACGAGTGGTCAACTCAAATTTTGCACGTTGTTCATAAATAGCAACACGTTCCTTATAGGCATTTAGTTCAGAAATTACGGAATCATCAGGAGCACATGCAGTGTATTCATCAAAGACATAGTCATTGTTGACTGCAGAAGATGCATCACTTGGTACAACTTCACTTTCACTTTGTTTCACGTATTGATCGTATGGGACAATATTGTTATTACCCATCTTTTCAACATTTGATTCAATAGTTTCAGTTGGTTGTACTTTGTCATGCATCTGTTGCACATCAGCATCATTGTATAGTTTTAATACCTCTGAGATGAGTTTGTCCTTGGATGGGCCAGCTTGTGGTGAAGAAGAGACCTTGGGAGAGACCATTGGAGAAATGCTAGCCATAAAAATTGTGTGTGCAGTAGGTCCATCATCTACATCAGAGTCGTATGCATCACAGTCAGCGACTTGAAAGGCATTCTGATGATTGTGACCTATCTCCTGAATAGGCTGCTCATCCACATCTGCATCATAGGTCTTGGCATTGCCCTCAGCAAGAAATAGCAATTCCTCTTCATTCAAAGCAGCTCCATTGTCCTGAGCTTGTGCCAGCAGCATCTTATCTCTGAAGTAATCAGCATTCTGTGGACGCTTTGGAGATGTGCAGTTCCTTGCAATGTGTCCCTCACCACCACAGTTATAGCATTTTATCGGCTTAGCTTGACCTTGGTTACCATTCCTTCCTCGATTCTGATTGCCCACATAACCTCTACCAGCACCACCTCTTCCCTGATCATACTGTCTTTCCTGAACTGGTTGCACCACGATCCTTCCATCTTTAACAGTAGCTTGATTGTGTGGGTTAGATGCTGTTCTGAGGTTGTTGTTGGTTTGTGGGAGAGAATTCATGTTTTGGCTAATCAGAAGAGCTAGTTGGTTAATGAAGCTTCCCACGTGTGCATCAGCATCAGCTTGTTTGTACATAGGATCAGGAATGAGTTTGTGATTACCATTACCCAAGGGTATGACTTGTGAAGCTTTGGTTGTGATTCCGATGTTTGAGTAGAAGGCAGTTGAATCATTAGACGAGCTTGTCTCTCCCGGGTTAGTTTTGAACTGATTGAGAATCAATTTTTCAAACATAGCATGTCTCTCATTCTGAAGGAGGAAGGCATAGAGTTGCTCTTAGTTTGTGTTCTTCAATCCTTTAGTAAGCTTCACAGCGGTAACAAACTTGTGCCATTCGGGATTCATGTTGTTCACAAATTTTGAATTCAACTGAATGTTAGGCATAGTCATTCTGATGTTCCTCATGTCATTAACTAACTTATGAAATCTCACATAGTACTCATAGACATTCTCATCTGGTTTCATCTTGAAGTGCTCAAATTCGTCATAGAGTTGGGATTCTCTGTCTTCCATAGTTAATTCTGATCCTGAGAGAAGCATCTTGACATTATCCCATACTGCCTTTGCATCGGTGTTGTGATTGATCTGCTTGTAGATGTCTTTAGGAAGACCTTGAAGAACAATGTTAGAAGCCCTGATATCTGCATCGAATCTCTTTTTCTCCTTATCATCAAGCTCATCATACATTTTAGGTCTGTCCATTCCGTAAATAGGAGTTCCATCATCATTAGTATCAAGTATGTCTCTAGTCGTCTCAACTCGATATGGTCCTTCATCAATGGATTTGAGAATGTTGACACCATTTTCCTTTCCAAGGCAATACAATCTGATTCGTTGAGCCCAAGAATCGTAGTCAGTTCTGTCAAGCATGGGTGGACGAGTATCTGAGCCAGCTGCTTGAACATCCTCGGCGACAGTGGAGATGACAGTAGGAACGTTGGTAGACATGTTGACAGATTATACGGGATTTTATAACTCTATGATTAAACCGGGAAATAGATTCTTTCACGGGATTTTACTAAATCAAGAGAAAACCGTAAACAATCACTCAAGTCGCTAGAAGATAATGCACTAAGTCGCTAGAAGATAATGCACTAAGTCGCTAGAAGATAGTGCACTAAGTCGCTAACTCTTAATTCGCCAGACAGCTAAGTCGCTAGAGTCCCAAGTCGCTAGACAACAAGCAAGTCGCTAAGTAGTAACTCGCTAACCCTCAAGTCGCTAGCAAAATTTTGGCAGCAATTCGCTACACAAGTCGCTAGAGATACAAGTCGCTAAAGAGCAACTCGCTACAGACCAAGTCGCTACCACCAAGTCGCTACTCGTAGTGGAGAGTCCACTACTTGTACTTTAACTCGCTAGATCTAACTCGCTAGCTCCAACACTGTAAGTCGCTAAAAAAATGTGAAGCAAGTCGCTACCAAGAAAATACTCCGTGAGCTAAGTCGCTAGCTTGAAAAACCATATAAACATCACTTTTCAATCCAAAAACAACCCAACCAAGATGATTCAAGCTTACCAAATGAAAACCTAAACACTTGTGATGATTCTAAACATGAAAGTACCAACAAAATTCAAACTTTAACACAAGAAATCAACCAAATGATGCAAAAACCACTAAACTTTTTCAAACTCAAAAACCACCTTAAAACCACTATAAATCCAAAGATGTGCAAGATATGATCTAACCATGGCTCTTGATACCAATTGTAAGATATAACTTTTCACATACACATCAAACCATAACACAAAGTAGCATATAGATGGAATTCTAGAGAGAGAAAGTTAGAGGTTTAGGGAACTTAGTGAGAGAAGTGAAAGATATTATTATGAGCTCCAACTCTCTACCTTGGAAGGTAGAGAGTATTTATAGTCTTACATAAATTGCCACACATCGGACTGTGGATCAGGCATACAGTGGGTAAAGACCCGTCCGTCCTCCACGGTGATACTAAACTAAATACTACTTAACTTAAGATAACTACGACTACGAGCTTTCTAACGATTACATATACTTGAGGTGACCGACTCTTTAATACCGAGAATTTCTAATTCCTAACAGACATTGCTGCCTTCATGCTCATGACCATGGAGTTAGAGATCCAACGAAATCTAACTCATCTTGGTGCTTATGACATGCTACAGGAGCTGAAGTCTATGTTTGCCCAACAGGCAGAACAGGAACTTCTTCAAACCGCGGAAGAAATTCACGCATGCAAGCAAGAAGAAGGTCAATCAGTTAGCTCATATGTTCTCAAGATGAAGAGCTATATTGACAATTTGGAGCGTCTCATTCACCCTGTTACACTGAACTATGGAGTTAGTTTGGTCTTAATTGGTCTTTCTAAAGAGTATGTAAACTTTGTGCAGAACTTTAATATGCACAGGATGGGAAAGACTGTAAATGAGTTACATGCTATGCTTAAACAACATGAGCAAACTCTACCTAAGAAAGATGTTGCACCTGCACTTCATAATATACGTGCGGGAAAGGTACAGAAAAACCATGGGAAAAAATCGTTTAAGGCTGCAAAGGGGAATCAAGGGAAGGGCAAGTACAAGCTGGCTTATGCTCCTGAGCATAAACCACCTTATGCTCCCAAGCCTAAGATTCCTCTACCACCCAAGAAGGATAATCCTGCTAAGGACACGACCTGCCACGAATGTGGTGAAGTAGGTCATTGGAGAAGGAACTGTCACGTGCATCTCAATGAGTTGATGAAAAAGAAGAAGTTGACTCTAGCATCTAGCTCTTCAGGTATTTTCACCATAGAACTCTATTATTTTCCTAGTACATCTTGGGTTTATGACACGGGTTATGGTACTCACATTTGTAATACTACTGAGGGTCTCAGGGGAAATAGGAAGCTGAAGCGATGAGCTTTAAGTCTGTACATGGGCAATGGTCAACGGGAAGGAGTTGAAGCTGTTGGTGTTTTTCATTTATATCTCCCTAGTGGATTAGTAGTTGTTTTGAACAATTGTCATTATGCTGCCTCTATTACTAGAGGAACTATTTCAGTTTCTTGTTTGTATGATGATGGTTTTGTTAATCGTTTTGAATTGAATAATGCAATTTCAGTTTCTAGAAATAACGTTGTTTATTTTATTGCTATCCCATGGGATGGTATTTATGAAATTGATATGTCTTGTTCTAATACAAATAGTAGTTCTATGTTTGCTGTTAGCAATAAAAGAGCCAAGTCTGCCTTGGACTCTACTCTCTTGTGGCACTGTCATCGTGGACACATTAGCAAAAAAAGCATGGAGAAGTTGCAACATGATGGACTTCTCAACTCAACTGACATCAAGTCTTTTGAAAATTGTGTTTCATGCATGTCTGGTAAGATGGCAAGGAAACCCTATTCACATCAAGTGGAAAGGGCTAAGGATCTACTTGGACTAATATACACGGATATATGTGGCCCATTTAGAATTGTGTCAAGACAAGAAGCCAGTTATTTCGTCACTTTTACTGACGACTATAGTCGGTATGGTTATGTTTACTTGTTGAAACATAAACATGAAGTGTTTGAAACACTTAAGGTGTTTCAAAAGGAAGTAGAAAACCAACTCGGAAAGACCATTAAGTCACTACATTCTGATTATGGCGGTGAATATATGAGTCAAGAGTTTTTGGATCATCTAAAGGAGCATGGGATTATTACCCATCGTACTCCTCCTTACACTCCACAACATAATGGTGTGTCTGAGAGGAGAAATCGAACACTCCTTGACATGGTTCGCTCTATGATGAGTCAAACTACTCTTCCAAAGTCCTTTTGGGATTATGCCCTTGAGTCTGCTGCACGCATTCTCAATATAGTTCCAACTAAGAAGGTTGATAAGACACCATACGAGGTATGGCATGGGCAAGCCCCTAAGTTGTCTTACTTAAAAGTCTAGGGTTGTGAGGCACTTGTTAAGTGTGATACACTTACCAAACCTGAAAAACTTGAACCCATATCTATTAAGTGTATCTTCGTAGGATACCCAAAGGAAACAATGGGATATTCTTTCTACCTTCCATCAGAGAACAAAGTAATTGTTGCTCGAAATGATGAGTTCTTTAAGAATAATCTCTTGGATCAAGAAGCAAGTGGGAGTCTAGAAGATCTTGAAATTACTTGGACTAATACACACGGATGTATGTGGCCCATTTAGAATTGTGTCAAGACAAGAAGCCAGTTACTTCGTCACTTTTATTGACGACTATAGTCGGTATGGTTATGTTTACTTGTTGAAACATAAACATGAAGTGTTTGAAACACTTAAGGTGTTTCAAAAGGAAGTAGAAAACCAACTCGAGAAGACCATTAAGTCACGACGTTCTGATCGTGGCGGTGAATATATGAGTCAAGAGTTTTTGGATCATCTAAAGGAGCATGGAATTATTGCCCATCGTACTCCTCCTTACACTCCACAACATAATGGTGTGTCTGAGAGGAGAAATCGAACACTCCTTGACATGGTTCGCTTAGGATGAGTAAAACTACTCTTCCAAAGTCCTTTTGGGATTATGCCCTTGAGTTTGCTGCATGCATTCTCAATATAGTTCTAACTAAGAAGGTTGATAAGACACCATACGAGGTATGGCATGGGCAAGCCACTAAGCTGTCTTACTTAAAAGTCTGGGGTCGTGAGGCACTTGATAAGTGTGACAGACTTACCAAACCTGAAAAACTTGAACCCAAATCTATTAAGTGTATCTTCGTAGGATACCCAAAGGAAACAATGAGATATTCTTTCTACCTTCCATCAGAGAACAAAGTAATTGTTGCTCGAAATGATGAGTTCTTTGAGAATAATCTCTTGGATCAAGAAGCAAGTGGGAGTCTAGAAGATCTTGAAATTACTTGGACTAATACACACGGATGTATGTGGCCCATTTAGAATTGTGTCAAGACAAGAAGCCCGTTACTTCGTCACTTTTACTGACGACTATAGTCGGTATGGTTATGTTTACTTGTTGAAACATAAACATGAAGTGTTTGAAATACTTAAGGTGTTTCAAAAGGAAGTAGAAAACCAACTCGGGAAGACCATTAGGTCACTATGTTCTGATCATGGCGGTGTATATATGAGTCAAGAGTTTTTGGATCATCTAAAGGAGGATGGGATTATTGCCTATAGTACTCCTTCTTACACTCCACAACATAATGATGTCTCTAAGAGGAGAAATCGAACACTCCTTGACATGGTTTGCTCTATGATGAGTCAAACTACTCTTCCAAAGTCCTTTTGGGATTATGCCCTTGAGTCTGCTGCACGCATTCTCAATATATTTCCAACTAAGAAGGTTGATAAGACACCATACGAGGTATGGCATGGGCAAGCCCCTAAGCTCTCTTACTTAAAAGTCTGGGGTTGTGAGGCACTTGTTAAGTGTGATACACTTACCAAACTTGAAAAACTTGAACCCTTATCTATTAAGTGTATCTTCGTAGGATACTCAAAGGAAACAATGTGATATTCTTTCTACCTTCCATCAGAGAACAAAGTTATTGTTGCTCGAAATGATGAGTTTTTTGAGAATAATCTCTTGGATCAAGAAGCAAGTGGGAGTCTAGAAGATCTTGAAATTATTCAAGATGAAGATACAAATCCTTCTGTAGACACTAGCTTACATCATTATGAGGATGATCAAGAAATTGTAGAACCTCAAAGTGATATCATTCCAATTCGTAAGTCCGCTAGGACAAGCCATGCTCCAGATCGAATGTGCTTATACATCGATGCTGTGGAACATGAGTTAGGGGATCTTGGTGAACCTAATAACTATAAAGCTGCATTGCTGGATCCTGAATCCAAGAAATGGCTTTTTGTGATGAATGTGGAAATGCAATCCATGAAAGATAATGAAGTCTGGGAATTAGTTGAGCTTCCTCCTAACTGTAAAACAGTTGGCAGCAAGTGGCTATTCAAAAAGAAGACTGACATGGATGGTGCAGTACATACCTTTAAAGCTCGTCTCGTAGCAAAGGGCTTCACTCAAACCTACGGGATTGATTATGAATAGACCTTTTCTCCTGTTGCAGACATTAGAGCTATAAGGATTCTCATAGCCATAGTTGTGTTATATGATTATGAGATTTGGCAAATAGATGTCAAAACCGCCTTCCTCAATGGACATCTTTCCAAAGAAGTCTATATGGAGCAACCTGAGGGTTTTGTTAGTCCTAAATATCCTAACCGAGTATGCAAGCGCAAGCGTTCCATTTATGGACTTAAGCAAGCATCTAGGCAATGGAATAAACGTTTTGATGATGAGATTAAGAAATTCGGTTTCACTCATAATCAAGATGAGCCATGTGTATATCAGAAAGCTAGTGGGAGTTATGCAACTTTCCTAATTCTATATGTTGAAGATATATTGCTCATGGGAAACAATATTCCAATGTTACAAGATGTAAAATCCTATCTTGGAAGATGTTTTTCCATGAAAGATCTAGGAGAAGCTGCATATATTCTTGGAATCAAGATTTACAGAGATAGATCTAAACGATTAATTGGTTTATGTCAAGGTGCTTACATTGAGAAAATCGTGAAAAGATTTTACATGGAGAATTCCAAACGAGGAACTATCCCAATGCAAGAAGAGCCTAAGTTGAGTAAGTCATAAGGTGTTGAGACACCTGCTGATAAAGAGCGCATGCAAAGAGTTCCTTATGCTTCGGCTATAGGATATTATGTATGCTGTGAGATGTACTCGTCCTGATTTTGCGTTCGCTCAGAACATGACAAGCCGATTTCAACAGAATCCAGGTGAACTTCACTGGACTGCTGTTAAGAATATTCTTAAGTATTTGCGCAATACTAAGGATATGTTTCTGGTTTATGGTGGTGATACGAAACAAGAGCTCAAGGTTTCTTGCTACACTGATGCTGGATATCTGACAGATGCTGATGACCTAAAATCTCAAACTGGATATGTATTCGTTTTAAATGGAAGTGTTGTTGACTGGAAAAGCACAAAGCAAAGTATTTCTGCAACTTCATCTACAGAAGCTGAGTATATAGCTCCTTATGATTCATCTAAAGATGCTAGACGGATTCGTAAATTCATTTTTGGGCTTGGCATTGTTCCCACAATTGAAGAACCCATAAATATGTATTGTGATAATACTGGAGCCATTACTATAGCTAATGAAAGTGGAATCACCAAGGGTGCTAGACATTACTGCACGAAAGTTCATTATCTTTGAGAGACCATTAAGATAGGTGACGTGAAGATATCAAAAGTTCACACAGATGACAATCTAGCTAATCCATTTACGAAAGATTTAGCGTATCCTGAGCATTCTAAATTGACTAGGGGTATTGGTTTGATACCAGCTAGTAGTCTCATGTAAATCTGTGTGTAATTAGTATTTGGATAATTTGGAATTGTAAGACAGTTATTACTTTCTGATAAATAAAGATATGAGGTATTTATTATTTTATTCATATAATATGTTATTTCATATTTGCATGTTTAATCCATGTAATAATTTATCATTCTAAATATGTCCATTGTTGGTTAATAGTATGGGAATATTGTTATGTAAGGAAAGTGTGAGTGTTGGTTATATTCTATGAGAATGTGGATTGTTCCCGCCAAACTCATGTGTATTCACAAGGGATGCATATTGGATACCCCAACTTTCAAACATTTACTTTTGGATCCTTGTCATAAGTAAAATGTTGAAAATGATTTGTTTAGTCGTCCTTAGACTTGAGATGCAAGCAAGTTCTGTTATGTATGGATATCAATTTTGTGAGTATAAGCCAAACGCTATCCTGAATAAGGTAGTTATAAAAGCTATATTTCGGAGTGATGTGAAGCAGCATCCACAACACTTGTAGTAAACATAGGATTTGTTACTCCACTTGATATGTGCAGAAAGATACCATGGGCCCTCTCCAGATTTAATCAGATAATTGTTTGGCCAAACCCAAAGGGTAATGCAACATGATTCTTGATTACATTTGGTATATCAGAATTAAATTCTATAACAAGAATCTAAATGGTTAAATTATATGAAATGAGTTAGGATCCATATCCATGGTTTAATGGTATCTATAACAAAGAATGATAAAAGCAAGACATAAATGACCATGCTACTGAGAATGATTTATAAAACTATATCTCAGATACCTTTAGTTAAATAGCGAGTGAGATTGTTGCTAGACGTTTCCGTCATTGGTATTTGTGTTGTCTACTACTCCAACTCCTAAGTGGGAGTTGTTGGTATGTGGGAGTTGAATGCGACTAGAGGTGTGTGAGCCTATTGGGGGCACACACGCTAAAACATTAGAATGCGTTATTATTTCACGTAAAGAGTGACATGTTTTGGACATAGAATGACTAGACAATGATCCTTGTTTGTCCTAAGGCCATAATCAGCTGAGAAGGATCTAGATGGGTGTCTAGGTGCATTTGAATGAGATAAGAACCAGGAAATAGGAGTTGTGATAAGGATGGACTTTGTTTCATTGACTTATCATGATTAGTGGAGCGTTATGGACTTGTCATGATTAAGAGGAGTAAAGGCTATATATACCCTTCACCTCAGAATCGTTCCATGCAACAAAACAGCTCAAAAGGTTCCTGTAACTATTCCATTCACATACATCATAGTCGACTAAACCTTCATTAGGTTTATTTGACTTCAAGTTCTCTGTACACCAATCTTTGGTTTCTATTCGATCCATAGGTTGCTGCTAAACGTCACTTGTTTCCATAAGCCTTTCATAGGTCTCGTATTGGTCTGGAACTGTTAAAGCAAGGCGCTTTTGGAAACTTATCATCCAAACTTTCTGGTTGTTATCGAACAAAGAAGGGGTTTGCATTCTCGGCTAAAGTTCTGATCTCGGATAACACTTGCAATTATGGGCTGTTAGTTTTGATCCGAGTTTGTTTTGGCTATGACACTTGTTGTTGGGTATACGTCGAATAAGGCTAGCAATCCGGACGTGTTCATTTGACGTGTTTGTGTGAGCACTCGTAGAGGTGATTGTTTTGGTCACTAGTTTCTTGTATTAATTGCGGGTGACTACGAGGGTTAGTTTTCTTGTTCCATTTTATTATTTCTTTGTTTAGTTTATGTGTTAATCTAATTGCTTGAACTAGATCCATATTTCGTTGCGTACTCGTAGTGTTAAATGGTTAACATGAATATTAAATCCCAACAGCTGGAATTTGTATGTCAAAGAAAATGGGTGTTTGGTTGGGGTGATACATTGTTCGTCGTCGTTTTTTTTTTTTTTTTTAAAGTTATATTTTATGTGTGTTTATGTATTTAAAATGTAATAATTAAAAAATATATAAAAACTGATAAATGTGAGGGCATGTTGGTCATTTCATCTCACTTGACAACAGTAACTAATAATATTGAGCAAAATGAACTAAATACGTAATGTGACAGATCCATACTGATCGGATCTGAGACGAAAATAAAAATTGAACTGAATTGTAATATCCGACAAATCACAAAGACCATTTATGTAGTTAACTAAAAACAATATTTAAACTACATGCAAGACATGCATAAAAATGTTAATTCTAAACAAAAACAAATTTTGGGGTCACATCCATAAATCAGTCGGTTTATTATTCTAGTAAAAGATGCAACAAGAACAATTGACTTGGTTCTTCCTATACCTAATCTATGTACTAATTAAAAGATGTTTTGAATATATTCCGAGTCTCTACTTTTTATAAAAGAAATCCTTAATAACTTTTCGTTATCATGTTAGGTCATTTTGTTCGATAAACCAATGATAAAACATTTTGCGCTTTGGAAGGACCGTGTGCAATGTACTATGAGTCATTTTTAATACGATTGATTATCATTTATCATTGTTGATCAAGACAGGCCCCATAAACTATGATAATAAGTAGGTAGCTTATCTTTAGCAACAAATAATGTATTCGTCATACAAATCTACAGAAATCTTTCCAAAATAATGTCCACTCACTGTTCGATCGATAAATGAACCCGGACTCACTATCGTTTTACTATACTTAGATTTGCTTCAATGGGCACTTGGTACTTTGTTCATCTTTAAATGCCTCAAGATTAACCTCTTGTTAGATAGCAAGATGTGTTTTAGTGAGCACTTGCTACATATTTGCCAATTATACATGTGATACATTGTTGTATAAGGACTTACCACCTTTGAACACGCGGTATCACATTGCCTTTGTTTTGCTAGTCCTTGTGATAGGCTACAACCGTGAGCACTACAATGCCAGACCCACACTATTGCTTCACAACATAATATCTATGATGTGTATTAGACAATGTCTCTATTGCGTTGTTTTTTTCATCTTAAATTAACTCAGATCAAGGTTTTATGTACACATGTTCAGAGATATATTAAAGGATTTTGATTTACAACATCAATAGAACAGCTAAAATAAGTTATCAGACATGCGTCTTGGTGTTCTTGTATATTAAAGACTTATAGCATCTACAATTTGGGTCACCAATATTCTTGGATTAATTAGAGCATAGGTTGTAGTAACACAAGTTAAGGTTTAACACCATGTCATGTCAGCGTCACATCAGCTTTAGCATTTCACCTCAACTCAACAAAAAAACACCCCTTATCATAACTTACCCAAGTTAAACCTTAACTCAAATATTTTCAAATTCAACCCCTAAACTAAAACTAATACTTCATTTAATAAAAAAAATAACATTTAAAACACGAATTACATTAAACATTAAAGTTAAAACATGAATTACATTAAACATTAAAGTTAGTACAAACTACCACGAAATTGATGAAAATAAAACTACAAATTAAGAATACAAATCATCTGAGTTATAACCTTCCTCACTCGAAGAGGAAATAAACTCGCCAGCATAATACTTTCCTTCCACTAGTCAAACTAGCTCTGCCTAAGATATTCAACATCCCTGGCTTCTTGTTCTAAACGAACAGCTTCCTCGCGTGCCTCGTTTTCTCTTATCTCTCTAAGATTTGCCTCATCCTGCTCAAGTTCACGAAGATAATCCTCACTAAACCCAAACGGATTGTTTTGGAGGTCCACCGGTGGAGTGTTAAGAGGTGGATGGTTTACAAATACATTTTCTGGTTGGAATACCGAAAAGACATCTTCTGATGGAGTGGAATAAACTTCATCTTCTGGTGGAAAGGTGTTGAGTTTATAATGCATGAATACAATAAAACCATGTAGACACCACAGAGTACACAGCGGAAGACTAAAGATCATAACAAATAAATAATTAACTGAATTAAATACGTAACATACCTCTTGCAAATGTCAGATCTTTTTTACAAAACAGATGAAGTGGTTTAAAGAGTTGTCCTTTACCGTTTTAAAACTCAAACCAATTAGGTGTAAGAATAGTGTCTTACTACCACAGTTTTGTACACACGAATTAACCAACGAATCAAGCGATTGCTAGATCCAACACAAGTCATTGTTTTATGAAAAAACAAAACCAAAACACCCTTAGGAGGGGGGGTTCGGCCGAATAGGAGCAAGAGAGGAAGAGGAGAGATATAGGGTTAATTCAATGCACAAAGTTATGAGAAACCCTAAACCCTAACCTCTGTATATATAGTGGATACAAATCTTTGGGAACAAGTTAGGGTTTGGGCTTGGGAAGCCCCCCTATGGCCGGCCACTCTATAGTCCCA
Organism: Chrysanthemum seticuspe; assembly: GCA_019973895.1. Lineage (NCBI taxonomy): Eukaryota > Viridiplantae > Streptophyta > Magnoliopsida > Asterales > Asteraceae > Chrysanthemum > Chrysanthemum seticuspe. Next base: position 114,533,241 of record BPTQ01000006.1, on the reverse strand, counting down.
AAGGGATACCCGAATCTTTTCCATATTAAGATTTTACACTATAAGTCCTTCTCTTTACAGTTAACGGTCGTTAGTTATTTTCCGTTAAATACTTAACGATCGTTAGACGGACTTTATGTGCAATAATTAATCGTAAACATGAACATTAATTATTTAACTTTAATTCTCATTCGCTAATGTGTGCAATCCCATGGTCACGAGTTCGAATCCGGACATTTACGTATTTATAAATATATACATTTCCAACAACTCCCACTTGGATATGTTTACAAAACGTGAAATAACATTGGTTAGCGTCTAGCAACACGCCAATGCTCCCGGTACAACTCGTGTATGGTTTTCTGGAGAAAAACCAAGTTTCGATGATTCATCATCATATTCATCCTTTTGTTTCTAATACCATGTTAATAAGAATATGTATCTCACTCATTTCTTAATTAACTATTCTGTTTCTCGCTTTATGTGATTGATCAAGATTAGCAATTCTTCTGAACATATTCCAAAAGACCTTGGGCATGGCCATGCAAACATCTTAACAACCCTACGAGGGGCCCAGCAGTATTATACTTCAAAATAAATTTGAAGGAAACAAATCCTATTTTGACTACAAGCAGAAATCATAAATTTCGCAACACTTATAACTACCAGTTACGTATAGTGTTAGATTGCTTCACAAAAATGCACTACATCCATGACATATCTCTGGTATCTCAAGTCAAAGGATAAATATTCATGATATACTTAATGACAAAGATCCATAAAGTATCATCATATAGGTGGGATAAGTCCTATACTCAATTTATTGAATATCATCTGAAATTAGTCATGCTACGCATCAATATACTTTCAAGTATATTCTAACTAATACTCAGATTTTTCTTAATTCAATATCATTCCCATGTTATTGATTGACAATGGAATATTTAGAATAACTTAAGTTATTCAAGGATTTAAACATGCAAATATAGGACAACATCATAATAAATGAATAATAAGCATAACAAAATACTTTATTTCATTTCAATAATAATGTTTACAATATCCTTTTATCTAAAATACTTAGTCACAGATGGGCATGAAACTACTAGCTAAACGAAGTCCAAACTTATCAGACAAATGATTAAGTTTTTCACCAGGTAAGGCCTTCGTTAAAGGATCTTCTAGGTTATCATCTGTGTGAACTTTGAGCAACTCAATTTCACCTATCTCGACTTGTTCTCGAACATAGTGATATTGTCTAGGATAGTGTCTGGTGCCCTTCATGACTCCAGGTTCATGGGCAAAAGTTATTGCAGCAGAATTGTCACAATATACTTTAATAGGATATTCAATCGACGGCATAACACCAAGCCCTGAAATAAACTTCCTTATCCAAACAGCTTCCATGGCAGCCTCAGACGCCGCTATGTACTCACTTTCTGTAGCATACATCGCAAGTGTTGTTTGTTTCTTACTCTTCCAATCCACAGCACCTCCATTGATGACAAATATGTAACCCGTCTGAGACTTCGTATCATCTTTGTCACACTTCCAGGATGCATCGCAGTAACCTGTAACACACAGTTCTGCTTCTGGATTTCCCCCATACACTATGAACATATCTCTTGTAGCCCTAAGGTACTTGAGAATATGTTTAACAACAGTCCAGTGAATTTCACCCGGATTCTGTTGATACCGACTGGTCAAGTTTTGAGCAAACGCCACATCAGGCCTTGTGCATCGCACCGCATACATGATAGATCCTACAGCCGAAGCATAAGGAACTTTCTTCATACGCGCCACCTCTGCAGGTGTTGAAGCACAGCCTTGGCTGCTCAAACCATGATTTACTTGCATCGGCAAAAATCCCTTCTTGGAATTTTGCATATTGAATCTCTTCAATATTTTGTCAATGTAAGCACTTTGGCTTAAACCAATTAGCCGCCTTGATCTATCCCTATAGATCTTGATTCCGAGTATGTATGCTGCTTCCCCTAAGTCCTTCATCGAGAAACATTTACCAAGATAGGCTTTCACCTCATTTAGACTTGGTATATGATTTCCCATGATTAATATGTCATCGACATATAGAACAAGGAAAGTAACATGACTCCCACTAGCTTTGTGATATACACACGGCTCATCAAGATTCTGAGTAAATCCAAAACTTTTAATTTCTCCATCGAATCTTTTATTCCATTGCCTTGATGCTTGCTTCAGTCCATAAATGGACCTCTTAAGCTTGCATACACGGCTAGGAAATAATGGATTCACAAACCCCTCCGGTTGTGCCATATAGATGTCTTCATCTAGACGGCCATTCAGAAAAGCGGTTTTGACATCCATTTGCCAAATCTCATAGTCATAGTGTGCAGCTATAGCTATGAGAATCCTAATAGCTCTTATGTCCGCTACAGGAGAAAATGTCTCCTCGTAGTCAATGCCATATGTTTGAGTAAAACCTTTAGCCACTAGACGAGCCTTGTAGGTGTGTACATTGCCATCCATGTCAGTTTTCTTTTTGAAGATCCACTTACTTCCAACGACTTTAGCATTGGGAGGAAGGTCAACTTCAATCCAGACATCATTATCTTTCATGGATTGCATTTCCTCATTCATAGCAATCTGCCATTTATCCTTTTCAGGATCAGCCATGGCAGCCTTATAGTTGGCAGGTTCATTAAGATCCCCAACTATATTTTCCTCCACCTCTACGTTAAGACATAGACGATCAGGTGCACGTATAGTCCTTTCAGACCTACGAATGGGAACAACTTCAGGAGGAGCGCCTAAGCTTTCAGACTCTTCTTGAAGTTGGCTAGTAGTTTCAGAAGGTGTTGTATCTTCTTGATCAAATTCCAGATCATATACTCTCCCACTGAGTTCTTGAGATATGAGATTCCTTTCAAGGAAATCTCCATACCTAGCCACGATGACTTTGTTCTCAGCTGGGTAGTAAAAGTAGTAACCCATAGTTTCCTTAGGGTATCCTACAAAGATACATTTAACAGATCTGGCTTGGAGCTTATCTGGTGAGTCACGTTTAACAAACGCCTCACATCCCCAGACCTTTAAGTATGAAAAGTTGGGAGCTTTTCCTATCCATATTTCATATGGAGTTTTAACAACCTTCTTTGTTGGAACCATATTCAAAATGCGAATAGCAGTTTCAAGGGCATAATCCCAAGAAGTAAAAGGAAGAGTCGTAAGTTCAAACATTGATCGTACCATGTCAAGTAAAGTACGATTTCTCCTTTCAGATACACCATTTTGTTGTGGAGTATAGGAGATGTGAGCTGTTGGATTATTCCACACTCAGCTAAGTAATCTTTGAACTCTTGACTTATATACTCACCACCTCTATCGGATCGAAGAGCTTTAATCTTCTTACCGAGTTGTAATTCTACTTCACTTTTGAAAACCTTAATGTTTCAAAGACTTCATGTTTATGTTTAATTAAATAAACATAACCATAACGGCTGAAATCATCTGTAAAGGTTAAGAAGTAGGTAGCACCACGTTTTGACACATGTCTAAGTGGACCACACACATCAGTGTGTATCAATCCAAGTAGATCAGAAGCCCTTTCCACTTGTGGTGAAAAAGGTTTCATTGTCATCTTCCCAGCTATGCAAGACTCGCATTTGTCAAATGATTCATCATCGACCGTTTGTAAAAGCCCATCGTATTGCAGCTTTTCCATGCATTTCTTGCCTATATGGGCAAGGTGACAATGCCAAAGATAAGAAGAGTCACAGTTCGACTTGCTCTTCTTATTGCTAATGCTATACAACGAATTATTTTCATTAGATACACAACCATCCATATCAATTTCAAACACACCAAGCATATGAATTGCATTAAAGTAAAAAACATTATTTAAAGAAACTGAAATTCCATAACTGGTAAAAGTGTGCACAAAACCAATATCTTTTAACAAAGAAACTGAAATAACACCCCTAACAATGGAGGGTGCATAATGACAATTATTTAGTTCCAAAATTAAGCCCGAAGGAAATACTAAATCAAAAGTCCATATGGCTTCGACAACTGCACGCTTTCCATTTCCAACGTACCACATCCTGTATCATATATCCAGGAATTTTGCTTATGAGGAAAAGAAAATAATTCAAACATAAAAATACCTGATGAGCTAGGCACCATCTTATTTTTATTCTGAAGGCACTCATTCAGATAAACTGGACAGTTCCGCTTCCAGTGACCTGGTGAGTTGCAGTGGTGGCAAGTTAAATCCTTCTTAGGATTCTCCTTTTTCTTTGCATGGTTCTTCTTAGGAGCTGGTGGGATGACAACTTGTTTCCCCTTTCCTTTTCCTTTCCCTTTCTTATCTGCTTGCGGCTTTGGCTTATTCACCCTACCACCCTGTATTGCTAGTATAGCAGGTGTAGGATCCTTCTTTGGCAATCTCTTCTCGAAGTCTACAAGGATTGCATGTAACTCATTCACTGTCTTCCCGTGCAATGCATGTTAAAATTTCGGACAAAATCACCAAATCGTTCCTGATTAAGGGAGTGATTGATGAGGCCGACCCATACATCATTCGAGTAACCACAGCCGAGCTTCTCCAATTGATCCAAGTGATGTTTCATCTCAAGGACGTGGTCGGAGACAGATTTGCTAACCTCCTGCTTACAGCTGTGAACCTTTTCAATTAGTTCATACAGTTCAGCTGCTGGTGGCTTCTCAAACATACGTTTGAGTTCATCTAGCATGCTCATAGGCGGATATTGCTCAAATTGTTTTTGCAATTGAGCAGACATCCCCGAAAGCATAAGACACGCCACATCATTGTGCTTCTCATATGCAACACGATATGCCTCTTGTTCAAGAGTAGTAGCCGTGTCGAGAGGAGCATCAGACAGAGGTGTAGTCAAAATATCAAGTCTTTTGGCAACACGAAGGATGATCCTAAGTGCACGATGCCAATCATTGAAATTAGGGCCAGTCAGCTTGTCTCTTCCAATCATATCTTTGAAAGCAGAACTCATTAAGCTCATAGTGTTATCAGGTTGATGAGCCATCTATAGAAAAAGTTCAAAAAACCATAATTAGTATTTTGATAATTTTCCTTTTCAATAAACAATTAAATACCCAAGGTTCATATTCATATAACCAATTAATAATTATTGAAAACTAGGATCCAAATTGTCATAATCTCATCACGTCAGTTGATCTGCTAGTAATGAACCTTATACAAAATGGTAGAGCTTTTGCTCAATTGCCAATTTCATTTGCAATTCCTAGATTTATGGGATTTACATATAGCCAATTTCAATTGCCATGTAAACATGTTTTATCCCATCTTATGTCTTGAGTTGCCAGTTCTCACCGCCTAACTCAATTAAGTTGTCCAACTTAAGAAACTGCAAAATCGTCCATGCCCGTTCTCACGACACGTGGACATTTTACCCTTTGATTACGATCTAAGTCACGTTCTCATGCAAATAAAAAGTAATCTTAGGTGTTTCCGTTTCGTTGGATGGCATATAACTTAAATTTAAAGGGTAATAATTTTGATGTCAAATCAAATATGTACAAAGATGTCATGCATTCATCTTCGTAGCATAGTTTTTATAAAAACATTTATATATCTTGTTTTAATGTATAAGCTTTTCATCATCAAACTTTAATTGAGGTATTGGATAATCAATTAAAGAATCACCTTAATTACCACTATATCCTACTACTGCATGAGTCATCAGACCCAAGTTATTCGGATAATTACCACAAAAGTGGTGCGTAGAAATTAAAGTAATTCACCCTTAAAATTTTATGCACACATATAGGAATACTTGGTAGCTCCATTAAGACGCACAAACGAGCGGAGAATCAGGTCAGCGCGAAGCATATTAAAGACCCTCATCTTTAGGGCGTCACAATTTAATGCGTACCCTCCTTGTACCCATCACACAGTTTGTCATTAATGGGTGAGCCGTTCTAACTATTTTGTGCAAAAATCAATCAATTAAACGATTATGATTACTATTCTTAAAAATACATGTTTCACCATTGTTTAGGTCAGTTTATTTTTCTTGTAAAAATACCCTTGTTACACATAACAAACAAGCAAGTATTTAAAAAAAATAAACAAATAAACAATGAATGCATAACAAATAATAAGTCATGCATATCAAATAGCCACATGCAAACCTTTTTGATAAATCCTATTAATAATCAATTCTAGATCTGTCAATATGTATATATTTAATTAAGACTTTCACGCGTTTTCATCTATGTACAAGGTGAGCCACATGCATCGATTCATCGATTGCGTAAGTCAAAATTAAACATATACCACATAGCACATAATTGATTAAATAATAATTATTGAGGTCTTCCCCAATTTTAGATCTATCAAAATTTTTAGTGTATATCACTTAAGCAAGAAAGACATACAATAAAAGCAGATCCATGATAAAACATGCATGTAATTATCATGGACATAAATTACACTTAAAAATTAATGCAATTAAACAGAGTTACGCAATACACATAAAATTGCATGCATCCTAGGGTTTCTAATCCAATTAAAACTTAAGTTTACAAAACCCTAATTAGGGCACACACAAAAAACGCCCCCCCCCCCTAAAAAAATTAGGGTTTAGGTTTTGCAAACCCTAGATCTACGCATACAAATAATAACACAATCATGTTTATTTTATTTATGTGTTTCAGTAATTAATTACTTGTTATACAAGGCTCGTGATGCCACTGTTGAGTTTATAATGCATGAATACAATAAAACCATGTAGACACCACAGAGTACATAGCGGAAGACTAAAGATCATAACAAATAAATAATTAACTGAATTAAATACGTAACATACCTCTTGCAAATGTCAGATCTCTTTTACAAAACAGATGAAGTGGTTTAAAGAGTTGTCCCTTACCGTTTTACAACTCAAACCAATTAGGTGTAAGAATAGTGTCTTACTACCACAGTTTTGTACACACGAATTAACCAACGAATCAAGCGATTGCTAGATCTAACACAAGTCCTTGTTTTATGAAAAAACAAAACCAAAACACCCTTAGGAGGGGGGTTCGGCCGAATAGGAGCAATAGAGGAAGATGAGAGATCTAGGGTTAGTTCAATGCACAAAGTTATGAGAAACCCTAAACCCTAACATCTGTATATATAGTGGATACAAATCTTTGGGAACAAGTTTGGGTTTGGGCTTGGGAAGCCCCCCTATGGCCGGCCACTCTATAGCCCCAAAGGGATACCCGAATCTTTTCCATATTAAGATTTTACACTATAAGTCCTTCTCTTTACAGTTAACGGTCGTTAGTTATTTTCCGTTAAATACTTAACGATCATTAGACGGACTTTATGTGCAATAATTAATCGTAAACATTAACATTAATTATTTAACTTTAATTCTCATTCGCTAATGTGTGCAATCCCATGGTCACGAGTTCGAATCCGGACATTTACGTATTTATAAATATATACATTTCCAACAAAAGGTAGTTTCTGGCAGTTGTGCTGGACTGGAGAATTGTTGGGAGAAGTCTTCGCGAGACATTTTTGAGAATCTGTGTGTGTGTATAAGTTGTGTGTGATAAACAACTCTGGTGGAGTTGTATATATAGGCAAATTTGATTTTGATTTTGAATTTGAATAAATCCCGCTCTTATTTGAATTTTAAATTTTAAATTTGAATATGGTTATCCCGCTCAGACTGAAACGGTTAAATTTAAATTTGAATAGATTGAGGGGGTGTAAGTGAAAAAAAATTTTAAATGCAAAGGTAATGGTTGAGAGGGTGAAATGATTTTTTTCTTTTCTTTATTAACGCTGCGTTAGTGGCTTAACATGCCGTGTTAACGCCTCCTTTAACGCCACACACGGTGTGGTTAACATCCCTTAACGCGGGCATGTTAAGGGTTAACACACAACACCAAGTTACCATACCCTTTTCTCTTACGGCAGAGAACTCAAAATTACCAAGATGTAAAAACGAAGGTGACCCGCTATTCAGAAAAGAACAGAAACTCAGGATTACGTGTAACGGCAAAGTAGACAGTGGTATATACACATGTAAAGATGGAGGTACGATCACTATGGTCAAAAAAGAAGACAACGAGAGTATAAGACTAACAATGTAGAAAACCAAACCTTGTTCGAAACAAACAAAACATAACACTATCACAATACTATACGCGTATGACTTCTTTCTTTTCATACAAATTACCGACTTAACCGGAAACAAACAAACATATAAGACCTTTTCGTTCCTTACTTTCATAAAGCATCTATAGGTTAGGAATATAAGTATACAAAATGTTGCTTGTGACAATATAATATGCACAAACACGTACAAAATGCACTAAGGAAGGAATCTGTGACTTCTCGTTGATAGGGTATCTACACTAATTTTATAATTTTAGACCTAGAAAATCAACAAGACTAAGACCAGATCCACATAATAAGACAAACGTACCAGAAACCTGTTATATCTGGCTGCGCCTTTGAGAATCTTATTGTACAAATAAACATATAAGCCATCAAGATAACAATATAGTAACGGTTAATCAAACAATAGCTACATTTTATATGTAAAAGATATCGTTTTAAGGTTAACAATTGCCAGCCAAACATATCATAATAGGACACGCTTTATCATGGCTTTATTCAAGTATATTTTACTTATCTTAAGTTTCATGAACCATGCCCAAAACAACCCAACTATATAAAGGGATGAAGGACCACTTCTCTAGGTCACATTTGTGATTGTTAAACAAGCTTGAAACAAAGAAACAAGCAGGTGTGATATTCGTGTGGCTCCTCGGTTTGCTTCGCTTTTCTATGCAGTAGATGAGCCGAACCAATATCACTCTTGCATTTTTCTTTGCCAATTTTGAAGATGGCATTGCAGTTGACTCCAGGTATGCATTGACTTTATTGTTTTATATGATGGAAAATTAAACACATCAAACTCGCATCCTCCTTTGTAACACTTTTATCTACAGTTTAATAAACTAAAAATAAGTATGTGGTTTACCTCGAAGCTGTTAAGATCGAGATCCTGCCCAATATTGTTTATGTCTTTGCAAGATCATTATCGTAAGATAAGATCGAGATCGTAAGGTCCCACCAAAATATCTTGTCTTGCTATTAGGCGTTGATGGATCATAACGTTATACACTTATACATATCTATTGGATATCAAACATGGATTCATAAGATAGCCTAAGAAAAGTTCAAACATCTTAATAATAAAAATAGTGAAATACATTTAATTTGTTCAAGTTTTCATAGCTAAATAAACAATTTAGTGAGATAGGAAAAAGAAGATACGAGTCGTAAACATGCCAAAAATCCAAACATAAAAAGTTAATATATTTCAAATGTTTCGGTAACTTCATTTCCCACACTCAAACATTTTTGATGATCTCTTTTAGAGTCTTTATTACGGCTTTGTATAGTAAAAAAATATACGTCTCGTAAAAACACTTTACAACCAAAATATAATAGCAAAGGAAAAAAAATTACAAGTCTTATATAAGGTTTTGACAAAAAAAGATAAGATAACTCATATAATTGATAAGATTGGATCGAGAGCCGATCCTACGATCTTAATGACGATCCCACGATTTTATGTGCGACCTAACAACACAAACAATCCTAGAACGATTTTCAAGTTTTTTGTTGGTTGGATCGTACGATCTTAACACCCTTGGTTTACCTATATGATGACTACTTTGAATAGCGTTTCAATCTTGTTGATAAAACAAGATTCTTGTTATTGCCCTTGCTCATATTCAGCTCTAAACAAACCATATAAACTGTTTTGAAAAATAAGAAAATATGCTATGAAAGTCAAACATGCAACTGCTAAATGTTTTGCTTGATTGAGTTGGTTAAATAAATCTAAAGGTGAACGTGTTGGTTTATGTTTGCATGACAAAACATATAAACTTATGTTAGTTACTATTTGTGAGACCTAAAGGTTACACACATATAATGCGAGATGCCATTATATATATATATATATATATATATATATATATATATATATATATATATATATATATATATATATATATATATATATATATATATATATATATATATATATATATATATATATATATATATATATATATATATAATTTTATAATGAAAAGGGTAAAAAAGAATCTTAGCCATTGAATCAAATTTTGCAAGATCAAAAAAAGCGGTGGCAATTTTATAAATACTCAAAACAAAAGGGCAATTGTATAACAATGTCTTTTACAAATTTTATAGACTTCCTCATTCGTTTCATTTTCCCCAAAAAATTTTACACACTTTCTCTCTCTAAAAACTAACACATATCTACTTCTTCACAAACCCTAAATACTTCATTCCCAAAACCTAATCACCATTCGATTACTCATCAACAACGCAACCTACTTCATCGATGATGATTATTGCATTGATCTGTTAGGATTTGAATCACCTTCAAGAACCTTACTGCATCAACCGTGGTGAAGACGAAGCTACTAAATCTTACAAGGCTTCGTAAGTTGGTATATGATCTTTAATTTTGTCACTGCATCGATTTGTTAATTTTTTTCCTTCTATTTGTTGAATTATGTTGCAGTGGATTTTCATTTTGATCAGAGATGCAGTACATTTCAGTATATAACTGATTTAGGTTAATTGTGTGTTGCATTATGTGTAAATGTCTTTGTTTGGTTGACTGTATCTCTGATGCATTTGATTTTGAACTGTGATGCAGTAGTTGCTGAGTTGTCATGTATAATGATAAATTAGGCTAGGTGTAGGTTTCTTTATGCATGTAAATGTGTTTGTATGGTTGATTGTGTGTATGATGCAATTAATTTTGAACTGTGATGCAGTAGGTGTTGAGTTGCCATGCATAAGGATAAACTAGGTTAAGCGTAAGTTGCGTTATGTGAGTAAATGTGTTTGTATGGTTGATTATATGTCTGATGCAGTTTATTTTGTAATGTGATACAGTAGGTGCTAAGTTGTCATGTATAAGGATGAACTAGGCTAAGCATAGGTCGCGTTACGTGCGTAAATGTCTTTGTTTGGTTGATTGTATGTCTAATGCAATTAATACTGAACTATGATGCAGTAGGTGTTGAGTTGTCATGTATAAAGATGAATTAGGCTAAGTGTAGGTCGCGTTACATGCGTAAATGTCTTTGTTTGGTTGATTGTATGTCTGATGCAATTGATTTCAAACTGTGATGCAGTAGATGTTGAGTTGTCATGTTTAAGGATATATTAGGCTAAGTCTAGGTTTCTTTATGTGCGTAAATGTGTTTGTATGGTTGACTGTATGTATGATGCACTTGATTTCGAACTGTGATGTTGTAGGTGGTCTAGTTGTCTCATATAAGGATAAATTAGGCTAAGCGTATGTTTCATTATGTAAATGTATGGGTATGTTTTGTTGTATGTGAAATGCACTTGATTTTGAACTGTGATGCATTAGATATTTAGTTGTCGCATATAATGATGAATTAAGCTAAACATAGGTTGCATTATGCGCGTAAATGTGTTTATATGCTTGGTTGTATGTGTGATGCACTTGAATTTTACTTGTAATGCATTAGGTGTTCACATGTCGGTACAAAGATGATTAGGCTAAAGCGTATGTTATTTTATATGTGTAAATGTGTTTGTATGTTGGTTGTATGTGTGATTCACTGGAATTAGAATTGAGATGCAATAAGTGTTCAGTTGCTGTGTATAAGGATGAAATGCCTAAGCATAGGTTGTTTTATTTGAGCAAATGTGTTTGTATGCTTGGTTTATATGTGATGCACTTAAATTTTAACTGAGATGCAGTAGGTGTTGTGTTCTATTCCGCGTGTAAGGATGAAATTGGCTAAGTGTAGGTTTTTTATGTGCGTAAATGTGTTTGTATGCTTGGTTGTATGTGTGATGCACTGGAATCTGAACTAGGATGAGTAGGTGTGCAATTGTCGCGTGTAAGGATGAAGTATGCTAATCATAGGTCATTTTATGTGCGTAAATGTGTTTGTATGCTTGGTTGTATGTTTAATGCACTGGAATGTGAACTAAGATGCATTATGTGTTCATTTATTGTGTGTAAGGATGAAATTAACTAAGCGTAGGATGTTTTATGTGCGTAAATGTGTTTATTTGTTTGGTTGTATGTGTTATGCATTGGAATTTGAACTGATATGCATTATGTGTTCAGTTTTCGCGTGTACTATGGATTAGGCTAAACATATGTTACATTATGCACGAAAATATGTTTGTTTGCTTAGTTGTATGTGCGATGCACTTGAATTTGAATTGTGATGCAATATGTGTTCAGTTGGTGCGTATAAGGATGACTTAGGCTAACACATGGGTTGCTTTATGTGCGAAATCTGAACAGTGATACATTAGGTGTTCAGATGTCGCTTATAATGATGATTTAAGCTCGGTGTAGGTTATATTATGTACGTAAATGTGTTTGTGCTTGGTTTTATGTGTGTTCACTTGAATTATAATTAAGTTGTAGTAGGTGATTGTTTGCTTGGTTACTTGATATTGATTGTGGAATATCTTAATGAGGCATATGAAAACTTACATGGGTTGTGGTATTTTTTTTTAGGAGTTGAAGAACAAAGGCTTAGGTCAAAAAGGACAAATCAAGTTGTTGCACGTTAAGTTTTTAGCAATGATTTATCAACTTTAATTAGGGAAATGCAAAAATGTTGAAAGAAGAATATGCATACGTGAAGCTGCAACCAAAGAATTCTAAACTCCGAGCAGATGATAAATTCGAAATGAATGATTATTTGTTGCAATATATTAAGGAATGCGTCTCAAAGGTCAATGGATGATGCTTATGGATGCTTAACAAATTTAGTTTATATTCTTTTGGATGTTTAAATGACATTTAAAATTGTAATACTATTGATTCGTTACTTAGTTCTTTACTTCTTAAATATTTATAATATGAGAAAGTATTGAATCATAACCACTAAAATCAAAGTAATAACAGTATGATGCCTTAAATGTTTAAACTATGATGCACTGGAGAAGAACATTGTGATGCACTAACATATAACAGTGATGCAGTAACATTATAACTATGATGCACTAGACATAAACACAAAACATTATGATGCATTACATGCAAACACAATGAGACACTTGAAATGACATTGTGATGCACTAACATATAACACTAATGCAATAACATTTATAACTATGACGCACTATATATAAACACAAAGAACACTCTAATGCACTACATGCAAACACAGTGATGCACTGGAAATGACGATGTGATTCACTGACATATAATATTGATGTAGTAACATTATAACTATGATACACCGGATATAAACACAAAAAATTTATGATACACTACATGCAAACATAGTGATGCACTGAAATGACAATGTGATGCACTGACATATAATAGTGATGCAATAACATTATGTGAAAACCGTCAAACTCAGGTTAGCAATCGTTTTTTATAACGTTCTTGCCTAAACTTACATGTGTTAAGTTTATTTCATGCTAGTCGGGTCATTTTGTGTTTAGACTGTCATTTTATTAGGAACCCTTGTTTACGAATGTGCATTCGAATTAGGATCTTATTTAAACGTAATTTAAACATCACGATATGATCATATCATTTTATGTTATTAAAGTCACTCACATTTATAAACTTAAGTCACTTTACATTTCACTACTTTTACGTTAACCCGATAACTCACTAACGTGTTTGAACTTTTACGTTTAATACCTATATGTTTTGTGTCTAGCACTTAGACAAATTATACATACACTTAAAAAGAAAAAATGACCCACCCCCTGTTACCCATGCGCCGGCCTAGGGAGAAACATAACTAGAACCGTACTCCAAATCTTCATACTTCCCCATATACTACTCATTACACTTTTTTTCAAACATACTACGAACACACACACTTTTTACACAAAGTTTAGGTCACTTTCTCTCCCTCCTTGCTCTTTTGGTGCTGGCAACAACCACCACCACCACCACAAAATCTTGCTATAACTCAAGATTTTGTCATCTCTAGTCATTTCAAGACCATCCTTGCAACAACAACCAACAAGATTCCATCAAGAAGAACCATTAAATCTTGCAAGAATCTCAGCCCTAAGGTTATATACTTCATTTCTTGAAGTTTTTGAAGGTATATTTTAGGTGCAAGACGATTTGTGTCTATCTTGCACAAAAAACACATGTTTAGTCATTTTTATGGTTGATTTGTGAACACACCATTAAAGGAACTTTTGATAAATTAACTACTAAAAATAAGTGGACATCAGAACCTAAAAATACTCAATAAAAGGTGGTATAAACGTTTTATGGATGGTTTGGTCATTCTTGGGAGTTTGATAAAGGAAAATGCATGAAAATGAGCTTAATAAATCCTAACAACTTGCTTTTTGAAAACTAATGTCGACTTATAAGAGTCATAACTCACTCAAAAATCACTTTCATGGTTGGTTCTTTGGCTCTAGTTTAAGGGTTTTGAGTTAGTTTTCTAACCCCTAGTGGTTTGGTTAAAAGCAATGTTGCAAAAATGGGTCAACTCGGTCGATTAATCGCCGATTAATCGTTAATCGGCCGAGTACCTTGTCGATTTTTGAAAATCGGTCAAAAAATCGGCCTAGGAAAAAAATCGAGACTAAGCAGTCAAAAAATCGGCTGAATCGGCCGATTAATCGGCCGAATCAGTCAAAAATCAGCCGAATCGGTCAAAAATCGGCTGAATCGGGCAAATCGGTCATTTAAAAAAAATTAGGCATTCTACTTAATTTGGGGATCGTATATTTCACTTATAACGCATAATGGGTATCACAATCATAATTTGAGCCTTTTATTGAGGTTTGAAAACATAGCACGCTTGGAATCGGTTAAGATTTTTAGTTTAGTCTCCAGAAATACCAAAAAATTGCAGGAAATGCCAATCCGATTAATCACCGATTAATTCCGACTAGACCGATTACTCGCTGCAGGGTGGTCGACCGCCCGACTACCGATTCATGATTTTTGCAACATTGGTTAAAAGATTTGGTGTTTAGGTCGTCAAAACTAGTGCTACAAGTTAAAGTGTCAAAACTATCTTTTAAACTCAAATTTGGTAGGTCAACTTCTAGGAGCCATAACTTGGTCATAATTTAATACTTTTGGAAGTTTCTACCTCTCAAATTTAACTTTATGTGTTATCTTTAAAACCTTGTTGGTATTGCATGATGAAACCAATTATTGAACTCACAATAATCGTTTTAAAATGCAAGGTCAAACTAACCCAGTTTCCAAAAATGTTCATGTGACTTGTTTTGATCATATATCACTCATATATGCATATTAGGACTTGAAACTTATTTTAGTAGTAGTTCTATGGGTTAACTTGAGTACCACATAAGCCTAGAACCTAAATTTTTGATGTAGACCCTCTGATCATTGAAACACCTAAACATGTCCAGAACTGAGTATATGTTTTATCTCGTCTATTTGAATGGTTTAAAACACTTTATAAAATCTACAAAAATTAAAGAATACACTTATGACATAGTATTTTGACACAAGTAAAGTATTGGAACAGTATCACTTTTTAACTTGGTAAAATGGTCACCCGAAGTGACCTCATTTTCGGGACAGACTCGCGATTTTATGTGTAAAAGTAAAGGTGACAGTAACGCGTAACCTAACTAATAAACGTCATTGAGTCCAAGCATATCGTTTAGAGTATAATAAGTACTATTTACTTGCCTTAGGTTGTAGTTAGAAGGTACACGTTCGAGGGATATCCTAGTGTTTATTGTCGAGCCGTACTCGTACCATTTTCTCTACTCGCTAAGGTGAGTTTTAACAGCCCTGTCTTACGTACTTTTTGGGTGGAACGCATGATTTGTACTTGATTAAAACCTTGGATGTGCTTTTATGACTTCGTGTATTATTTTTGACATACGTATGACTTTGACAAATTATGACATGTACTAGTGACTTTGACATACTTTTAGACTTTGACATGTGCAAATTGTATGTATATTATTGTTGTTATGCAGGTACCATGCGTACAATTCTTACATTTTTAGTCCCCCATTGGTTTACCATTTGTACTCCAATTATTCGTACAGTTCGTACGCTCCTTTGTCTACGATGTGTAAGTACGCTACTTAAGGTAGGCCAACCTCTCATTCCCATGTCTACAGAATGCATAGTATCTATATTTGAGCCATTTGATTACATGAAACTATTATACATGTTGCTTTTTAGCATCTTATTACAACCAAGTGTATTTTGACTATTTGACGTACTATCTTTGGACTTACTTTCGATTATGGAACTATATGTGAACCAATATGTTACAAGTCTTGTATGGGCGGGGCTTGTAACAGGATGAGTTGATATGACTTTTGCCATGTGGACTTTCTTTAAAAGGTTTACGTGTTATTTAAAACATGTGCACTCACCAACTATTACCCGTTTTTCTCATACATTTCAGATGATCGTTAGTAATATTTTTGAAGGCACTTGCATTGAATTTATCCGCTCTCTTCATTTCAAAAGACCATATTTCACTTGTTAAAGACATTTTCCAAAGACAATATTTCATCCTTTAAGACTGATGTTTTTATTGTCTGATGGATTAAAAATATTTTGTAATGTTGTGAACTTATTTCTTTATCAAGTATGGTATTATTCTATCATCTTATGCTTGTGCCTTGAAACTATTACACTTCGTGTTTCCGCGTTATCGGGGTGTGATGCACTAGAAAATAACACTATGATGCGGTACACATTTAAAAGTGATGCACTAGATATAAAACAATGATGCACTAAAGAAACTGAACACAAAGATTAGTTTGATATTTCATAACACTAAGATGATGTTGCATTGATGTTCTGTAAGTAATGCTCTAATTTTTACAACTGAATCAATGTTTTGTAAGGAATGCTATAGTCTTTATATATTACTTATCAGTAAAAAAAATTGGAATATTAAATAGAGAATATTCATAGTAAGCTCATTTGCGGGTAGATTATCTAATCCCACCCTTTTTCGGCAGATCTTGGTGATGGGTTTCTTGGATACTGGAAAATTATGTGAACAAGTCCTTGAGTGATGGCATCCCTTCTCTCCACGTACGCCACATGTCTTTCTCCTGAAAATTTCTTCTTGTAACAGATATAATCTCATTAGACAAGTACTAGAGTTATGACCTAGTTACATTCCACATACATTATACGTCCTCCTTTTCGTTAGTGAAACAATAGGTGATGTGTTGGAAATAGTTTTCAAAACAAGTCTTATAGGTGAATCGATTCTTAAAAGAATTGATGCTTCCTAATTACATAAATTAGATAATGTAATCGGTTGTTATTTGAGAAATCCCACAATCTCAAAAGGCAAATGGGAGTGTTAATGATGGATGATCATTAAAAATACGAACTAAATATTATATATTATATATTATATAGTTGTAAATTGTGAATGTATAAGATATGTCATGACATGTATATTAGAAGTTTGAGCGACTTATTCAATAAAATTATCTATAGAGACAATCATTTAATTTTAAAAATTAAATGAGTATTGAATAAGCAATAAAGTTCAGGAAAGAATCCGACATAGCAAATCAATAGGTTGATTTGTGTGTATATTTTAGATTTGAGATTTGATCTTAAATTTTAAATTTTAATCGGATGGTAAAATATAATGTCAAATGTTTTCTAATATTAAATATTGAATATAAAAGGAAAACGGTTCGACATATAAATTGATGATAAGATCATCATCAATGGCTTATTGATATATGAATAAAACATTTATTCATTAAATCGCTTTTTTGTGCATCAAAAATTCGTTTTTAGACACAACTTCTTTTGACTTTTTGCATCAAAATTTGATTACGCGTCGCATTATAACAAGTTAGAAAATTTGTGCATCAAATTTTTTCGTACATCAAAAGTTCATATTTTGTGCATTAAAAAACGTATAAGAACTCAAAATTAGAAACTTCATTCACAACTTTTTATGCACCAACATACCTCTCGTAGAATTTTTTTGGAATTTGTTCGAGAACTTTAAAAAAAAACATTTGTATCATGTACGGATATTTGTCTTTTTATTTGATCTCTTAAATAAACTAATACCCATTCAACCTTAGAGCACAAGGTATAGGAGGCGCATTTCAGACGTTATTGGTATGTCATCTCAGCGCCACCTCGTCACCTCGCTAATAACACACCAATAACTAAAACACCATCCCTTATAACACACCACTAACATGTTATTGGGTCCCATTTTTTTCATTTTATTTTATTTAAAAACAAAAACATTTTATTAAACAAAATTAAAATTACAATGCACAAAATAAAATTACAAAACATAATTAAAATTACAATACGAGCTTTCAGAAAAAAAAAATTACAATACATAAAATAGACATGTCTTCTTGTTGTTGTCGTTCTAGGTGTCGTTGCCAAAGATGATCCACAAGATAATGTCGAAGGTTGGTATGCACGTCCCTGTCGCGTATTTCCATTAGTTTCTTTGTATGCCGATCGCATCTTTCGATCCATGTTTCTTGTATATTTGCGGCCGGACTAATATATATTTCGTTAAATTCACTTATTTGAAATTTTTGGTCTTCTAGTATCATGTTATGCAATATGATGCAACAATACATAATCCTACGTATTTTTCTCACCTCATAAGCACGTGTGGGTTGTGCTATAATCCCCTAACGACCCTAAATAACACCAAAGCCCGTTCCATATCTTTTCTTGCAGCTTCTTGAGCATTCTTAAAATGTATATCAGCATGGTTTCGAGCGATTTTATATGACTTGACAAACGTAGACCACGTGAGATAAATACCATCTGCTGGGTAATATCCTTCGGTGTATGTGTGACCATTCACCGTGAACGGGTCCTCGGGAGCGCGATCATCAACGAGGTCGTCAAACGAATTCGAGCGATGTAGAACATTTAGGTCGTTATTTGCACCCGCTATATCAAAATATGCATGTCAAATCCACAAATCTTGAGATGCAACTGCTTCAAGCATTATTGTCGGATGCTTGTGATCCTCCCATTAGAATTTTTCTTTGAAAGCGTTCGAAAATTTGGCCCATTTCCAATGCATACAATCTATACTACCAAGCATACCCGGGAACCCATGATAGTTTTCGTGTCTTTCATATAGCCGCATAATATCATTCGGGGAGGGTTTTCTTAAATACTCCTCTGAGTATAAATCCCATATACATTTGGTAAAATGATCTAAACTATCACGACTACAACGTTCGCCAATTTGTAAATATTCATCGAAAGCATCGGGTGTTGTCTCGTACGCCAATTGGCGTATAGAGGACGTGCATTTCATTATAGGGTGGATACTTATTTTACCAATACAATATGGACGTGATCTAAAAAAATTAAAATGCACGGGAATAGGATGAACGTATTAGTTAATTATACCTTCGACTATTTTTAAATATAGTCGTCGACTCATCCGGTACCGGCGCTTGAAGTTCTTTTCGGGATATTTTGGATTATCTGCAAAATAATCATTAAGAAGATGTTGTTCGGCGGCTGCATATTCTTGGGGTATGTAAGTCCGACTTTGTGAATTGCTTGATGCATCGTCGTCAAAGGCTAGAAACTCTTCGTGCATATCGTATAAACGTGATAATTCTTTGGCTCGATTTTCATCGTTAAAAAGATCCATGGAAGTTAAAACTTTGTGGAATATGGAAGAATGGATTAAAATGTAAATGAAAGAGTAAAACAATTGTGATTTGGTTGGATTATTTGAAAATTATGTGTGTTAAATGCGTGTATATATATATATATATATATATATATATATATATATATATATATATATATATATATATATATATATATATATATATATATATATATATATATATATATATATATATATATTTGAAAGTGGGTGGATTTTTTTTGCCCGTTGCAAAATTGCCCATTACATAACGTTAATAAATAAATAAATAAATAAAAGCACAAATGCCGATTGGCGTGAGCCACTCAAGTGGTTGTTCTCCTTTTGACGCACGAATGGCGCTTGGGGTGATATTCATTTGGCGCGCCATTGGGCGCGTTTGGCGTGTGATTGGCTACGATACCAGCTGCTCGTACATACAAAAATAAACCAAGCCCCCTTCAATCAACATTCACTAACCACCAAAAACACATCAGTAAGTACCATTTATTAACTTTGTTTATGTTTTTTAGACAAAACATCTTTCAGTTTGATTATTTAAAACCTCCAATTATCTCTAACACATGTAGCTTGCAGCATTAAGAGACACAATGATCAGACCACTAGGAGTAAATAAACCAAAAATTGACAATATTATATCTGCAACAACAATAGACCAAAATTGACATGTTTCAATACGTAAAAACATGTATTCATAAACTTTGAAGCACAACTCTCTGATCGGTGCTAAACAGTCAAGCCTAAAAGGCTAAAAACTGCTCAAACACTAATGCAATTAAGATCTGAGGAGTATAGGGTCTCCCCGGGTCGTTATGTCCCAGCGAGCTATGCAATGGATCAATCAACGTCTAGTGATCGAGAAATTTGAATGATAAAGGGAATTGTGAATATTATAACTAAGAAAAAGCCAACAAATTAAAAACGCCTTAAATGCAAATTAAAGAAAATTAAAAAGATAAAACCTATTAAATAAACGCTATCACTATATTTAAAGTGATGAACGTTTATAACCTGAAACGTACGTTTAAATTAAAATCTACGCGACGTACAAAATAAAAAAGTGAAACTAAGTCAATATTAACCCTAAAAATATGAAAATGATGTTTTTATAAACCTAATGATAAAAGAAAATATTTAGAAAAAGAAAATTATTTTTAAAACTAATTATCTAATTAAAAACTATTTTTAACTATTAATTAATTACCTAAAATGCAAGAAAATAGGAAATTAAGCTAGAAAAATAAAATTATGAAATGGAAAAGTCTAAAATATCAAAATAGACTTTTCAAAACTATTTTTGTATTTTTGTGACTATTTTTCTATTTTCTAGGAATTTTAAACTATTAAAAACTAATTAAATTACTAAAAATTACCAAATAAGCTATGAAAAATCTAGAAAATTACTTTTTCTACTTTTTATATTTATCTAAGCCTAAGAAAATTGAAAAATTATTTTTTTGAACCTTTTTCTAATTTTTTGTATTAAATGCTATTTAAAAAGGCTTAAAAACTAATAAAAATCAAGAAAATAGTAAAACAACAGAGAAAAATCTGAAAATTTCAGGAAAATTCTAAAATAATATTAAGAAGCTATGAAAAATGGAAAAACAGGCACTTGTGTACAAGATTATGGAACTGATGTGATAGTGCTTATTGAAATAAGCACTAAATAAGCCAAATGATTAAAATGAGCTACCACACTAGAACAGAAGCTATGATTAACTAAAAGTGACCAAATGAGATTCAAATCAACAAGTTATAACTACTGATTAACCAACTAACACAGATTTGATGATTGTGATATTAAGCTAAAACAGAAAATGGAGTCAACTTGCAGGCCAGAAATAAGCAACCAAATATGCTCTAAACTAAAAACCAATGATTGAGTCTTAAACTAGACCTAGGTGACTACCTCTGACCAAAAGACCAGCCCTTGAAAAGCTTTTATAAGCTCAGTGCAAGCTTGTGTAAAAGCTGAGAAAAACTCAGCTGACACTGAGTTATGGAGCAGGGCAAATGGGACCTGTTTGGAGCTTATACCCAAGCTTATCCAAAAAGCTTAAAGCAAAAACAGATATTAGAGCTTAAAGACAACCAAGTGAACTACTTGTAACCAAAAATTCAAACCTTGAAAACCTTTAATGGACCCTGTGCAGATGCTGCAAGTTCTGTCGAAATCCAAATTTTTGACATTATTTGACTTTTTGAAACAGATAAATCTTTGACTAAAATGAAGTTTGATCCAATTTTTATGCTTGATGATGAAGTTAAATGATGTTATGAACCTATTACAACCTTGGTTTATTACTTTTAAACACAATATGAGTGATTTGCCCTTTTAAAAATCCAACAGTGAACTGTTGGATTCAAATGATATGGATTTTGACCTTTGCAGATATTGAACACAAAAGTAGGACAGAGTTGTACTTAAATTGATCAAACAAGCATGAACAACCAGAAGTTGACTCACAAACACACCTCTAAAACAGGTTTAAGTGATAAACCAAACACCCCTTAACCTAACTGTTATGAGCACAAACTACTCCAAACTTTAAACAAGCTTGCAAATATTATCAAACTAACTTACTATAACTTAATCACTACTGTTTGACCAGGTTTTAACAAGTTTGCACTTACAAAAGCAGATTATGCACAAGAACATGAAAATCACTTACAATAGTCCACAACCACAATGGTTTGAATCCAAGTACCAGAGAACCACTACCTAAATTTCAACCCAACTAACTCAAATCCAACCCAATTCCATTGCTGCTTCACCCTTTAACCAAGTCTGCATCATTTTCACCCCGTTTTGACTTTTGTTGACCAAAAACCACTTTTACTTAAAACTGAAATTTAAGCTTGTAAAAAGCTATTATAAACTTTTATAAACTTATTAGAACTGATAAATGAGCTTTTTGAAGCTTGTACACAAGACTTAGTCTTATAAAATTGCAACAGTGGACATAAACAGATGATTATAACATTAAACTGAAATTGATACTTGAAAGCAGTCTTAATACACTCAAATACTTTAAATTGATACACTTTAACAAAAGATTACAAGTTTGATACTAAGTTAAAGCTTTTTAAATAAAAAACGACATTAAAGTTAAAAATAAAAACTAGAACACTCTTCTTCTTGCTTCCAAAATGCTTCTTATATATCCCAATGCTCTTGTATCTCTCCTCTGAATGTTTCCCAACAGGTTCTAGCCATTGGATGGCCTTGAAATGATCTTGACCGTTTAAACATGATTTTGGCGCCAAATCTTCTTTTCTGCCAATTGGGGTTGATATGGTGGGTAAGGGTGCATTTAATGCTTTTGGAGTTTGGTGGAGGCTGGGGGGACATGGAAAGGTGAGAAGGAGGCTGGTGGGTGAAGAAATGGTGGCTGGACATGGTGGGCAGACAAAAGAGAGGGAAAACGGGGGAGAAGGGTGTGACTGGTTTGACTTGTTTGACTGGTCTTTTGACCAGTGGGGTTAATATCAAAAGGGGGTTCAATTTGTATTATGACAGGGGTCCACAGGGTTTGAAAGGGTCCAAAATGGGTTTAAAGGTTAATAACCAAGGGACCTTTCATGTAAATTCTGAAAATAGAGGGACCATAGCTGCCAATTCAGAAAAGTTTATCCAAGGGCTGAAAATGACACTTTCAAAAAGTATAAGGACCAATGTTGCCATTTTGCAATTTTCCGGGGGCCATTTCTGCCAATTTTGAAAGTTGAAGGACTAAACTTGTAATTTCTCAAACTTTTTGATATTTTCCACCAAAGGACTAAATTTGATAACTTTTGATTTTAAAAGGACCTTTGGTGACTTTTCTTTTGAAATTCGGGCTCAGGGACTATTTTTGACAATTTATGAAACTTGGGGGACTGAAACTGCAATTTTTGCAAATTTGATATGTTTTTCATCTGATTTTGATATTTTTGATTTTAAAACACATAAAACACTGATTTGTGATATTTTGATCATTTAGATGTGTTTCTGAGTGTTTTCAAATGAATTTGCAGTTTATTTTGTACAAAAATGATGAGTATTTACACACTCATCAATCCCCCACACTGAGATATTGCTAGTCCCTAGCAATGATTTGAGAAAACATAATGGATTTGAATCTCTTTACCAAAAGCCATTACTTCTGGAGTAGCCAAATGTTTCAGTTCAAGTAAGAACCATGGTACACTGATAACCATGTGATTTTGAGCAAACCACCAGCTTTCAACGGATTTGATTATGTCTTTACCAGAAGCCGTACCCTTCTGGACTAGCCAACTCTTAGATAAATTATCAACATTATCTTTGGTGAGCTGAATACCAACTATGGATTTTCCACTGCCTTTACCACAAGCCATAATCTTGCGGGCTAGCCAACTCATTATCTTTTGAGGATGATGGGGAGCTGAAGAACCATACAATTTTTGGCAAATTGCAAGCCATATAAACGGATTTGAGAAATCTTTACCAAGAGCCGTTTGCTCCTGGATTAGCCAATCCTTTTGTCTTGCAGACATGGCGGACTGATAACCAGATGAGAAAGTGTAGAACACTTACTCCAAAAAAAAAATTTTGGCCAAAAATGGGGGGATTGGGCGGTATATTTACATGATAAAATTCGTGAGAATCCCCCCCACACTAGAGATGAATATTGCCCTCAATATTCAAAGTACCGGCGGTTATGCCGAAACAAAGAACGTGAAAGGGATATTTTAAGGCCATTATTTAGAAAGATGATGATTTTTTTTTTTTTTTTTTTTTTTTTTTTTTTTTTTTTTGAAACATGTGGGCAACCCCCCCACACTAGGGTGGTAGAAAGAGGTGAGAAAACAGAAATATGGGTGAAAACCCATATGGCATGCTACTGTTTTTGATTCCCGAGTCGCTAGCTTGACTCGATCCCCGCATTCATTGGTTCATGGGGAAAGTTTGAAGATCTGGGACAACCATGGATGGAATGTCCTCTCCAAAATAGTGCTTCACTCGATGACCATTCACTTTAAAATTAGGACCATCGGGTTGAGATAACTCAATGGTGCCATAAGGATAAACCTTGGCGATAGTGAATGGACCAGACCAACGGGACTTGAGCTTTCCCGAGAAAATCTTCAATCTTGAATTGAAAAGAAGGACTCTATCACCAATGTTGAAAACGCGGTTCTTGATTTTTGAGTCATGGATCTTCTTTGTCTTTTGTTTGTAGATCAAAGAGTTCTCGTAAGCTTGATCACGGAGTTCATTTAATTCATTCATTTGAACTTTCCGATGATCACCCGCTGTCTGAATATCAAAGTTAGCATGCTTCAAGGCCCAGTATGCCTTGTGCTCGAGCTCAACTGGAAGATGACATGCCTTCCCGTACACCAGCTTGTATGGAGTGCACCCGATGGGTGTTTTGTAGGCTGTACGGAAGACCCAGAGTGCGTCATCTAGCTTATCCGACCAAGAGGCACGGTTTTCACCAACCGTCCTCTCCAAGATTCTTTTAATCCCCCGGTTAGAAACTTCCACTTGCCCACTTGTTTGTGGGTGGTACGCAGTAGAGGTACGGTGAGTTACACCATACTTTTGCATGACTCTTGCAAATTGGTCATTGCAGAAATGCGTACCACGATCACTGATGATGGCTCGTGGAGTTCCAAACCTAGCAAAGAGAGATTTCAAGAATTTCACAACAACTCGGGCATCGTTGGTGGGTAAAGCCTTAGCTTCAACCCATTTTGACAAGTAGTCAACGGCCACGAGTATGTACTTATTTCCGTGAGAAGAAGGAAATGGCCCCATAAAGTCAATGCCCCAGATGTCAAAAATCTCACATACTTGAATGGCGTTTTGCGGCATTTCATTCCTTTGTGAGATATTCCCGTGACGTTGACAAGCGTCACAGGTTTTGACGAATTCATGGGCATCCTTATAGATTGTGGGCCAATAGAATCCCGAATCAAACACCTTCTTGGCGGTGTAGTTGGGGCTATGATGTCCCCCAGTAGGTCCAGAATGGCAAGCTTTGAGAATGTCAATAGCTTCCTGACCATATACACATCGCCGGATGACTTGATCCGCACAGATTTTAAACAAGTAGGGGTCGTCCCAGAAATAATGTTTCACATCTTTGAAGAATTTATTTTTCTGTTGGGACGACATCCCTTTCACCACAAAGTTACCCGCATGGTAATTTGCAAAGTCGGCAAACCATGGGGTAGAAGAATCTCCACGAAAAGAAACCATATTGAGTGTTTCGAGAGGAAATGTTTCATTGATTTCCTTTTTCTCGAACACATTTTGATGAGGGTTCTCTAATCGGGAAAGATGATCAGCAGCCAGGTTCTCAGCTCCTTTTTTATCACGAATGATGATATCAAATTCTTGTAGGAGGAGAACCTAACGGAGCAATCTCGGCTTTGCATCTTGTTTTGCAAAGAGATATTTGAGTGCCGAGTGATCCGTATACACCACGCATTTGGTCAAGATAAGATATGGCCGAAACTTCTCAAACGCATACACCACAGCTAATAGTTCTTTTTCCGTAGTGGTGTAATGGGTCTAAGCTTCAGTCATAGTTTTGCTCGCGTAGTGGATTGGCTGGAAATGTTTGGTTTTGCGTTGCCCCAAGACTGCACCGATTGCAAAATCACTTGCATCGCACATGAGCTCAAAGGGTAAGTCCCAGTCGGGGGCAACTAGAATGGGTGCTTCCGTAAGCTTTTTCTTAAGTGTTTCAAAAGCTTCGATGCACTCAGGAGAGAAGATGAAAGGAGCATCTTTTTCGAGAAGATGGGTCATAGGCCGGGCGATTTTAGAGAAATCTTGAATAAATCTACGATAAAACCCGGCATGACCTAGAAAACTCCTAACACCTTTGACAGTGGTAGGATGAGGTAATTTAGCAATAACATCAACTTTTGCTCTATCAACCTCAATCCCATTCTTAGAAATCTTATGGCCGAGGACTATGCCCTCTTTGACCATAAAGTGGCTCTTCTCCCAGTTTAGACATAGATTGGTGTCTTCACACCTTTTAAGCATTTTGTCTAAGTGGGAGAGACAAGTCTGAAATGAGTCCCCAATGACCGAGAAGTCATCCATAAACACCTCCATAGTTTCCCCGATCATGTCGTGGAAAATGGCCATCATACAACGTTGGAACGTGCCAGGAGCATTGCATAAGCCAAAAGGCATACGTCTATAGGCAAACGTCCCGTATGGGCAGGTGAATGTGGTTTTCTCTTGATCCAGCGGATCAATGGGGATCTGAAAGTAACCTGAGAAACCATCAAGGAAACAATAGTACTCGTTCCCTGCTAATCTCTCAAGCATCTGGTCCATGAAGGGTAGAGGAAAATGGTCTTTTCGGGTGGCGTCATTTAACTTTCGATAGTCAATACACACACGCCAACCCGTAACCAATCGAGTTGGAATCAACTCGTTTTCTTCATTCGTAACAACAGTAATGCCACCCTTTTTTGGAACGCAATGAATCGGGCTAACCCAAGGACTATCAGAGATCGGGTAAATTAGACCGGCATCAAGAAGTTTGAGAACCTCTTGTTTGATAACCTCGTGAATCTTAGGATTCACCCTTCTCTGACTTTGGACTGCTGGCTTGAAGTCATCCTCCATTAAGATTTTGTGGGTACAAAACTCAGGGTTAATACCCTTAATATCGGAGAGTTTCCAAGCAATTGCTTGTTTGTGTGACTTCAGGACCTTTATGAGAGCAGTTTTCTCCTCCTCAGTTAAGTCCTTAGCAATAATGACGGGTAATTTATCATCACCCTCCAAGAATGCATACTCGAGATGAGGAGGTAGATCCTTAAGTTCAACCTCGGGAAACTCTTCAGTGGAAGATTGCACTGATTTGATTTCCTCAGTCGTGATTTCCTTAGGAGGGAGTGAAGGTAATGGATCTTCATTAAGCAATTGCTCAAGATAGAGAATATCCCCCTCCGAATCATACACACCATCAATTCCAGGCGGAATTGATTCATCAGTAGCCAGAAATTCATCGATCTCTTCCAGAAGGAAGTCACCTCCCTCAAACGGAGTGAGAGAGGGGGAAGAGTCGGCAATGATAGGTTGAGAAGATGTGGTGGGATTGGAATTCCCACCCACAGAATTATGAAGATAACCAAGAAACTCTTGAGAGTACTCCTCTGAAGCAATGTCAATTAAATCGACTCGATTAACTGATTCAGTGTCATAATTTGAGGAGTACCTCGAAGTCTGATCGAGGTTAAAGGTAACAGCTTCATTACCCACACGTAGAGTGATCTCTTGCTCAAATACATCGATAAGAGCACGGCCCGTCCTCAGAAATCCCCGCCCAACAATGAGGGGAACTCGAGGATCAGCATCGAAATCAACGACCACAAAGTCAGCTGGGAAATGGAACTTTCCTACTTTCACGAATACATCCTCGGCAATGCCAAGAGGACGCGAGATAGAACGATCTGCAAGCTCAAGAGTCATGCAGGTAGGAATGAGTTCCGGAAGAGACAGTTGTTTCCATACTGAATACGGCATCAGATTGATGCTTGCACCAAGATCGGCAAGGGCGAAGCACTCAATCATCCCGGGAAAAACACACGGAAGAAGAAATTTTCCGGGATCTCCAAGCTTCTCGGGAAGCTTCTTTAACAAGACTGCTGAGCAATTTTCATTCAAAGGAGTTTTAGCCATTTCAAACAGCTTTTCTTTGTTGCTCAGCATATGTTTCAGAGTAGATGCAAACTTTGGCATTAACATGATGGCATCCGCGAAGCTTATGTCAAAGTGAAGTTCTTGGAAAATCTGAAAGAATTTTTCCATCTGATGACTAGCTTTCTCGCGGAGCTTTTGCTCATGTAACCGTGAGGGATAAGGAATAGAAGGTTTGGATTTCTGATTCTCAACAGGAGCTACAGGAGGTTCAAAAACAACTCCTTGATTTGACTTGGGTTGCTGGACCACTTGAGGTTGGACTACCGAAGGTTGGACGTGTGCGGTACTTCGTGGACTTGAATAATGCACTTTGTCCGTTGTTTCCTTGGTAACTTGACTAAATGCCACAGGAGGAGGGGGCATTGGAGTCGTAGGTCCATTGTGTTTTGGAGGTTCGCTTTCCACTACCTTCGGGATAGAAGAAGAAGAGGTAGTAGGAACAGCAGGTCCAGCATATGAAGCACCACTTCGGGTTGTGATCGCCTTTGCATCGCCCCTCGGATTAGCGATCGTGTTGCTAGGTAGAGTACCTGAGCCCGAGGGTCGATCATTTAAAGACTTCTTGATGTCAGAAATCTGGCTAACCAACAACCGATTCATTTCCTCTTGGGATTTCATGAATTGTTTCAACAGCTCATCAGATGATGGTCCAGTTGGAACAATGGCTTGAGTTTGCACAGGAAAATTCTGGCCTCTATTGTTAGGATTAGGGCCTTGATTCTGAAAATTCCCTTGATTGTTTGCATGAAAATACCCAGGGTTGAAATTTCCCTGACCTGGGTTTCTATTGAAATTTCCTTGATGTTGGAAATTTTGATTCTGATTTTGAAAACCGTTGTTTTGATTGAAATGACCTTGGTTTTGAAAACCTTGGTTTGGTCTGTTCTGATTCTGATTACGGTTTTGGTTTTGATTGAAACCGGGAGGTCCAGAGTAGTGGTTAGGACGGTGGTTCGGGTCTACAGGAGCACGATATTGATTGCCTCCTTGATTAGACATCCCGCCCACAGCATTAGCTTCAAAGGGGTTACCATCAGTGGCCATACAGTTATAGTAAGCATGGGGGCCACCACAGGTAACACAGACTTCCACTTTCTTAACCTCAGCAGGAGGTGAGGTTTGTGGAAAAGAGACTTTCTTCTGATTGGAGAGAACCAAAGCTTGGATAGCTTCCGTGAGTTTATCAATCTTAGCATCGGTGCTAGACTGACTCACGGGCGATGAAGAAGAAGAAGGTCCAACACTGACTTGGGAAACAACCGGCTTGCTTCGTGCAGTGCGGACTTTAGACTTGTTTTCGATTATCGCTAAAGCTTCTTTGACAGTTTTGCTTAGGAAATTTCCTCCCGCGGAGGAATTGAGAGAATCTTGATCAGATTGACTCACTCCATTATAGAAAGTATCGAGTTGCATCAACTCGGAGAAACCGTGGTGAGGACATTTGCGAAGCAATTCCTTGAAACGATCCCACGATTCACTGAAGGATTCATCAAACTTCTGAGTGAACTTGATGATTTCATTTTTAAGACTCGTGGTCTTGGAAGGTGGATAGAATTCATTCACAAATTTCTTCACCAGATCTTCCCATGTCTCTATTGATTTAGGGGGTTGTTTTTCAAGCCAAATCCGGGCTTGCCCCTCAAGAGAAAACGGGAACAGAAGAAGCTTAACAGCATCAGAAGGGACATTCTTATACTTGATGGTAGATGCAATCTTGTTAAACCATCTTATATGAGCATGAGGATCATCCCGCTCAAAACCGTAGAACTGATTTGAAGTTACAAGATTCAGTAACCCGGTCTTGAGTTCAAAGTTTTCAGCCACGATGGCTGGCACAACGATAGCATCTCCATACCCGTCGATGGGTGCCTGGAGAAGCTCACACATAGGAATCTCATCCGCCATGATAGCGGAAGTGGTGTGAACAGTCCGGATCTCAGATCCGACTGATGGAGCAGAAAGTCTACGAACACGCCTTCTTGGAATCTTGACAAGCTCACGAAATGGGCTCACAGATCTAGAAGAGCGAGTGCGCATACACAAGAGTTAACTCTAAGGAAACTCAGAGTTAAGGAGAGAAATGGAATTATGAAAATCTTTCACATGAGAATGAGAATTATGAAGACGTTTTGTAAAAATGAGGTGAGAAGAATCTTTATGGGTTTTCTGGTTCTGAAACGTCGATATCACAACAAAATCAATTAACACAAAATCGAGGCAAAACAACAGTGAACTTAACCAATAATCCAAGATGAATGGCTTCTTTAAAAAAGGTACACTAATCACAAGGACACAAAGGCAAGTTTTATATCTTTAGTTCGAGAACTTATTATGGTCGCACCCCCAGTTAGGTAGTGCACTGCCTTGGTTTTCGGTGGTAATCTTTTAAGTTGTTAATTATTAGAGAAAACGACGATTCTTTTTGTATTTTTATTTTTGATACATATATAGAAACAAGAGAAAAATATTTTTGTGTTTTATACGTTTTTGGATGTTTTTGGGTTTTTGGATTTTTTAGAAGAAAATATGGATATATATATACAAAGAATGATGATATAAACAATGAGTGAGGATTCAAACAACTAATCTGCTAAAACGGGAGATAAATCAGCACAGCTCCCCGGCAGCGGCGCCAAAATTTGATCGGTGCTAAACAGTCAAGCCTAAAAGGCTAAAAACTGCTCAAACACTAATGCAATTAAGATCTGAGGAGTATAGGGTCTCCCCGGGTCGTTATGTCCCAGCGAGCTATGCAATGGATCAATCAACGTCTAGTGATCGAGAAATTTGAATGATAAAGGGAATTGTGAATATTATAACTAAGAAAAAGCCAACAAATTAAAAACGCCTTAAATGCAAATTAAAGAAAATTAAAAAGATAAAACCTATTAAATAAACGCTATCACTATATTTAAAGTGATGAACGTTTATAACCTGAAATGTACGTTTAAATTAAAATCTACGCGACGTACAAAATAAAAAAGTGAAACTAAGTCAATATTAACCCTAAAAATATGAAAATGATGTTTTTATAAACCTAATGATAAAAGAAAATATTTAGAAAAAGAAAATTATTTTTAAAACTAATTATCTAATTAAAAACTATTTTTAACTATTAATTAATTACCTAAAATGCAAGAAAATAGGAAATTAAGCTAGAAAAATAAAATTATGAAATGGAAAAGTCTAAAATATCAAAATAGACTTTTCAAAACTATTTTTGTATTTTTGTGACTATTTTTCTATTTTCTAGGAATTTTAAACTATTAAAAACTAATTAAATTACTAAAAATTACCAAATAAGCTATGAAAAATCTAGAAAATTACTTTTTCTACTTTTTATATTTATCTAAGCCTAAGAAAATTGAAAAATTATTTTTTTGAACCTTTTTCTAATTTTTTGTATTAAATGCTATTTAAAAAGGCTTAAAAACTAATAAAAATCAAGAAAAATAGTAAAACAGCAGAGAAAAATCTGAAAATTTCAGGAAAATTCTAAAATAATATTAAGAAGCTATGAAAAATGGAAAAACAGGCACTTGTGTACAAGATTATGGAACTGATGTGATAGTGCTTATTGAAATAAGCACTAAATAAGCCAAATGATTAAAATGAGCTACCACACTAGAACAGAAGCTATGATTAACTAAAAGTGACCAAATGAGATTCAAATCAACAAGTTATAACTACTGATTAACCAACTAACACAGATTTGATGATTGTGATATTAAGCTAAAACAGAAAATGGAGTCAACTTGCAGGCCAGAAATAAGCAACCAAATATGCTCTAAACTAAAAACCAATGATTGAGTCTTAAACTAGACCTAGGTGACTACCTCTGACCAAAAGACCAGCCCTTGAAAAGCTTTTATAAGCTCAGTGCAAGCTTGTGTAAAAGCTGAGAAAAACTCAGCTGACACTGAGTTATGGAGCAGGGCAAATGGGACCTGTTTGGAGCTTATACCCAAGCTTATCCAAAAAGCTTAAAGCAAAAACAGATATTAGAGCTTAAAGACAACCAAGTGAACTACTTGTAACCAAAAATTCAAACCTTGAAAACCTTTAATGGACCCTGTGCAGATGCTGCAAGTTCTGTCGAAATCCAAATTTTTGACATTATTTGACTTTTTGAAACAGATAAATCTTTGACTAAAATGAAGTTTGATCCAATTTTTATGCTTGATGATGAAGTTAAATGATGTTATGAACCTATTACAACCTTGGTTTATTACTTTTAAACACAATATGAGTGATTTGCCCTTTTAAAAATCCAACAGTGAACTGTTGGATTCAAATGATATGGATTTTGACCTTTGCAGATATTGAACACAAAAGTAGGACAGAGTTGTACTTAAATTGATCAAACAAGCATGAACAACCAGAAGTTGACTCACAAACACACCTCTAAAACAGGTTTAAGTGATAAACCAAACACCCCTTAACCTAACTGTTATGAGCACAAACTACTCCAAACTTTAAACAAGCTTGCAAATATTATCAAACTAACTTACTATAACTTAATCACTACTGTTTGACCAGGTTTTAACAAGTTTGCACTTACAAAAGCAGATTATGCACAAGAACATGAAAATCACTTACAATAGTCCACAACCACAATGGTTTGAATCCAAGTACCAGAGAACCACTACCTAAATTTCAACCCAACTAACTCAAATCCAACCCAATTCCATTGCTGCTTCACCCTTTAACCAAGTCTGCATCATTTTCACCCCGTTTTGACTTTTGTTGACCAAAAACCACTTTTACTTAAAACTGAAATTTAAGCTTGTAAAAAGCTATTATAAACTTTTATAAACTTATTAGAACTGATAAATGAGCTTTTTGAAGCTTGTACACAAGACTTAGTCTTATAAAATTGCAACAGTGGACATAAACAGATGATTATAACATTAAACTGAAATTGATACTTGAAAGCAGTCTTAATACACTCAAATACTTTAAATTGATACACTTTAACAAAAGATTACAAGTTTGATACTAAGTTAAAGCTTTTTAAATAAAAAACGACATTAAAGTTAAAAATAAAAACTAGAACACTCTTCTTCTTGCTTCCAAAATGCTTCTTATATATCCCAATGCTCTTGTATCTCTCCTCTGAATGTTTCCCAACAGGTTCTAGCCATTGGATGGCCTTGAAATGATCTTGACCGTTTAAACATGATTTTGGCGCCAAATCTTCTTTTCTGCCAATTGGGGTTGATATGGTGGGTAAGGGTGCATTTAATGCTTTTGGAGTTTGGTGGAGGCTGGGGGGACATGGAAAGGTGAGAAGGAGGCTGGTGGGTGAAGAAATGGTGGCTGGACATGGTGGGCAGACAAAAGAGAGGGAAAACGGGGGAGAAGGGTGTGACTGGTTTGACTTGTTTGACTGGTCTTTTGACCAGTGGGGTTAATATCAAAAGGGGGTTCAATTTGTATTATGACAGGGGTCCACAGGGTTTGAAAGGGTCCAAAATGGGTTTAAAGGTTAATAACCAAGGGACCTTTCATGTAAATTCTGAAAATAGAGGGACCATAGCTGCCAATTCAGAAAAGTTTATCCAAGGGCTGAAAATGACACTTTCAAAAAGTATAAGGACCAATGTTGCCATTTTGCAATTTTCCGGGGGCCATTTCTGCCAATTTTGAAAGTTGAAGGACTAAACTTGTAATTTCTCAAACTTTTTGATATTTTCCACCAAAGGACTAAATTTGATAACTTTTGATTTTAAAAGGACCTTTGGTGACTTTTCTTTTGAAATTCGGGCTCAGGGACTATTTTTGACAATTTATGAAACTTGGGGGACTGAAACTGCAATTTTTGCAAATTTGATATGTTTTTCATCTGATTTTGATATTTTTGATTTTAAAACACATAAAACACTGATTTGTGATATTTTGATCATTTAGATGTGTTTCTGAGTGTTTTCAGATGAATTTGCAGTTTATTTTGTACAAAAATGATGAGTATTTACACACTCATCACTCTCCAATCAATCAAAATAAAAATCCACGTGATTGACTCCACCAGAGCTGGAAAAAAAAACATGTAGATCTTATAAAAAAAACTCAAATACAAATCTTGAAATCGTAATAACATGAATCATCATCGGAAAAATGAGCGAACATGTATGATTATGTTGGTAGTATCGGTTAAAATTATTCCCAAGTAGATAGGATAAATACCTTAAGAGAGGTAAGAATCTAATCTCCCGGAGTCGTATCCACGACTAAGAATGAATTTGAAAATCACGTCTTAAGTCTATTGTTTTATGTTTAGATATCACGTTTTCCAGTTTGTTTTTGTTTTTAAGTCTAAAATTTATATTAAATTGAGCTAAGATAATATAAGACAAGAAATCTAATACTATCTAAAATTAAACTACAGGAACAAGCAAAAGGTAAGGATCTAAAAATGTATAATAAAGGAATATGTTTGTCTAGAAATGGTGGTTAAAATTTTACGATTAATAAAAAAGTTATTTTGGTGATCAAAAACTCGTACAAGGGTTAATCTCTTTATACTTTCGTATATCAATTTTAAACCTTATACGCGCACAATAAACCAATTAGTTGCTAATCTAGATTAAGATATTGACTACTAGAGAATTTTTATTCTTTCCAACGGCTTTTGTCCGTCAAATTAAACAAAAACAATCTAACTAAACGATAAGTCGGATGTCTTCCATTAATGGTGTACTAGAATAAGTTAGGTGTTTATGATAAACGGATACTCGGTTTGATTTAAAGCGTGTCTTACTAACCTTATCTTGAGCTAAAGTTGTCTAGTAAAAAATAAGGTCCTAAAACTAAAAAGGTTGGAGTGTTCACGATTTTAGTCAAGTTCCGTTTAAATCCGCAAGAGTTATCCGTTTACTATAAATGATTATCCTAATCCTTAGTCAATAAACTAACCTAGACTAACAACTAATATCACCAACAACAACTTCCCCAAATTAATCACAACATCCTAACCACCAATTTCTAAACAAACATATATATAATCTACTCACTAATCATAACGATAATATCAACAATAATAATCATTATATTACTCATGATAATAAACGAATGCATAATAAAGCTAAAAATAAATAAAGAATGTAGAAAGATAAAACCCAGAATTTTGTTCGGAGAATCCAAAATTTAAATCACGATTTTACCAACAAATATATTAATGTAAGCTTTTAATATAAAAAAACCTAAAAATATAAAAAGACCTTCATAAAATAAATCTTAACCACCCAACTCTCTTAAGGAGATATGCTTACAAAAAGTAAACTAAATTTGAGTATTAAGGTCAAAGATTTAAAAATATAAAGATTTTAAAACAAGAAAAAAAAAATTTGAATAACTAAAACAAGTATTAAATCTAAAACAAATAGTAAACTAAAGAAATAAGATTTAAAATTTCCACATAATATAAAACTAACAGTTTACAAAAATATTTTCGGATTTTTTTAAAGAGAATAATATTTTTATTAATTTATCACTCAAAGAGGCTCATAAATCAATGAAAAATATCAAATCGTCTTAGAAAAGTCCTAAACTTTTACCGAAACTTTATAAAAGTGACAGAAGCTTAAAAACTAAAAATTCAGAATTTTCGGAAATGTGGAAGTATTTTTCTCGATTTTAATGATTAAAATAGCCCATAGGTCAAAATAGATAGTAAACAAGTTCAAAAATATCTGAAAATTTTACACTAACTTTGAAAAACAGTAAGGAGATACTAGAAATTTTAAAAATATTTTTTGATGATTTTTTCTATTTTTTTTAAAATAAAAAATGAAACACTTAAGTTAAGGAAAAAAGGACAGAAATGTTTTTGATTTTTTTTTAATAGTAAAACGTGAAACAAAATTATAAAAGCTAAAAATGACAGATAAACTAATTTCCTGATTTTCTAAAAATTAGCTTCGACTTTTTTGTGATTTCTTAATATTTTTAATTAATAAAAACTAAATAAAGAAACAAACTTTCATAAAAGAAATAGATGAAAAAGAAGAGATTGTGACCAATGTGTAAAACAATATTTTACAACTACATCGTCATGAAAACTCTTTTTCTTTTCACCTAACTCTTTATATATATATATATCTATATATATCTATA
This sequence comes from Chrysanthemum seticuspe, assembly GCA_019973895.1. Taxonomy (NCBI): domain Eukaryota; kingdom Viridiplantae; phylum Streptophyta; class Magnoliopsida; order Asterales; family Asteraceae; genus Chrysanthemum; species Chrysanthemum seticuspe. Next base: position 114,496,697 of record BPTQ01000006.1, on the reverse strand, counting down.
TATATATATATATATATGTGTGTGTGTGTGTGTGTGTGTGTGTGTGTGTGTGTGTGTGTGTGTGTGTGTGTGTGTGTATATATAGGTTTGGGTTATTATGAAAAGTTTCTTAGTATGAAAAGAATGAGAAGGCATGTGGAGGTGACATGTGTCACCTTTGCTACATCACCATACCCCCCCCCCTCGCCGAAAAAAAAATTCCCGCCAAAAAAAAAATCCCGCCAATTTTTTTTACTGCATCACATTTATAAAGTTACTGCATCACAATCAAGATTTTAGTGCATTAAGTTTATAAATTACTGTATCACAGTTAAAAGTTACTGCATCACAATCATGATTTTAGTGCATTAAAGTTATAACCTTGATTTTAGTGCATCATAGTTGATGCACTTAACTATTAACTATGATGCAGTAACTTATAATAAAGATGCACCGAAACTTATTAGTACATTAAGGTTATAAGTTATTGCGTCACAATTATGATTTTAGTGCATTAAGGTTATAAATTACTGCATCACAGTTATAAAGTTACTGCATTACAATCATGAATTTAGTGCATTAAGATTATAACCTTGATTTTAGTGCATCATAGTTGATGCACTTAACTATTAACTATGATGCAGTAACTTATAATAAAGATGCACTAAAATTTATTAGTGCATTAAGGTTATAAATTATTGCATTACGGTTATAAAGTTACTACATCATAATCATGATTTTAGTGCATTAAGATTATAAGTTACTGCATCACAATTATGATTGTGATGCAGTATTTTTATAACTGTGATGCAGTAATAAATTTTGACAGGAAAAAAAAATTTTGCCCAATTTTTTTTTTTTTTTTGGGCGGGGGGGGGGGGGGGTGGGGGTGGGGGTGACACATGTCACATAACATGCCATGAGGATGTAGCAAATGTGACACATGTCACATCCACATGCCTTCTCATTCTTTTCTTTATAAGAAACTTTTCATTTTAACTCTACCCTATATATATATATATATATATATATATATATATATATATATATATATATATATATATATATATATATATATATATATATATATATATATATATATATATATATATATAGATTGTAGATAAATAATAAAGAAGTGATTAAAGAAAAGAAAGAAAGATTGCAAGAAAAGTAAATAACTAAACAATAATTTTTATAAAATCTAAACCATAACAATAATACTTAAAACATAAGAATTGTAAAAACATAAAAATTGTATAAATTAAGAGAGGAAAACAAATGGAAGAGAAGATGATAAGTGTGAGTAGGTGATGGGTTTTTATAAACCCTCAAGTTACAATATTAGCCCAAATAGGGTTTCACTAATTTTACATAAATAACCATCAAAATATCTAAACTTGGCACTTTCAGCCCCTTCTAGTAGCTTCCTGCTTACGGATAAGATTTTTCCGACAACCGTGCGAGGTGTCAACTTCCTATTGGACCACGCTAGACAGCTTGTTTGGTGACTTGGCAAGTACTAAAAATAATACTCCATAACAAGATTCGAACATGGGTCCTCACAACACCAGTGCTCCAACTATTAGAAACAAGTGTTTAGTGGTGTTGTGTAATGCTTCTTTAATTACTTTTACCCTTGTTTGCATGTGTACCAGATTTTGTATATATAATTCGATTAATACTTTGGCTGGCGGTTTTGAAGAGACTCGGGTCGGTTAACGGGGCGGGGCGGATCCGTTAGACTCGTTTTTCGTCCTCTTTTTATTGGTATGCTCGGGGCTTCATGTGGCTTCGTTTGTGCCTCGATAATTGTGTAAATGTGATCGATTCTTGTCCGAAATTTTCTGTTTTTGCTCTGTTTTCAATCTTTTGTACCTATAAGATAAAATAACGACTTTCAAGAATATTTGTGATAAACACACATAGTTTCGTTATTTATTTAGCTAATAAGTGGGGATTTTCGACGTTAGAAACGTATATATTTAATCGAATATCAATGTATCATAAACGATGATGTATCTCCTATCAAAGACACAATCGTGAGGAGCGAACATGTATTAATCATCAACATGTATCACCTGCATCCGTTATCATTTTCAACTTTGTATAGAAAACAACGACGACATTTAAACCCGAAAGGCGGTGGAACCAGGTAAGTGCGGCGACCTTTGATTCCGAAATGGCAGAGGCTATGTTTGAAAATGGCGGAGTCACGGTGTCATCATCATAACACCACAAAACCTTTTATAGAGGCATCATCGTTTGGAACCAAGCATGGAAAACGCATAATCAAGATGGGAGTGATACAAAAATTGCAAAGTGGATTTGAGATGGGATCTAGGAAGAAAAAAGGAAGTTATTAAATCTAAAGATGGTTGTAGGGATAGCTGATAAGTTTTTAAAAGGTACCTTTTTGAGGGGTCGTTTAAGCCCTTATTTGATCACTTTTGTATCCGTTATTGCTTAATATCGTTCCTTTTCACTTTTTAGATCTCTTGAAGGCAAAATGCTGGAATGGCACTTATTTGGACGAAAAGGCGCGAATATACGAAGAAAATGGCCAAAGTCAGAATCGAGACACTCAAAGCTGCTGAAAACATAAGGTGACGGCGTCAGGTGTTAATTGCGACGCCGTCGGAGGATTTTTGTGACGGGACAGAAGCCAAAACTCCTATTTTCAAGTGACGACGTCAAGTTATAAAAGAGTAGGCCGTCGCAACTCAGACGGCCTAGATGTAATCTAGACGGCGTCAGAAGCTGAAGAGGACGGCGTCACAAGCATAAGGTGACGCCGTCGCAAGTCTAATGTGGCCAAGACGAAACCCTAATGACGGCGACACGACGGTGTCACAAAACATAAGGTGACGCCGTCGCATATGTAATATTATATATAGAATCCGAATTTTTCAGTATTTAGTGTGTAGTCTTTTGGAGTAAAAACCTAAACCGAACCAAGGCTGTCTTGTACAGTATTTTAGGGTTCCAAACCCTATCTTACACCAAGATAAGTGTTTTACTTCATTAATACAATTATGTCTTTGATTATTTGTGTGTATGCTTGCATGTTTTCCATGTCCGGCTAATTTACTTGTGTGTTTACTTAGAGAATATGAAACTTGATTATTGAATATTGATTGGTTGTCTCTTATCTTAGTTGATTAATGATCTAGTAATGCGATAGGTCATTCGTTGTGTACTTAATGCTTGATTAAATCTTTGTGAACCTTAGAATATGACTCCTTGAGTAGTTGTAAGCTAAATCATCCAAAGAGTGCCTTAGAGTAAGAGTTTATTATCCCTAGTGGGTTTTGTAGACGAGACCCTTTGGTAAGTTCAAAGAGTTAGGGAGAAATGCATACCCTACAACCTTAGACACACAACGCAACTAGGAATAAGGACGTGACAATTCAACCACCAATAGGAGATAATTAAGGAGTTGTAAAACCTAAGTAAACACATCTTTAAACTATCATACGAGCACACATTAATTAGACATAGACTACATACACCTTAGATTAGATAATTAGATAAGTAGAGTAATCGGTAGAAATACCAACCCCCCTCAAATTCAAACCCCGAGATTCGTACATTTCCTTTCCTTAAAAAATATAAAAAGATAAAAAATAATCTTCCTCAACCCCAACCTTAGCGTAGTAACTTCTCACTAGCATTCCTATTCCCCTAGAGAACGATATCAATACCCGTGGCTTACCCTAATACTACACTACAACGATTAGGTTCACTGCCTAGGGTGTTGAAAAACTTGCTCAACGAAAAGGAAGTTCCTTTGACCCCGAACGACGCGTGTAGCGTTATCAAGTTTTTGGCGTCGCTGCCGGGGAATAGAATAGCTAGTTAGTAGTCCACCTCGTTTAGGTTTCCTTTGCTTGATTCCTATCAATTAAATTTTTCTCATTTTTTTTAGCTTTCTTTTAGTCTATCCCCCTTCTTCGTGACCTTTGTTCGTAACCCCATCTCTTTTCGTCATGGAAGGTGATAACCACCCACCATTCATTAACCCACCACCAATTGACCCGCCAAGAGCCCGTACTCTTGGTGAATATTCGAGACCAAGCCACTTAGGCTATAGGAACACCATTGAGCTTCCCGACCAAGCCCAAACTACGGCCCTGCGATCCGACACCATCCGGTTGGTGCAAAATGGATGTGCATTCCATGGACTTCGTTCCGAAGATCCAAATCAGCATCTTAGGGATTTCCTTAAAATTGTCGATTCCATCGACCTTGATGCTACTACTCGGGAGACCACGCGTCTGCGTCTCTTCCAATTCTCTCTACGGGAGCAAGCTAGTAATTGGCTTGAGCGACTTCCCGTCGGCTCCATCTCAAGTTGGGATGATCTTACCTCTCGCTTCCTTGCTCAATTTTTCCCACCGGGGAGAACCACTAAGCTTAGGAATGACATCTTGATGTTCCAACAACGTCAAGGTGAATCTCTCTACGAAGCATGGACTCGATTCAAGGACTTACTTCATAAAGTCCCTCATCATGGCATTGATCTTTGGCTCCAAGTCCAAATCTTTTATGATCATGTCAACTTCCCCACCAAGCGATCCATTGACCAAACGGCCGGTGGAAAACTTAGTGATCTCACCGCGAAAGAATCATGGGGTATAATAGAGGACCTCGCCCTCTATGACAACGAAAGTTGGGATGACCCCCGTGAGCTGCCCAAAACCATTAAGACAGTCTCCTTGCCTCACATCGACTCACAACCTTCAGACCGTAGGATGATTAAACTTGAAGATCAAGTAAAATTCCTAATGAGTTCCTACGAAAATCCTAAGTCTTCACACCATGTGAACAAAGTTTCTTCCTCGTGTGAACCGTTTTGTGATCCTCATAACACGCGCACTAGCACCCGATCCCCCGAACATGCTTCCGTTGACTACGCATCCTCGCGTATTAATGGAACGGGAGGAAGATTCCCTACAATACCCGGACCTAGGAATTTCAATGAAACCCGAGAGGCATGGAAAGGCAAGCCCGACTTCTACTGGGGACAAACCAAGGAATTCACTTCCAATGATTTTTCATGGCCCCCACCTAACGGTCCTAACCAACAAAACATCGAAGGGATGTTGCAAAACCTTGTTGCATCCCAAGAATCCCAAATAGCTAAGCTCTCAGACCGCTTTAACCAACAACAAGCCGAAATGGATAGGAAGATAGACAACCTTTTGAAAGCCATAACCAATAGTGATAGGAAGGTTAATGCTATCTCAACTCCCGAGCCTTCCGGTGTAAAGATTAAGGACCCAAGTAAGCTAGCTAAGCACATTCAATTCGTCAATACCATCGCCTTAGTTAAACCTAATGGAACAAATGACGAAGAGGACCATACACTTGAGAATAATGAAACAACCGAGGAAGTAGATGAAGTAGACAATGACTATTTCAATAAGTTTCCTACGGAAGAAGAACTATCTCGCCACCCTCACTTAGTGCGTGACCTCCGTCACATGTATGTTAGGAAAAGCCCTCGAATCAAGTTTGGAAACCCTTGGAATCTTAACATACCATGTTTCATAGGACACCTTTTTGTGGCAAAGGCCTACATTGATCGTAAATCCCCAATCAACATAATGACTAGCACCTACTACAATTGGGTAATGAAGAAGCCTATTCCAACTAGGCAAGACCCCGATAATCCTAGGGTTAAGTGCAATTTTCTTGGTAGAGTTAAGGGATTGCCCGTTTATGTAGGTAGTTTCACGTTTTCTACGGACTTCATAATTGTGGATGATATTAGCACGGCCATAGACCCTAGCTTGTCCCACGTTATTCTAGGAAAACCTTTCATAGAAAGCACCGGGATGACCTATGATCCCTCGTTAGGAGTAGTGCGATTCAAGGATGAGACCGATGACATAGCTTACCAAATGCCGTTTAAGATTGAGAAGTTTTCGTCACTCTCTAATGATGAAAAAGAACTTAAACTGTCGGTCTATTATAGGAATGATGAGGATAGGGAAAAAGGAGTGGATTATGTTATGGCTAAGATTTTCGGATTCTATAAGAATTGCTTGAACCTAGGACCGGAATATAGGACCAATTGGGGAGAGGATGAACTCTTAGAGAAGTGCATCATAGGGCATTTCTACAACATGGAATCTCCCAATAGAGACCGTCAGAAGGAAGAAGGTGGCGGTAATGAAGTAACGTAGGAGCACGACTACGAGTCTGGCTACAAGACTCTTAAATAAAGAAAAGCGCTTCGTGGGAGGCAACCCATGCTTAATTGTTTGCTTGTTAGTGTCATATGTCTTTTATTGATTGTTTATTCTCATGTTTAAATTTGTAAAAATGCTTTATTTTGTTTTTAACCTTGTCTTAATTGCATATAAAGGTGTTTTACATAAAGGATAAGTGTAGGGAGGATTACACACGTTTTCAAAAGAAACGTAAACATGAGAATAACAATTCACTAAAAGATATATTTGTGTGTTTGTTCAAGTCAAATGCTTGTATCGAGTCATAATGGATATTTTGCAGAAATTTTTCCAGATTCTAAAGATGTAAATTTTCCAGAATTTTTTCCAGAAAATCGCAGACCAGTTTTTGTCAGGATAACCTGACGGCGTCAGGAAGGAGTAAAAACAACAGATTACTTTTTTCTCGTTTTCTGAGCTACTTAAAAAAAATTTGGAATTTTCCAAGTCTTAATTTTTCAGAAATTCTGTAAACATCCATTCCACAAGCATTATATCCTAGTTTAAATCGAGTCTTATATATATATTATTACCGCCGATTTTACGCGAAGGTTTCGTTTGTTTTCTTCAAGTGCGCAGGTTTAATTTATCAAAAAGAAGTTACATAAGATTGGAAGGAGTTTTTCACGCATAAATTCTTCTTGGAAAGGATTTAACCACTACTTCACACACGGATCCTACCGAGCTAATCAGGGGAGTACTAGTTTCTTTCGTTTTTAATTACCTTCCATTATCATAACTCTGATACTTTCGGGGAACATTGGGGACAACGTTCAGTTTAAGTGTAGGGAGAGAAAATAAAACGGGAACTTTGAAATTATGCTTATCCTTGAATGTTTGCTTTGTCCAATTGTATTTGTGTAATAAACCATGAGAAAATGTCGGTTAGGGTAATTTTGGCACCAAATTTAAAATTTTTCATGACATATAGGAGTGGGCCATTAGTCTTAACAAAAGCGTCTCACGGATAGGAAGTTGCATGACTAGCACAAAAACCCTTTACCACCTAAATTCCACCCAAAATGTGAGGATTGCCCTTAGATTAGTAGGAATTAAAAGCATTCATCTTCAATGCTTAGAGTGTGAACCGGTAGTATATTAGATTCTAGAACTTGTTTTGTGATGCATTCCGAGATCGCTAGTAAGACTACACTTGTGTAGTTAGGAATAACTAAATGATAAGAGGCATTAGGATAACCCTTGTTTGATACCCGTAATATAATTACTTCTTCCACATCGGTTGAGTAATTCCCCCACACCCTTTGCGTTGTACTCGTCTTTAGTACACGATACCCCTAGTTAACCCCTCAGAGCCTATCCTTTTCACGGTTCTCGTGATGTTTCGGTTTTTCCGGAATATCAATGAAGAGCATTGTTTACACCCCACCCCCAAATATACACCCAAATCGCCTTAGCCTACCCTGTATGCACTCACTTTTAGTGCATTATTGTTATCACCTTAAACCCTTAGTTCAATTATCTAGTTGCTTGCATGAGTTGCTAAGTCGAGTCATATCCTTTGTATACAGTTTTGGGACGATTGGGATTCATGGGAAAAGTTAAAGTTTATGAAAAGACGGGAAGGGAACGTTAAATTCAAAATCCCTTTGTTTGCATAATAATGTACCCCAAGTGTTTTGATCTTTTCAATTCGGGTCAAATTAGTGTTAGAGTAATAAAAACTCAAGTGTAGGGATGTGCCTATAAATCCCTATCATTTTGATGTTACCGTAGAGGATGGTAGAGTAAAAGTGTATGAAAAAAAAAATCGAAAAAAAAGAGAAAAAGGGAAAAGAAAAAAAAATAGAGTGAAAAAAAAAAAAAAAAACAAAAACAAAAACAAAAAAACAAAAAAAACAAAACGGGCTACCATCCTACATCTATCCTTTAAATTTATGTTTGTTTATTTCAGTTAGCTAGAGTTTAGAGTGGCGAGTCTTGGCTTAGCAACGCCATTCTTCGTATGCTTGTAACATAAGAGATTTTTTACTTGCCACCACTATATAGCCTATCCCACCAAACCCTTTGTTTCCCTACCGTAAGCCTAACATTACAACCCTTTAAAGACCTCTTTGATAGTCTTTCCTAGGTGCTTACACCAAAGCGATGGAGGTTTGATCTATTCTCAAGCCTATGGTAATCTATAGGGGTGCTATTCGGGTCGGGTTGGTCGGGTTCGGGTCAAACGGGTCGGGTCCAAGTCGGGTCAAGGGTAAAAATAATATACCCGAACCCGACCCTATTTGAACTCGGGTTAGTCGGGTTCGGGTCAAGTCGGGTCGGGTCCAAGTCGGGTCGGGTCAAGTCGGGTCGGGTTCGACCCTATTTGAAAATGAGTAATTGCATGTAAAAGCAGGGCTGATTTTTGCATTTTGTTAAGGACTGTTTCTAAAATAAAATTAAATAGGGGTGTTTGGAAATTCATTAAACATGTTAGCTCCATTGTTTGCTTGATTCTTGCAGACGTGCATGGTTTTTTGGATGAAGTTTAACTAAGCTAATTGGACTGAATTGGCCATGGATCTAAGGTAACTAAGCTAATTGGACTGAATTGGCCATGAATCCAAATGAAGAGATTTCCTGATCTTGTTCGTTTTTTGCTCGAATAAAACTGTAACACATCACCCCCGTTAACGTTCCTGTTATGGGGCCGACAATATAAACCCAAATACCTTTATACGTGTTGCTAGCCAATGCTGGTCCAATGGTACGTGCTGGGTTCATTGATCCTCCCGATATTGGCCTAAATATTCATTTACAAGTTATATGTTTTTAATGCTAGAACAATATTATTTACTTGGAAAAATATAATTATATGATCAAAGCTTTACCCTGCTAAGATGGAATTAATGCATACTGCTGATCCGACTGCTATACCTGCTAACTCTCCTACCTGCAACATATTACATAAAACAACATTAATTAGACTTTTAAAGAATACATTACAATTAAAATTAAATAAAGATTAAAAAAAAAAAAAAAATTCCTAACTCGGGTTAGTCGGGTTGACCCGAACCCGACGAAGCAAAGTATTTAAACCCGATACCCGACCCTAATTCGTACTCGGGTTAAACGGGTTGACCCGATTGACCCGAGTTAGATTTTGGACCCGAGTAACCCGACCCGAATTGACTCGGGTCGGGTTCGGGTCGGGTCGGGTCGGCCCGAATGACACCCCTAGTAATCTATGTACTAGGACCGGTTAATGAGTGTTTATCTTCCATTTCCAATTTGTTATATTTCATATACACCCGAGAGAGATGTGAGTATCCAAACACCCCATGTGAGGTGCTAGTATGTGATTTCCGTGCTTGTTATGATTTTTGCGGGGCTTATATGTGTTGTGGACCGTTTTGAACGAATGCTTCATGACCCCTAACTTATAAATTAATTGGCTAAAAGCACATTTGCTTGAGGACAAGCAAATACCAAGTGTAGGGATATTTGATAAGGTTTTAAAAGGTACCTTTTTGAGGGGTCGTTTAAGCCCTTATTTGATCACTTTTGTATCTGTTATTGCTTAATATCGTTCCTTTTCACTTTTTAGGTCACTTGAAGGCAAAATGCTGGAATGGCACTTATTTGGACGAAAAGGTGCGAATATACGAAGAAAATGGTCAAAGTCAGAATCGAGACACTCAAAGCTGCTGAAAACATAAGGTGACGGCGTCAGGTGTTAATTGCGACGCCGTCGGAGGATTTTTGTGACGGGACATAAGCCAAAACTCCTATTTTCAAGTGACGACGTCAAGTTATAAAAGAGTAGGCCGTCGCAACTCAAACGGCCTAGATGTAATCCAGACGGCGTCAGAAGCTGAAGAGGACGACGTCACAAGCATAAGGTGACGCCGTCGCAAGTCTAACGTGGCCAAGACGAAACCCTAATGACGGCGACACGACAAACATAAGGTGACGCCGTCGCATATGTAATATTATATATAGAATCCGGATTTTTCAGTATTTAGTGTGTAGTCTTTTGGAGTAAAAACCTAAACCGAACCAAGGCTGTCTTGTACAATATTTTAGGGTTCCAAACCCTATCTTACACCAAGATAATTGTTTTACTTCATTAATACAATTATGTCTTTGATTATTTGTGTGTATGCTTGCATGTTTTCCATGTCCGGTTAATTTACTTGTGTGTTTGCTTAGGGAATATGAAACTTGATTATTGAATATTGATTGGTTGTCTCTTATCTTAGTTGATTAATGATCTAGTAATGCGATAGGTCATTCGTTGTGCACTTAATGCTTGATTAAATCTTTGTGAACCTTAGAATATGACTCCTTGAGTAGTTGTAAGCTAAATCATCCAAAGAGTGCCTTAGAGTAAAAGTTTATTATCCCTAGTGGGTTTTGTAGACGAGACCCTTTGGTAAGTTCAAAGAGTTAGGGAGAAACGCATACCCTACAACCTTAGACACACAACGCAACTAGGAATAAGGACGTGACAATTCAACCACCAATAGGAGATAATTAAGGAGTAGTAAAACCTAAGTAAACACATCTTTAAACTATCATACGAGCACACATTAATTAGACATAGACTACATACACCTTAGATTAGATAATTAGATAAGTAGAGTAATCGGTAGAAATACCAACCCCCCTCAAATTCAAACCCCGAGATTCGTACATTTCCTTTCCTTAAAAAATATAAAAAGATAAAAAATAATCTTCCTCAACCCCAACCTTTGCGTAGTAACTTCTCACTAGCATTCCTATTCCCCTAGAGAACGATATCAATACCCGTGGCTTACCCTAATACTACACTACAACGATTAGGTTCACTGCCTAGGGTGTTGAAAAACTTGCTCGACGAAAAGGAAGTTCCTTTGACCCCGAACGACGCGTGTAGCATTATCAATGGCAAAAAAATCCGTACCCGATGAGGACCAGATCCCCAAACCTGATTTTGACTGGGGATGGGGACGGGGATGGGGAATCCCCAAAATATGAAACCGGGGATGGGGATAACATAAATCCCCGAACCCGACCCCGACTCCGATTTTTCTAGTATATAAGTATTTAGAATTTATATGTTATATCTATACTCGATTAACTTGTATATGTATATGTATATATGTTTATGAGTATCGACATGTATATTTATATGCATATGTGATATTAATAGAATCAAGTACCTTTAGAATTAGAAACATAAGCACTAACTACATATTACTTATTAAATTTTCTGAATAGACACATGATACATATTGTTTTTATATTATATGTGATATTACAATGTTGAGGATGCTTTAAAGTTGAATTGAAATCATAATGAATCCAACTATGTGTGATGTACGCACGATTCTTGAAACACTTTATAAGTTAAAACTCTTTATATTTTCGATGAGTTGGTGGAAAATTTATGTTAGTTCATAAGGATTGAAAATCCCCGAATCCCATGGGGATCCCCGATCCCCATTGGAGGCGGGGAAGGGGATGTAAAGCAATTCCCCGATGGGGATGGGGACGGGGATGGGGATGGAGAGTGAAAACGGGGATGGGGATGGTAAATACAATCCCCGACATTCCCCGCGCTCGCTGCCATCCCTAGATGGTGGTGTTTGATTTGTACAACGACATTGTGTTTTGGGTGCTACACTGATGATCGGGATTTGAATGTTTTTATTTGGCTGAGATGTTAGAGATGGTGTTGGGATAAAGAGAAAATACTAGATCCAAAGTGACGTTGGGTTTTTTTTTGGCTAATGATTTGCACACTCTAAAAAGTTATTTGCACAAAATATTTAATATTGTACTAGTATTTAATGCATATATAGAGTGTCTCAATCAATCCCCAAAGTGTGCAAATCAACTCTATTTTTTTATGATAGCATTTTTGTGGTGTTAAGTTATATGTGAAGGGTGGATTAAATACCTAGAATACCCTTCTTATTTTACTTTTAGTTTTCTTTTTCTTTATTACTTAAATGCCATTTGTCACTTCGTTATTTGTGCCTATGTGATATATATTGTGTGTGTATATGTTTGTGCGATATAGGGGAGGGTTAATGTGAGATCAAACTTAAAGTTGTAAAAATAAGATCTAATCCAAAAAATCACTAAAACATTTATAAATAATAATTTAAGCAATAATACACAAAAAAATAATATTTTAATACAAATTAACATTTTAACAACTAATAACCAAATGATACATGAGTTTGGGTTAGTGATACACTTGATACGCATTACAATAATCAATATTCCAAAACCTGCTACACATACAAAAACCCGATACCCATTACACTTATAATCAAAGTGTATCACCTAGGTTTCGAAAATTTTAAAAAGAAATCTATCGAAACTTTAACAATTTTAGTTGTAGTTAATAAAAAATTTATTTTTGTTGTAAGGAGAGTATCATTTGTCAAATTTTAGTTGGATCTCATTTTAACAACTTTAAGTTTGATCTTATTTTATCTAGATTCGTGAGATATATAGAGTGTGGTTATTGTAAAAAGGCACTTGTGGTAAAAAGGATAAGAAGTCTTTCTAGCCATTAGATGTCTTAATGCAAAATAAATTAATGGACGAGATTAATGGGTTATTATTGACAATTTATTAATTTTAGTGGGTCATTATATATCATTGTGAAAACAAAAAGGATATCATGGTCTTTAGTACTTGTCATTAAATGTTTGTTTTACTCACATCATTTAATGTCATGACAAATTTTATTCAAAAATTTGAACGTATACATGATCCTCCATCAAACTATTTTTTTCTTAGTTTTATGACAAAATATCTCTTTTGACACATTTAGTTTCATAATACATTTTAGAGACACGTTAAGTTTTTTGACACACTTTTTAATGACAAACTATATAGTGACACACTAAATTTTTTTGATGCATTTGTAATGACACACTAGGTTTTATGACACATTTTTAATGACAAACTATATTTTTTTGACACACTTAGTTTTATACTAGGTTTCTAGTGAGAAATTAAGTTTTTTTTGACACACTTATTCTTTTGACGCATTTGTAGTGACACAAAAAACTAATTGTTCGGACACATTGTTATACATTTTGACACACTTGACACACATTTCCTTACACATATGGCACACTATTTTAGTAAAGTGACACATCCAAATACATATTTACACATCCGACATACATTTAATTTATTTTTTTATTGAAAAAAAAGTTGTATTTTGAATTAAAAGTGTGCGTGAGTTTGCATTTGTAATATTAAAAACTTAAATGAGATATTAAAGAGGCTTAAATGAGTATTTAAAAGTGGATGTAAAATACCTTTGCTACCCTTGCTAGTCTATTGACAAAATTTTCATTTTCTAGCATTTTTATCCTTTTTATCCTAAATCACTTTCTATTTGATCCAAACTATATATATATATATATATATATATATATATATATATATATATATATATATATATATATATATATATATATATATATATATATATATAGGGAAGGGATCGGGTGCGGATTACATTTTAAGTAGGGATGGTGCGGATAATATCACAGTAACATTCAAAAAAAAATTAATTCAAAAAAATCTGAAAAAATTAAAAAAAGAAAGAGGACAACAATTTATTAAGAATCGCTGAAAAAAAATCATTTTCATGGTTAAAAGGTACAATGATATTATGAATTTTGTTAATATCACCGTAATTATCAAGCTTTCTTAATATCACTACTAACTAAGGCTAGCAGTAGTTTCACTAAAGCTAGCAGTAGTTTCACTAAGGCTAGCAGTAGTTTCTAAACTAGCAGTGATATTAAGTTTTTTTCTAATATCAAAGTAACTTTTTAAGTAAATTGTTAATATCCCAGTTACTTTTTACATGTTTTCTTAATATCAAAGTTAATTTTTTTAATATCACCGTAAGTTTTCTTAATATCGTAATAAAAAAAGCAGTGATATTAAGTAAAATTGTTAATATCACATTAGGACTCATAATATCGTTAATATCACGATAGAACTCATAATCAAAAAAACAAAAATTGCTATGAAAAATCTGAAAGAAGATAACAATAGTAACAATCCCTCAAAAGGAAAAAAATTAAAAAAATCGTTTACATGGTCAATTGCTACCGTGAAATTAGCGCAGATCTTGACTTTTTTACAAAAAGTCAAGATCAGATCTGGAATGGGCGGTCCAGATCCATCCGCACATCCGCACGAATTAAAAAAATCCGCACCTGATCCTCACACTCTCTCTCTCTCTCTCTCTCTCTCTCTATATATATATATATATATATATATATATATATATATATATATATATATATATATATATATATATATATATATATATATATATATATATATATATATATATATATATATATATATATATATATATATATATATATATATATATATATATATATATATAGGGGAAAATTAACGTGAGATCAAACTTAAAGTTGTAAAAATAAGATCAATGCTAAAAAACCACTAAAACATTTATAAATAACAATTTTAGCAATAATACACATAAAAATAATATATGAATACAAATTAACATTTTAGCAACTAATAATCAAATGATACATGAGTTTGGATTAGTGACACACCTGATACACATTACACTAATAAACATTCCAAAATCTGATACACATACGAAAACCTGATACACATTACACTTCTAAACAAAGTGTATCACCTAGGTTTCGTAAATTTTAAAAAGAAATCTATCGAAACTTTAACAATTTTAGTTGTAGTTAATAAAAATTTTATTTTTGTTATAAGGAGAGTGTCGCTTGTCAAATTTTAGTTCGATCTCATTTTAACAACTTTAAGTTTGATCTTATTTGATCTAGATTATATATATATATATATATATATATATATATATATATATATATATATATATATATATATATATATATATATATATATATATATATATATATATATATATATATATATATATATATATATATATATATATATATATATATATATATAGAGAGAGAGAGAGAGAGAGAGAGTTAACTACATTTTTGGTCCTTCTGGTTGTACTTGGATTTCACTTTTGGTTCATTTGTTCAAAAAGTTGCGATTTTAGTCCAAAATGCATAGTTTGGTTCCACTTTTGGTCCATTTTTCTAACGAAGTTAGTTCAGTTAGTTAAGTCGAATTGTAAAGTGGCAACATTAGTCCTTTAACCTAACGGTCGTTAACAACGTTAGTCATTTATACCAAAGATCGTTTGCAACATTAGTCCTTTCTGTTAGTTAGTCCTTTAAAAAAAATTCTAAAAAAATTCTAATAAATGTTTTTTTGTCGAATTTTTTTTTTTCAAAAAAAATAGATCGAAATTTTTTTTAAGAAAAAAAATCTCAAATTTTTTTTCAAGAAAAAAAAATTTCTTAAAAAATTCTAAAAAAAAAGTTTTTTGACAAAAAAACTTTTTTTCCTAAAAAAAAATTTGGAAAAAAAATTTCTAAAATAAAATTCTAAAAAAAAAATTCGAAAAATATTCTAAAAAAAACTTTTTTTCCGAAAAAAATAATTTGAGATATTTTTTTCTAAAAAAAATCTAATTTTTTTTTCCTAGAAATGGACTAAAACTATATCAAAAAAAATTTAGACATGTTTTTTAGAAATTTTGTACTAACCCATATCAAAATGGACTAAAACCATATCAATTTTTTTTTTTATCAAAATGATTGTTTGGTTTCACTTTTCTAAAAAAATTTGTACTAGTTTCACTTTTCTAAAAAGTTTCTAAAAAATAGACTAAAACCATATCAAAATGATAGTTTTAGTACATTTTTTTTTAGAAATTTTTTAGTCTATATCAAAAAATCGCAAAATGTCAATGCTAAAAAAATTTCTAAAAAATGGCAATGCTAAAAGAATTTTTAAATTTTTTTTTTAAAAAAAAATTCTAATAAAAAAAAATTGTGTCCAAAAAAATTTCACAAGATCGGGTTTGATGGTGAATGAAAAAGTTGTTAAAAACTTTTTTTTTAAAGTGGATATTTTTTCCGAAAAAAATTTATGAAAAAATACGTTTGCGCATTAAATCGTTTTTTTGTGCATCAAAAATTGGTTTTTGCACCCAACTTCTTTTGACTTTTTTTCATCAAAATAATATTGCGCATCTAACTAAAACAAGTTAAAAATTTTGTGCATCAAAATTTTTTTGCGCATCAAAATTCGTTTTTTGTGCATTAAAAAAACGTATCAAAACTCAAAATTATAAAAAATGTTTTCACAAAAGTTTTATGCATCAACATACCCGATCTTGTGGAAATTTTTCAGAATTTAAAAAAAAACAAATTTTTTTTATTCTTTTTACGGATATTTGTCTTTTTATTTTAACTTTACCATATATATATATATATATATATATATATATATATATATATATATATATATATATATATATATAGAGGTTAGGATCAAATAAGAAGAATAATTAAAATAAGAAGGATAAGAAATAACAACAACCACACATTCTAGATGCACCTACAAAAATGGATGCATCTTTATTCAAATTTTCCCTCCCAAATTAAAATGTGTGGCTAGAATTACTTCTTACCCTTCTCATTTTAATTATTCTTCTTATTGGATCCCTTCCCTATATATATATATATATATATATATATATATATATATATATATATATATATATATATATATATATATATATATATATATATATATATATATAATGAATTATCAATTAAGTACGATAAATGGATAGTTTATTTATTGAGCTTAATTAAGTATTCAACTTATTTTAAACTATAACTAATGGACTATTTAATAAATATAATGGGCCTGACAAAAAACCCGGTTGTATTGTTTTTGTCCTTGGGCCGACTAAACATAATTAGTGCATGTATGGATTGGTTTTGGTTTAAATATTGTTTTGATATTTATCTTAAATGTCAAGATAAATATTAACTATTTAAGGAATAAGATAATTACTAAGTTGAGTTAGTTTTCTAATGTGATTAGGATTCCTAATAGAATAAATATAAGGACAAGTATCCTCTCAAGTTGTACGCACAACTTGACTCAAGTTGGGACATTATGAGCCATTAGATTTGATCCAATGGCTCAAATCAAAATAAGTTATTTTGATTTTAATCATTGGATCAAATCAAATGACTCATATTGTCTCAACTTGAATCAAGTAACTTGAGATGATCCAATCCCTAAATATAAACAATAGTTTGATTTATTTACACAAGTCACAATAATTATCATAACCCTAAAACCTTACCAACCCTCTCCTTTGGTACGTCAACCAAACTGAACACAAACACACATCGTGTGTTTTGTGTTGTGTGATTTTAGATCACGTGCTTGATCCTTTGATGAAGGTAATTCACAACCTAGCAGCTATAGGTCGTTGCCTGAGCGTTAGTGTGGATACTTGATTTGGTCTGGTCTACTTTTTATTAGTGTTTTTGTTTCTTCGTGTTCTTGGACATTGGGTCTATCACTTGGAGTACAAGATTCGTCAATTCGTGTTTGCTTGTGGCCAAAAGTATGTAATTCACATTACTATGCATGATTGATTAATAGCTGGTGTATTTAAATCTCAAAGGACGTATACTTTTGTGTAAAAGTAATTTTTGTAAGTCTCCGCTGCACAGTTTTATACTCTAATAAGTTATGTTCTTTATTTAATGGTTAAATAATTTTCGAAAACCAGCGCCCGTTACACTGTTGTTTTTCATCAAACGATGTGTAAGGTTTTTGCTACGAACACCACTCATTCATCCCTTTGCCGTAGGGGTGTTCACGAGACGGTTCGATTCGATTGGGTTGGAGATTTTAACTATTCATCGTGGGACGGGTAGTTTATTTTACTATCCGAAACCGAACCGTACTAGACTGGTAAGCGAACATGATAGTACCCTAAATGAGCGGGTACCCGCATTTTGGTTAACGGTTAACCATTCTAAAAAGTAATCGAATTGAATCAGACAAACAATAACATAAATTAGAGAAACAATAACATAAATTAGAACGTAATATGTCATTGTTGTAAAAATAAATAACATTGAATAGATTAGAGTAATAGTAACGTTGTTCCGTTGCAATAAAACATTCAAATTATCATACATAACAAGATAACTAATACTATTTAGTTGATGTTTATATGTTACGATCACTTTAATCATATATAATCTATGGACGTTAGTAAATGATCACATTATATAAATTAAAATGCATTATACGATAACAGTAGTGCAATAATATAGTTAATACTTATACATTTTTATTAATGGTTTGTTGAAACCTATATGTATATTATACAGGGTTCGGTTCGGTAACCGTGGATAACTGAAAGTAAAAACCGAAACCGAACCGTGATAAGCAGTTTTTCCGGTTTTGGGTTTTTTTTTTGTTTCGGTTTCTTCGATCATCGGTTTTTTCTGGTTTCGGATTGAGCAGACCGGCTCGGTTTGTCGATTTTTTGGATTTTTTGAACACTCCTACTTTGCCGCCAAAAAATGCCATCTCACAATTTATCCCCGAGAGAAAGAAAAAAAGTGTGTTCTTTTAATCAATAAAAAATGGGGAAAGTTGAATGGAGGAGAGAATGGGAGTTGCAATGGTTTTATTGAAATGAGAAGGAGATGGTGCAACGTGAAGATGAGCAAATAGTATTACCACCTCCTCCACTCTTAACAAATGTGTTAACTAGAGTCTGGATGACTAACTAGGAGATGATACAGTTCAAGCGTTTAACTAATTGTGCGTTCAAGCATAAATGACCTTATTGTTTTTCCAGGCGGAGTTTGAATGACTAACGCACATTAGCTTGGTTTGCTTAAACAACTTCCTAGGCATAAACTTTCATTGGAAGCTGCATAGCCAGCTACTTAAGCATCTAGCGTCTCTTCACTATTAAGTGTACCAAAAGTTCAGATTAATAGCTTTTTCTCAACTCGTGTTGATCAATATGGCCCTAAAGAGCATGTCTTTGGTTGTGGTTGAATGAATAGGGTGATCAACCAGCAGTATGCGTAGTGGCTCAGTTCTATACCAATATAACTGTTCAAAAAGGATGAGGAAACCCCAAGCTATCATCCAACCACACATCCAGTGGCAAACACCAGTCAGTAGCCATATTCTCATGGTTGTATCAGCATATATATATAACCACAAATGATACAAAGTCCAATACTATATAGATATCTAATCTATTCGCTCTCTCCATGCTTCACAAAGGTTACTCGATTGAGCCCATTCTACTAGCATGGTTAATCCACAATTATGCTGCAAATGAAGAGTATCTAAACCTCACATCAACCAAACAATGCCAAATCCCCTTATCCAACAGATCAAGACCCCTCAAACTCTAACTCACCGATGTGCTGAATAGGGGTCCTAAAACTGAGCATGGATCAAGTAGTAAAATCATGTTAAACAACTCCACGCAGTATGCCAGTAACCAAGCAAATCCTAAGAAGAGCATGTATGTATCAATAGTTGAAGCTACTTCCCATCTCCTGTAAACAAGCCTAACAGTGTGTACATTAAATCTGGTGCAGAGTTGGGGTATGGTCAGCTAACAGATCTATAGCTATAACATACAGTACATGCTAGAGTCTAAAGATGAAACAGCGGGTGGTTCAATATGAACACATTTTGGTCAAAACAACCCAACTTAAAAATTGGCCATAAATTGATCGAGTCAAGCCACCTTTTAAACGGCCTTGACTTGCATAAACAACATTATGTATGGATAACAAAATGTAGCATATAAATTATCCCATATATTAGAGTGACCGGAAAATGCATAAGATCGTATAACGAAAACAATCCCAAAATTTAAGGGCAAAACAAAACTAGACAACAATAATCCCCTTATAGGAGATAAGATTGCTAAATGTTCAAAGACTATTTCTACATGATGAGCATATAACGGAACACAAATAACATTCCACTTAAATATTGTTTAACCAAACTTGAAACATCATTTAACATCACAATTTTGTAGTTCAGCAGAGAGTTGTCGATGGCTGATGACTAACACATAATCAAACATTAATTATCTGGTTTGGCCGAATTTAAGTTTGAGACTGTGTTCAACACAAACTCATCGGTTTACTTAAATCGAGTTTAACCACTAATTTACTTGCCTCAAATCTATAACCACATTGCACTATAAGAAACTTTTCTGTATCATATAGAGTTGTAATGTAGAAGATATTGTGGGTCTGAAGATGAAACATAACAAGTTGGTAGTTTTGATCATGTGTATGCACCTGTGGATCAAGGACCAATTCAGTCGAGCTACATTCGATCAAAGCTTTTATGCCCTAGCACTAATAACTCTCTATGGAAAGAAAGGAATGTAGGGAACAAGTCTTTCCATTCGACTGGTTCTTGAAAGCTCTCAATCCCCTTCTACCATATTGATTCTCCATCTCGCAAACTGAGCGACAGACCCGAGCCAACACGAATGACAGGTAAGCCGACGTTAATTAAACTACGAGTCTAATTTGGCAATGGGCAGTTCATTTTTCTAACTCATTAAAGGATTGCAACTTAAGTGGGCAAGCTAGAATCCTCATGTCAGGTTGGTTGTTCAAAAGACTCTCTTTACTTTACCCTTTACATATTCATCCTCTCTTTGTGGATCTGCATTAGTCCTACTCCGGGTGCAAAGCTTCTTCAATAAAGAATATCAAAGAAATAAATAGATGGAAGATTTAAAAGTACGAATATATCCATTGTTTTTATATTAGAAGTTTTTATTTAAAAAAAATAAATATTAATTGAGTTATGTTAACTCTAATAATTTACTAGTTCCTAGGATTTATAATAAATCAGTATTTAAAATTTAGTTAAGTTAGTAAATTTGTTGGCATAAGTTAATAATAACAAATATATATCATATCTATAATTAAGAATTATTTTAATATTAAATAAAATTTATAATGTAAACGAGCTTTCGAGCGTGGGTTAACAAACGAGCCGATCAAGCTCGATCTTTTATACAAGCATCTTAATCTTAAAAACAAGTTTATTGTAGAATTAAAATAAATAAAAAATAAATATAAATAAATAAATATTTTAAACGAGCTTCATGCTTCGAGCTCGAACAACGAAAAAATATTCGAGCTCAAGCCACTTTATAAATGTTTATTCGAGCTCGAGCAGAATAGTTGTTAAACGAGACTAGCTCGTTAAGGCTGAAACTCAGCTAGAATCGTTAACACCTCCTACCCAAGGGACAAATCAAGATTCTAATAAAAAAAACACCTAAAGTCTTTTGGTCCCACAAACGATGGGAATTTTAATACGCAACAAAAACAAATAGGCAACTAAAGAAACTAAAAGTTGAATACTAGTAGATACTGAGAAGATGAAACAATGAATCTCTAGCACAACAAAGAGCAAAGATGAGGACGAATTCATTGTGGTATTGACGATTTGGGGTTCCTATATAAACCTGTTTCCGTTCAATAACCAGTCGTACCTACCATAGTTTAGAAACAAATTTACTCACTGAACTCATTATTTATTATCTGTAACCCAAATGGACCCGTTTTAGAAAAGCTTAGGTCAACCTGTTCGTTGTAGTACCTAAAATAGAGTAGAGACTATAGACATAGCCAAAATCCAACCCTCACGATATAATCAGAAAATGATTTTTAAAATAAAAAAGCTAAACTTCAATTAAGTAATAGACTACAAATTCCCAAGATAATTAGTTGCATCATTCATAAGTAAAATTCACCACACAAAAGCCTAATCTGAAATGAAGAAAACCTTCAATGTAAATAAAACATAATTAAACATTGCTCCCAGGCTCGAAACAAAATTTAGTGGCGTATAAAGCCTCGAATGTTGTCAACCGTCACTCGAAAATCGTAATCCACCTGATTCATCTCGTCCTAAGGAAACTGGAAACGCGCACATCGTAACCCACCCGATTTTGATATGTTACATTCGAAACGCGTAAATCCTATATAGAAGCGCCGTGCCACAATTTAGTGTTATTCAGATTTTATTTCGAGTACACCAGACGTTTATTAATAGCAAATGTTTGAGCGCATGGGTATGTATAGATAGAGCTTTCATCACCTGAAAAAGTCAACGTCTTCCACGACTCCCACCACCTGATCTTCCTGAGCCACCTGTCCTCACACCAGGATTGCGAGCAAATTGCATCCTTAAGATGCCCGAGTCTCGGTCATGCTCATCAAACTTATAACCTGCAAAATCGAGTTTGACTGTTTTACACTACGCAACTAACCGGACTTTCTAATCTCGGGGATTAGCATCAGGTCATAGATGGAAACCGAACGTGAAGCTCTCTTACTGTTAATGCGTTAGACTCGTGTTGATAAACAACGGATTATATATTAGTATATAAACGTATCGAAATCTTATATGCTCGCTCATAGAACAAACCCAATATTCAAACCATTTACCAGCTTGCCTAGTTAAATTGTTTTCAGCATACCAAAAGGCAATGCGCGTCGAAACATATATAGAGTATGTTTTCAAACTCCGGCTTATGGATATCTCATACGTTTTATTTTATTATAATTAATAAGTAAATAATACGTATGTGGCTCTACTAACTGAAGGCAATGTAGTAGATAGGACTCTGCTGGGAGTGAAGAAACTGGCAATTGGAACTTATATACTTCAAAATTTCAAAGATTTTAAAGGGGTCATTTGGTTCGCATCATGTTTCTGGAAGGAATGGAATATGTCAGAGAAACTGGAATATTAAGAGCTGGGATCTGTCATGTGTTTGGCTAACAGGGAACGAAATGGAATTCAATTCCATTCTTATGTAGTTTTTGTTTTGTTTATAACTATTGTTTTGGAGTTGGAATGTAAATATGGCTTAGTCGAAGCAGCAAAAAAGACATGCAGCAGAGAGAAGATCAAATATAGTAGAGAAGCCAAAGGAAACGGTAGTTCTGTCAACAATAAAATTCCAATGAAATTGTGAAAGATCCCTGGGGATTAAAGAATTGTCTAAAAACCTTCATTTGAAGAAATCTACAAATTCCATTGGAAATGAATTCCGTCCTCTTTTACGACCAGGACTTGGAATGAAATCTTGCACTTTCGCTAGAATGTACGAACCAAACATGCCCCATCGGCTTCACCAATATGGTGGGTAGAGGGAGAGAATAAGCAACGTTTGCCTCATCCTTGACATCATTCCTTTCAACTAGAAGAAATAGTGTGTAGAGTACAATACCGGGAGACCCTTTTATAGAGAGTATTTTTGAGTTATTTAATCGAACTTAACAGCTACAGTGCCTTTAGATACAACCACCAAACCACCATTTACAGTTAGAAATTAACGTATCGCCTTTGAGAAGAACGATAAGGAATAATTCATATAGCCACTTGTAACTGGTTGATGACAAGGGTTGGGTCAAATCAAGTTCAGATACAGCAGAGGAGTATCCTTTCCAAAAATAAGGGCAAACCAATTTGTACAAACAACATAAAATTGCAGGTAAGAAGAACACAAATGTACCGTGTAGTGCATCTTTAGCAGTAGCTGCCTCGGCTGGACTCTCAAAATCAACGAAACAGAGTACCAACGGATCCCCTTTGGACTGTAAAAGCCAAAACACTATATCTTAGTATACATGTAAATAAACAGAAATAGTTGGATTAGAATCTAGTAATGCCCAAACTGCCGTTGCGATAATCCTCAAAATCAAACTAAAAAGTTTTTACGATCCATCATATATTTATCATAGTTTTGTGTAGGGGCAAATAGATCATTTCACTCCACAAATTTCCAGAAAGGTATAATGTTTAAAGTTCTTGAGGGATATAATAAGTATAATAAAAAGTTAGTAAGTGCATGCTGCAAACAGGTTTACTCTTACATGTCTGGATTCCTTGGTCACAAGTCGGACTTCCTTGTAGCCCACAAAAGGACGAAATATATCTGTCAAACTCGGGTGAAGGAACTAAACAGATATGAAAAATTAATATGCTTCCTAATCTATAACGAATCTCAAATTCACGATCCGATCGTCTTTGAGAAAACATATAAGTGGGAATATTGAAAGTGCAAAGTATTAGTTTTAGAAAAAATGACAGATGGAAAAGGATACGAGCCACTTCTCTGCGCGAACAATTAGAAGGCAAACCCTCAACAAAGAGTGTATTGCTGGCATCAGGAGGCAAAGCAATTTCAGGCCTCCCACCTACTAGCCCTGTATCCCGAGCTTTTGCAGCAGCTGCTGCTGCTACTGCAAGATCCACACCCGCCAGGCCCATACCCATCAGGCGAGGATCTTCTTGAAGACGGCCACCAAGTCCCGTGTTTATGGGTCTAGCAGACTCAATGCCACCAAATGGCGGAAGTTGCTGCTATAATAGAGTGGCATGTAAGAACTACAGATATATAAATTGATGTCGCTATTTTGACACATTTACTTAATAATGGGGCAATTCAGGTTATGCTATATCTCCTAATGGGTCAAATGAATAGAATCATAAAAGTTAGCTTAAAAAAAGTGAGAACGAAGTGTTGAACAGGACAAAAATCGCTCAAAGCCTATCTTTTATTCACAAAACTTCCTCAACAATTTCTATAAAAAAGTTAATTTAAATATTGTGATCAGATTGAAACACAAATTATTTTTTTAAGACAGGCATTTTTTTTAACAAGAAGTGTTCCGGATGAACCTAACCCAACCCTTTTCAGCAATCCCCATAAATACCCGTTCTGACCTGACCCCATTTTTACCAAGTACCCAACCCATTTGACCCACCTATTTTGGCCCCTCTATGGCTCTAAATATAAGTATTATAGTTGCACAATCAGCACTGTATATAGACATACCGCGACACGCAAGTAACGATCATAAGATGCCCCAATGGTGTCAGAGTCTTTAACCACCAGGTGGGTGTGGGTTCCTCTCTCATCGTCTCGGGAAAAATAGCCAGGCAAGTCACGACCACCAGAAACATCTACGAGGTGAGCCAAATCAGCATAATAAAGACATGACATAAACACACAACACTATCTTGAAATCAGACAAGGAGATAAATAATCAAGAGAGAAATGTAAATATACAGAAAGAACCAATTAAAAAGTGGTATAACTGAAAACACGTAGAGGTTAAAAAAAACTAATCCTAAAAAAAAAAAAAAAAAAAAAAAAAAAAAAAAAAAAAAAGACCTCATAGGAAAGCTGAATAATTACAAGGGTAAGCACTAATAGAAGGTAAGGTAACAAGACTCTATTTGACAATTGACACTCCTCAGTATGATCAGTAATGTCTATCATCACCCCTTGCTGCATATAGAGTATTTTCTAGCGGTTGAATAGGAATAGAACAAAAGGATAGAGACCCGGTCTAAGCACCTGTCATGCGATTGCTCACAGGACGATAGCCAATCTTTACGTGTTGGACCTTCCATGTGCAGCTGACGAAGCTATACATCGATAACTAATCTAATATCTTTATTTTAGGATTTTTCATTAGAAGATCAGACACATAAGGTTGAATGTCATCTTCTCAGGGACCACATTATGGGTAAGCATAATGAGCATCTAACTGTAACGGCCCTATTCATAATAATACAGGCCACTAGTTTGCAGGTATGTGGCAACCACTGTTCAAGATTCAAAATTAACATCCAGTGTAACAACTTGAGCACGATGGAGTGATGGACATCTATGCTCTAACTCGAGTACTGGAAGACTCTACTTAGCTCATCTATATTAGTTTGCAACTAATTAATCTTCTATCCTTGTCTATTGTAGCCAATATGGATAAAGAAATTTGCCCATAACACATGATATACTTTATCCCAATCTGCAAAGATTTCAAATTGGTTGAGAACTAAGTTGAATAATAGCCAAAATCTTAGCAATTATGTTTGTTTTTTCCATAATTCCATCCATTCAACATAAAAATTGACAGGGCTTGCATCTAAATGTATTTAAATTATTTGTTTCCATTACTTTGTATTCGTTACTGTAAAAATGTAACCTTCTTCAGTCATATTATAGATTTAGCCACTTCCTACTCTTTGTGCATATAACTTCTATATGTTAAACGTAGAAGCGATGTTAATGTTTCTTCGTGATCAATTAATCACCCTAAGCTGAGCTCAAAAGACAGCCCTGTCAAGTTGATTGTTATGACAATCATTGACCCAAAACGCTTAGTAGGTTGTTTAAAATCTTTCAATCAGAACTTTTTCTTGAAATCTGATCTGGTTGCTTAAAGTTACCTTCAATCTACATCGCTTTTATGAAAGCTTTCCAAGGCGTCTAACCAGCATCTAGTTGCTCTTGGTTCACCTAATTTATTACTCTACCCTCCTCCCAAATCAAGCAGGCTATTAGAATGAATTTGATTCTAAGCTTCCGAAATACTTTAAAAGCATGAGTCATCAATAACGTACGTGTTTTACAGTGGCTATTCTTTAGCCCTAGAAACAAAAGGCAGTCTTTTATGTATGTGCGTAACCAATACCAAAAATGATGATTCTAATAATTTTAATCACATTTACCAACAGAAATTCACAAACAGAGATACTGAAATAATTAAAATACCCTCAACAAGAAAGTAAATACGTGTTACTCTTTCTACAAAACCTAAAACGTTCTGAAATATATCATTGCTACTTATCCTCTACTAACAGCAAATTTTATGAAAACCAATTAAAGATGTAATGTTTAATTGCAGAGAAGAAGAAAAGTATTGGACTTTATAATCATCAGATAGCAACGAAAACCAGATGTCCAGATTAAAGACCTCGTGACTTCTGTAAAGCAACGTGTTTCAAAATCGACATCTGATTATGCAAGAAAGGATAGCGAATAATTTGTTACTTCCTAGGTCGAAACAGCTAGTTGAGCCCCTTCCGTTTTATTATTTACGCAGATCTTTAAATATAACAGATTTAACAAACAAATTTTTTATTTTTTATTTTTGAACGGCATTATATATTAAAAAACTAGCAAGAAGCTAGAAGAGAGAACGCCAACAAAGAACACCCACAAAGACTACCCCTAAACAAGAGACGCAGAACCTTGAGAAACAACCAAAAACAGCTCCTACAATAAACCGACACCGATAAAGAAAAAGGCTAAAGCTAGGCCGACACCCAACAAACCCAAAGACACCTAAAAACCCGATAAATAAACGACTCCATGATCATCCCCTATCATCGAAGCATCAACGACTCCACAATCACAAAAAATTTCAGCGCCAAATGACGGAGCTTTTTGTGAGCTTGGGACGATCTTAATCTCGGAGAAACGTCTTTTAATTCCTTTATCTTCGAACCATCAAAAACAAAATCTGATATGCAGATACATACTTTACACGTTCCAGCCCTAATCAACATACTACACTTAGCACCACATTACAAAATCCCTAATTAGTTCAATCACTGAGGTCAAGTTAACTAATTTCCCCTGAAGTGGCGCAGTTTCAGAATTTACTAAATTTTCAAGCTTTGACTGCCAAAGATTAGTACTGCCTAGGTAGAGTGAAACGGCTAACTAAACCCCTACAGTGTTATCCCTAATCATCATACTACACCGAGCACCACAATACAGATCCCTAACTTATTAAACTTTCAAGTGACGGAACAGACATCCAATCCAATCATAAATATTAAAAGCCAAGTATAGCTTATTCGTGAAGCAATAGTACATTTTGTAACAGAATCATACCTAGGGTTTTCCAATATCTTCACAATTTATAAAAGTAAATAAAAAAAATGATATGTGTAACATTTAATTAGTCATAATTGGGACAGATATTAACAAAACCCTAAAATCAAATTTTATATTTATACCGTAATCGGAACGCTGTCGTTTTCCCATAACTGAAAGCTGCTGCTGCTGTTGCTGTTGTTGCTGTTGCTGTTGCTGTTGTTGTTGTCTAGCTTCACCGCCACCGTATTTCCAGTATGAATCACCCATCCTTTTTTTTTATATAAATTAGAATAATTGAAGTGAATCAAGAAGAAGGTTTGGCTTTTGAGTTTTGACCTTATATCGTTTTAGTTAAAGCGCTTCTTTCTTTTTCTTTTTCAGTTTGGGATAATGCGTGTTTGTTTAAGTTGTCTATGGTACTTCAAGTTTACAAACACGTGATTAAGGCTCAAAACCGAACCGGACCGACAAAAACTGATCCGACCCGACAGTACGTAGGTTCAGTTTTGATTTAGCTTTTTCACGATTTTTTTTTTGATTTTATCGGTTCGGATTAGGTCGGGTCGATTTTAAACTGATGCTCAAAATTTTACAATTAGTAATGGTTTATTATTCTTTATCTTTTATTATTATTATTATTATTATTTTGAAATGGTAATTTTAGCATAAACTAATAAGTTAATGATTTTTTTATAGTTTCCAATAATAACTTCAAAAAGATATAGAGTTGATGGGGCCTTGACAAACCCATAATATTTTCTTCCTTCGACATCATTCACATGAGTGTCAACAAGATTGTCAATCTTGAATGTGCTCAGCTTAACAAGGTTATTAACTGAGTGTTCCAATGTGGCATATGGGCAGTTTGGAATTGGAGAAATAAATTGGTTCATGCCTTTTTGGATGACCGTGCAAAGGTCGGGGAGGAGGATATTTACCCATCCATCCAACGATTATCGAAGACGTGGATTTCTGCTCGTTGTAGTATCCGGTCTAGTAATTGGAGTGTTTGGATATCGAACCCTAGATCTTTGTTGTCGCTTATTTAGGGTCTCTTGTTGTATAGTTTGAGTCGCAAGGCTCCTTTTTTTCCCCTTGTTTCGTCTTGTGCTTCTCCTTTGAGCAATTTTAATAAATCCAGCCTTTCAAAAAAAATAATAACCTCAAAAAGGTATAAACTCGATTAAAAAAGATTATTTATTTTTAGTAATAGGCAATTAATTTGAGATACCAGCAAAAGAAAAAAAATGATAGAACAATAAATTTGAAAGAACGGGAGTACAAAATACGTATATGAATGTTACTTATTTTGGAGACCAACAAAATGTGGAACACCATGGGGTTAATTTTCATTATCCGTTCACTTAAATTTAGGGGCGGAAACGAGACGAGCCAAGCCGAGCCGAGCCCAAGTCTGTCAGAACTCGAGTTTAGCTCGTAAAAAATTTTAAAAGCTCTTTATTTTTATAAGCTCGTTTATACTTGGTTATATGTATAAAAAATATATATACGAATATATTTTTGGGTCTCGTTAAGGCTCGCGAACCTAACCGATTTTTATATATCAAGCTCGGGCTCGAGCTTGATTATTAAACGAGCCCAAAATTAGGCTCGAACTCAGGCTCGAGCTCGTTTAAGCTCGGCTCGTTCAAGCTTTTTACCGATTCGATCTCAAGCTTTTCACGAACGACGCAATTCATTTCCACCCCTGCTTAAATCTAATAGCCTAGATTAACATACATAATACTTATTTAAAAAAAAAAAAAAAAAAAAAAAAAAACACAACTTATAAGTAATAAACTAAATGGATGGGCATATTGGTCATCTCACATTCCACCAATAACCCATCTTTCATATTCATAACCATCATTCATTCATTGAAATGGAAATCTAAAGCGCGTGTGCAAACACACTAACAACGTTTCAAAATCCAAGTCTTAAATCGAAATTCACCGTCATTCAATTGTAAAAACTCGATAAATCACACTACAACGGCATAATCTAGCAATAACCAGTTGATTACAACAACTTTCATTGTTAAAAATGAACGGATTGCAAATTCGACTGAAAATCGTTGCAAGTATCGTTTATTCAATCGACTGAAAATCGTTGCAAGTATCGTTTATTTTAAGTTTTGATGCTTAACTCTATCATTTGTGATTATTTTGTTGTTGTATTAAAATATAGTGAAAATAAGAAAATAAGTGCTTTAATGATGACTGTAGTGAAGATATCATATATGTGTTATTAGAAAAATTTCATTGTGATTTCATGATTAGTTAAAAAAAGATATAAATGGATGATGATATATGGTTGTTGTGAATATTCAAGGGATTAATGGCTAGATTTCGACTCTTATAATTGAGGAGAGTTATTTTATATACTAAACTTTTCTCACATACCAAATAATCAAGGATTCATCACTCTAAAATCAATGGTTGATATTAAAAGCATTTTAATATTTCACATCTTTTTAATAATTTAAATATCTCTTAAACCGTTAATTGTTAAACGAATATAATTACACCATCGCGACGAGCATTTAATTATATTTCTATAGACAGGCACTTTGATATACTTTTGGCATTTTTTTTTCTTTTTCGTTTTTTCACGTTTTTTCATATTTTTTCCTTTTTTTCGTTACTGAAATTTGCATGAAAAAATCACATGTGATATTAGTGTTAAATCACATATGATATGTAATCTATACACTTCTATCCTATCCTGGAAGAGTGGAAGAGGTAGTTGCACTGGAAGGTGGATCTGGTAATAATCGAAGCTTATCTCGACCGAAAACTCGTTAAGACACTCTTTATGCCGTTAGTGTATGGGAAAACCCTAGTCGCTATGATAGAGGATATTTCGGAACACTTCCATGATATGCTCAGTAAGAAAGATATTGTTGCCGACTTGTGACTCGAGTCAGCCTATTTACTGCCTGTCTCGATCTCCCTCCTTTGTTGAGCGTGAGATTTCTTTGCCTAAAAGAGAAGGCGAACGGATAAGAACCAACTCCCTAGAGGAATAGGCCTCCGATCTCTACTCGCCAGAAGGGATATGGAAAAGGGAAGGATTCCTTCTTTCTTTTCTAGTTGGATTCTTCGAACCCTTATTTTCCTCTTCCTTTTCCGATGCGCTAAGATTAGACCTCAGGAAATCCTTTTTTCTCATGATTGGATGGTTTTTCTTTTAGTGTTAAATCACATATGATATTACATATCATATGTGATTTAATATTAATATCAAATGTGATATTATTAGAATATTCAAATTAGTGGTTAATCACATGTGATTTTTTCATGCAAATTTCAGTAACGAAAAAAAATAAAAAATACAAAAACGTTTTTTTTTTGTCGAAAGTATATCAAAGTGCCTATCTATAGAAAGATAATTAAGTGCTCGTCGTAATAGTATCACTACTACAAAAAGAGACATAGAGCCCTGTTGAAAAGGGGCATATATCCCGATTTTAGAGAGGGGCACAAATGGGGAGGAACTCTATTTGAAATGAAAATAGAGTCCGGTTTTGAAAACGGGCTCTATTACAAGTTATAGAGCCAGGTTTTCTATCACAAAACATTGCTCTACAAAACATTGCTCTATGTGAAGAAAAAAAATTTAAAAATAATAATATTCTTTTATGCTGTAACTCAAGCCATTACATCAATTTTATTTGGCAAAATGAACATTTTATTGATTTGAATTAATAAGATTCATTGAGATTACAACTTACATTCTGTTGATACATTGAAACTACTACTCCCCAAACAACCCATGAAAAAGCTACAAGCTAAATTAATTTACTACTTGAACATAGCTCCTTTGTTCTTAAGTCCAACAAAGCTAGTCTCTCCAGCTTTGAATCATATGACCATTTATCTGTCACATTACGTACAACAACATCAGCTTTGATATAGCATGTATGGTTCACCAGGTAGCCTTTATTAGGGTCATATATATCACTTAGAGGCATAAAAGATGCAAATACCCAGTAGTTTTCCCTTTCACGAAACTGGTGGAGACTGAAGAGTACTGCAAAATTAAGGCAATTGTAATTAAAAGTTACCATTAGTATATGAATGAGGATCCTCTCCCTTCTATGAAGTATCCCTGTTTTGTTGCACACGCTACAAGGGATAAAAATTGTTTATAATCCATGCCAATGTGTATATTTCAAAGAAACAGTAAGGCAATTTACTAGTAATGGTTATCATGCTTCATATTTTCAGAAGCTAAAAGAAACATACCCACCTTACCTTACCTTACCTTGTACTAGTTAATGTTACTATGATTATCCCAGTCAAGATCCCTCTGATTTCCTCATGCTCTACAAAATCCACATATATTGTTTTCATATGACATTTAATCTGCCATTCAATAGAAAGTATTGAGACATTTAATCTCCGATGTCACAAATATGTTGTTCTCATATGACATTTGTGTCACTATCTTGAATATCACTGAAATCAGGGGTTTAACAAGTTGGCATAACTTGGGATTTTATAGTAACTAGTTAATACTTTTGAAAAATGGAATAAATGTCATTCAACTAAATAAATATGAAATAATCGAGGCTTACATCATGCTCACTGATGCTGCAATAGTGCACTAGCAAATTAGAAGTGTAGACAATGACCAAAGCAAAGAGGATCATCGTAGTTGGTCAAGCAATCCAACTAAGCAGCCCAACATCCCATGCTAATGATAGTACTCCTGATCCAATCACTGCAGTGATTATATGAGGAGACGTTGTCCAGTAGGTACCTTAATGTTCACAAAATTTCACGAAAAGCCTTCAGAAAAATAATGAACCTTTAAAAGGGGTTAGTTATTAAGTGTTTTGTAATATTACCGATACGCTTCAAACGACCATCGTCATAGAAGCTTCTTGAATAGTTTGAATCGATGTTCATGGAGTGTGTCTCAGTGTCAATTCGATCCTACGCTTGAACCCTTGCCCCTTCAGCCAATTTTTTTCGCCTAACCAATTTACGATGTGAAACTTAACCAAAACAACCCATTTATAAACAGAATGGACCGAATTTTCCAAATCAGCTTATTTCCTCAGGCACTAGATCAACTACACTTGAATGATACTTATAGTGAATATGATTTTAAAAAGGGAACTCGTAAAACTAAAAAAAAGGCTAGAACAGAATATGAGAGACTGTCACCTTTACTGAGTTCCTTTATAGGATGAGGCGTCAATAATGACCGGATTGTGGTATAATTTTTCCCCTATACATGCATCATATGTCAAACAAAAGCTACCATGATATTTACTTCAAGCTAGCAACAAAGTACATAAACTTACTTGAAAACCACAAATGACTATCTTATCTCCTTTATGAAGCACACTGTTAACAAGTGCCACATCGATGGTTGTTCCAAGGCCTTCCACAACTTTAACCTCAAATATCGTACACTATAGATATTCCCACATAATTATTAGCTTGTGACCTCGACAAAGCTTCCACAACTGAATGAATTATCAAACTCCTAAGTGAGAGCTTCTTTTCTGTTACGTTGACATCTACAAAGTCTCCAAATATGGTTTGTACTATGTGGGTTCGAAGATGAGCTACATTTTTTGGTTAACACCCACATAAGTGCACATGTATCATCTATATATTTATCGTGATATTTTTTACCTAATAGAACACACAGAGATAGTAAAAGAGCTTAAGAAGTTGCATCAGAACACAAGAAAACTGTGTGTATTTTCAAGCTTTTTTGAAGCTAAGGTTATGAGACCAAATGATCCAAGGCCACCATGTACAGTCGCACCTTTAAACTCACAAATTATACGACTAACAGGTCTAAACCTGATAGATACACATACACATAAACCATAACTTGTAAATAAAAGTATAAAATTACAAATAAAAAATCCTAACTTTCAGTTAGATCCCTAACATACATACAAACTTAATCACATAAATTTCAAAATAACCATAGTTACATACCAGCTAATAAACCTAATCTCAGAAAGAAATGCAAACTTGAACCTTTATAAAATATATATATATATATATATATATATATATATATATATATATATATATATATATATATATATATATATAGATAGAGAGAGAGAGAGAGAGAGATTGAATCATTTAAAAAGTTGATCTCATGAGAAAAGTGAGAGAAGTGATCTTAACCGTTAGATCTCCCTCCTTTCCCCTCCTTTTTTTCACACCAAACTACAAGGACCCGATTGCAACTTTTTAAATTATCCAAGGTTTATTTTGTAATATCTTCAAGGATCATATATAATGCCTAAATTTTTTCATTTTTTTTCTCTGGTTCAATTCTCTCAGCTCATTCCACAACAAACACGCTTTTCCCTGTGATTATTGCTTATAATCTCCACACGATCAAAACAACAAACACGATCTATTATCAGATTCATTAATCATCTCGTTCTAATGTATCATATCGCCGATCAAAGTAAGTTTTAAAACCTGTTTGATTATAATTTTGTTACTCTTTTTTTTATCAAAGATCGGATATAAAGCTTATGGCGTTGGTTACAGATTTATTTACACATATTAGTGTTTGTTATGAGATAGTTTTTTTGTTTTATGAAATTTGCTTCGGTAATCATCATCTTTGCATATAATTGTACTGATTTTAAGAGTTTATTGATATGATTCATCTTATATAATAGTTAATTGAAACGAGATTGAGAAATAAATATGTTTACAAAAACTGCACCCCAGGTGTTTGATAAAATGTATGAATGAGATTTTATAACTGGGATGCACTAATTTTACACTGTGATAATCTAACTTTTGTGAAATGATTTTAGTTACACTGTGATGCCCTAATTAATTTAGGAAAGAGGATTTTAGATTTGTATGAAAACAGTCGCTAAGACAGTTGTATCGACTTCAGGTTTGTTGCTACTATACGTATCACCATGTCACCATAACATGTGCTATTACACATATATTTGTTTGTTATTATGACGACTAGCTCTGAAAATGATAGTTGGTTACATGGTTGCATGTTGTATTTTCTTGCAACAGTTGAAAATTCCATGTGTAGCATATATTATCACAACCTTCTCGTATATGTTACGGTTTAAATAATTTTTAGAAGATATTGCTACATGCACCTTATCTGTTGTTTATAGTTCTATATTCTAATCTAATGCTTAAGTTTGTTTTAATTTATGTTTTCAAGCTTCGACAGTGCCTAAAAATATCAATTAGTCACTGGAAAAATTATTCATTGAAACTTTATATCTTATAGGTGTTGGCGATTCAATTAGATCAGGTGTTTGGCTAAATTGAAGAGAGTCATGAAAACACTATTTTGTGTTTAGGAAATGCATTGAACCAAGGGACTGCAAGGGTTAATTATGTTATTTTGTGATTAGTTTGGTTGTTAATCTTAAAAGTTTTTGAATTTTTTTTGCCTTACATAAAAATAATTTGGTTTTGTTTTAGGTGGTGTCGTTGGATTCAGGTTGGAGACCATTCTAAAACTCACAGATACTCGTGTAAGGAATAGTAGAATGATTCTTATGGATTATCTTTGTAAGGTACTCATTTCTTTTGATTTCATCTATATTATTGTCCTAGGTCATCAACATAACACTTTGATATCTGGAGCAGCATATGATTTCTTGCTTTCGCCTTTTTTACATGATATTCGTTGCTTGATGCCAATAGGTTCTTGCTGACAAATTACCTGAAGTCGTTGATTATAAGACCCAAGCTATAAAGGGATGCACTAAAGTAACTCAAACAGATGCACTAAAGTACTAACGGATGTACTAAAAAAGTACCTCAAATTTTTCCAAGGATCTTGGAAGTTTGGAACCTGCGTCAAAGGTAATCTATATGGAGCTTTAAGAAATTCTTATAAGAGAGCTATGCTGGATTTTCGTTAAGTTTGATGAAGTCGATTATTTTTTGCCAGATGCAACTGAATTTATTGGCAGAGAAAATGCAAGTGATTACCAGAGGATTGTCTACAGTGATTTGGGAAAATCAATTTGCTAAAAAAGAGGGACGTGTATAAAAAAATTCCAGAAATGAAGACTATCACTTAACCACATAGGCTTACTTATCTAGTTACTTATCATATATCAGGAGTACTCAAGAAGAACAAAAAAATCTTGTGATTACAACAGTTGTTAATTACTACTATCATTATTGAAATATTGAATGAGTTAATTGTTTAAATTACACACGTGGTTCTATCAAAATTCACACTATGGCTCATGTCAAAAGAGTTATGAAGCTAAAAATGAGCTCTGAGGACTGAGGGTATGATTATACATGTTGGAAAAAAAACCCTCTATATGTGGATTAACAAAGTAACAACTTGAAACAAATATTAGAGTATAGCTCTCAGGAAAAGTACTAAAACAAAAGTAATATTATTTCATATAATATTAGGCTACAAAACTCAACTTAGTCCAAAAATATTAAACGAATGTCCTAATGTGATACAAACCGATGCACTAAGGTACATCAAACGAATGCACGGAAATACAAACGAATGCACTAGAATATATTTATGATTCAAATGTATTTCATACTGAATCTACAATACATGCATTAGGATTATAGATTATTAATCTTCTTATACCACCGTGCATACAAAGAATATTATTCTCAATAAGCGTTGCAAGTGGGAGATGATTAAATAATGAATACCATAACGGTTACTATTGTTCTAAATTTCAAATATATTTTGCAACAATGTTTTGCATATTGTACTCATGGTAGAGCACAAACCTGACTGATAAGCTTTTGTGATGTGAATCTAGTCATTTGATCATGAATACAGGGATGCTACGGATTAAAGGCTGCTATGAGTATTTGAAGATTTTGGATGGTCTATGATGCACTACTTGTTAACCAATTGATGCCCTAAATTAGTTAGTGTTATGCATTACTTTATACACTATGATGCATTACTTTGCTGCACTTTTGGACTTTGGTTTTTCTACTATATGGTTTTCTGCTATCTGGTTTTTCTACTTTGGACTTTGGTTTTTTTACTATTTGTTCAATCGATAAAAAAAACTGCAAATAGAACAAAGAATACTTGACTAATAATCATATAAATCTTATTCTATATATATGAATTTGACAGTGTATGGAGTGAATGCTAAAGTGCATAACCTAATACAAAACAACATGGAACGTTCATAGATAAAAGTTATCCCACTTTTGAACTAGCGCAAAGGCATTGGTTTTGAATATGTGTAACCGGATTAGTAGAAAATAGCATTTACATCTTGTGTTGTAAACTCCTTATTGTAAAGAAGATATACAATCTGTATATATCTTGTATATATTGGTATCGTGTTTAGAAATATGAATTGACTTCAGCTTCAAGATTTCATTATAATAAAGTTCCATATTCTATATTTTTGGTTTTAATATAAATCTGTTTCTTTATCAAATTCATTGCTTTAGAATGTTGTTATCAGTAGATGATGTAACAAGTGGTATCTTCGTAGAGTCTTTCTTTGAAGGCTCGTCAACTTGAATCTTTGCTTGGTCATTAACCGTGTTTGTCTTATCATTGTTTGGAGCTGCCTTTTCGTCAATTTCATGAACCTAAAAGTATTGCACTTGTTTTGCTTTTATGATACAAACGGATGCACTAAGTACATCAAACGGATGCACTAAAGTTTCTCAAACAGATGCACTAAAGTGCCTCAACAGATGCACTAAAGAAATATATGAGAATGAACACATCCATTAATGTAAATGATAAACAAATGCATATACTGAATGTAATGGAGATGAAGGGATAAAGATGTGTATTAAAAAGAATATATTTCTTGTGCGATTGGGAGTAAAAAATATCAACCGACAAATATAGTTGGACAAAAAAATAGCAATAAACATACAAATAACTAGTCATGTTATGAACGAATTAATCTTATTATAAACTTAACTTGCCAATCAAAATATAAGAGATGCATTTTGCATTGATGAGTGATGCTACAATAAGAATGCAACGTCTCATAATATATAATAAGCTAAATAAAAACTGGAAAATAATATTTTCACAAGCTAAGCAATGACTATCTTCAAATTCTTGCAAAATCTGAAACATTCAGAGAAGCCTCTCAAATCGTTTACCTTTCGACGCCTTTAAAGTCGTTATCTTGTAACAAATCATCAGCGTTCAACCAAGAACAAATGTCATATTCTCATCTGATAAAATCATCTTCGTCACTAAATTCATCCATTCCAGGAAGTTGCAGATGGGGACAGGTCAAATGTCTATTGCTAAATAGAACCTGAATTAGTTGAACAATCATTATGTAATATTCCATACAGATGCCTTATTTTTTAATACATATTGCCTAAAATGTACACAAATTAGTATATTGCCAAATACCGCTTAATAATCATCATGAATTATTTCATACAGATGCCTTATTTTTCTAATACAGATGCACTAAAAATGCATAGAAATTATTATATTGCCAAACACCGCCAATATTTACTATATCCTAAATAATCCTTATGCAATATTAAACAATTGTAATATATAATGTTGATGCACTAATGTATAACACAGATGCAATAAGATCTTACCCTTTGGCAGTCTTGACGTGAGTCCACCAACGCCCATTGTTAAATACTATAACGTCTGCAGTAGTTTTTTACTGGTGGGCTGAGTTACTTATCAAGTCAAGCCACAAGGTCTCCTTTTTCGTATGAATTTATTCTTTGGTTTTCCATTCTTGCACCAAGAAAGGTGCCACAAAGAATTCTGTCGTGCTCTTATAATCCTACAAAATCATACCACAAATTAGTTACTTTTGATTAATCTAACCATTAAAAACGAGACTAATATACCTTGCATACAAAAGCATAAGAAGGTTTTGATATGAAAATTTTCCTTTATGCGGTAACAACAAAATGTGTATGAACAGATACCTGGTTGTGCATTTGATAAAACTTAAATTAAACTAGAGTTTTATCTTGTATATTTAGTGTACAGATACATGTTATTGTCACATTGTTATTGGACTTATGATGACTCAACAAGTAATATATTTCAAACATTTGATAAACTTATTAACAAGAAAACATAATAAATTTGGAGATAAGTATCTTGGGCTATCCAACCCAATATGATCTGTTACCAAAAAGTACCTATTTGAGAGGTTACAAAACCTCTGTGAGCCACCCAATTTTTCAATCGCCACATGGACCACATTTAGTGATGTTTATGAATGTTGATAAAGAAGAATTTATGACGGGTGGTGGTACATTTCTGATGCAGAGAGGAGGTGAGATAGTTTAAACTTGTCAAAGGTAGAAAGTCCACCAAAAGTGGTTTATAATGCTAAATTACAACCTACTAAATCGCACTCATAGATGCCCTAATACCAACCTTTTTGATGCACTAATCATACTCATATATGCCTTAATATGTCCATAAATGTACTAAACATAAAACGGATGCCCAAGTATTTCCAACGATGCACTGAACATACAAATGGATGCCCAACTATGACCAACGATTCACTAAACATACAAACGGATACACTAAATATAAACACTATTTCCTTAATATGTTTGAAGATGCACTAATCATACTGATGGATGCCCTAATATAATCATCGAGACACTAAACATACAAACATATGCTGAAGTATTTACAACGATGCACTAAAAATACAAATGGATTCCCAACTATGACCATTGATGAACTAAACATAAAAATGAATACACTAAACACACACAATGATGTCTTAATATGTTTGACGATGCACTAATCATATTCACTAATGCTCAAATATGTTCAACGGTGCACTTAACATAAAAACATTTAACCTGATGCAACAACCACAAACACAGTTGCATTAATATAATCTGATGCCCTAACTTGTAATTATGATGCTAAAAATACACACACAGATGCCCTAGATGTCATATCATTTAATATTAAACAAATATTTTACAAATTAGTGCATCACAGTCATAGAATCTTTTTCATACATTTTATCAAACACCTAGTGTGCAACTTTGATAAACACATCTTTCATGCATTTTTTTGTCAAATTTGTTCCATATCTTATAGAAAACATTATGACATAATGATAAAATCATAACAAAACTTAAAAAATCATTACATCATTGATTAAAATTTGATCAATTAACAAAATCAGTGAACTTACATGTTAAATCTTGTTTTTTCTTCATTTTTGGATGATTCAAGGTTCAAAATTCACCAATATTAGTGAATAACGGCGTGATCTGAGTTGCGATTCCACTCAATAACGAGCGTTTTTATGTGTTTTTATCGGTTTTGATGTGGTTTTGATCGGCTTTTAGTGAATCAATGTTTGTGTTTTTTATTTGAAGATGACGCTCGATCTGGATATTTGTGTGTGTATTTTTTTGGTGTTTGTGATGGAGGTATACTGTTGATGCTGTTGTGGTGCGGTGGTGATTGGCGGCGGCGCGGTGGTTGTGTAGCGGTGGTGATGCAGAAGGTCAGATGGAGATGGTGAGTGAGAGGAATCAGGACTGTGTGTATGTTTGACTGAGTGTATGTGTTTGGATATTGAGTGAGAGGAACCAGCTACTCTTATTTTTTTCATTATTTATAAATTTACCTTAAAGTTTGAGATGTTTACAAAATCTACCCTATAACTTTTTTCTCACTTTTCTATCTAATTACACTTTTCTCTAGAACCAGACTATATATATATATATATATATATATATATATATATATATATATATATATATATATATATATATATATATATATATATATATATATATATATATATATATATATATATATATATATATATATATATATTCAAAAAGCATTACCAGTGCGAGATCGTATGAACAAGGCCAACATGGATTCTGTATGCAATCGAGCTTTAACCATCATCAACGGTGACATAATTGGCATTGGATCTGTTAAAAATTGGACTAGTAACCATTAATACTTGGAATTTTATGATTAAATTGAATGTTAGAGAAAGATTGCATACTTGGTTGTTGATGATTTTCAAGGTCAAGCCGTCAACTGGAAACATTTAAAAGTGATTTAGGGTTTATGTTTATGTGGTCTAGGTGAAAAGAAAGAAGAAAGCAAGGTGAAAAGAACGAAGGGGGGGGGGGGAAATCTCGCTCAAAAGGGAAGCGAAAAATTGAAAGAAGAAAGCAAAGTGAAAAAAAGAAGAGGGAGAAATCCCGCTCAAAAGGAAAAAATGAAACAAATAAAGCCGGGTTTCCATTTATAAAACAGGGCTCTATTTTGTAGTTGAATTAGACCCCGGTTTTTTCATTTCATAACCGGGCTTTATGCCTTTTTTTACGGGCACCCTTATAAAGCTCATTTTTCTTATTAAGAGGGCTCTATTAGGGGGCTCTATTCCCATATTTGTAGTAGTGTATATTTTTTTTTCACTTAACGGTTAACGGTTTGAA
This sequence comes from Chrysanthemum seticuspe, assembly GCA_019973895.1. Classification (NCBI taxonomy): domain Eukaryota; kingdom Viridiplantae; phylum Streptophyta; class Magnoliopsida; order Asterales; family Asteraceae; genus Chrysanthemum; species Chrysanthemum seticuspe. The sequence goes on along the minus strand of BPTQ01000006.1, from coordinate 114,455,397 downwards.
GATATTAATATTTGAAGAAAAAAAAAAGAAAGTGGATTTTTTTAATTGTTGAGATTAATCTCACCCGTTAGATTTAATAAAAATGGAGGGTGGAGATTGATCATTTGGTATGTAAGAATATGTTTGGTATGTAAATGATCTTAACTCCTTATAATTACACTATAGTATATAGTATAATTGCCTTATTGAATGTTAATGGTAGTTTTAGTGAGAGCGTGTGTGTGGTTGGTATTGTTGTATTGTTTAAGAAGGTTGGATCAAAAGTTTAGTGAAGAAGTTTGTGATTGGTGTTAACTAATAATATATAAACATTATTTTTATAGTATAGTGAATGTGATGTCGTATTAGTTGTAAAATAGGTGTGATGTAATGTACAAGTGGAGATTGGAGCACTAGGCTGTTGCTTATCAGTTATGATGATGTTATAATATCATATTCAGGGTGATCATGTTAATATTGTCACATCAGAGATCATTCGGATAAAATTATGATATGCAGAATAAGGAAAAAATGATAAGGTAGAACATGATATGGAGAACAAGAAAAATGATATTGATGAAATGAAATTAAATGTTGAGGATCAATATGATGAGGTAGACGAGGTTTTTCTCTCTTTTTTCTTCTAGAGAAGCTCGGCAACAACGAGCTTTACAGGCTGAAAAGGTTGCTCTAGAGCAAGACAAGGTTTTGCTTATTTCTGAGAAAAATGACATAATTCTTGAGGCTTGGTCCCTTGAAAGACACTTGGAGGCTGCTGAGCAGGCACGTTCTTCTCAAGTTGTAGCATTGAATAGCGATTTGGATTGGGCAACAACTGATAAGGTTTCTGGTGCTCAGGAAGTTGAACGTTTGAAGGAACTTAATTCCAAGCTTATGTCTGTCTTAACTTCGATAGAGTTTTGAGGCAAGAGATCGGCAAATTAATTCTTTAATGAAAGAGAATACATGTCTTGCTACTTCTCTCCCTTTGTTTTTTTGTCTTTTTCTTGGTTGTCGTGAGTTTGGTGAGGCTTTGCTGGCTATAGGGATTTTTCTAGCCATTATGATGTTTGTTCCTCCTTTAGCAGTGGGAACTGGTCTTATTTGAAAGACCTTGTTGGTTTAGTTGATCCCTCCTTTGATGCACTGTGGGCTATCGTTCCTGAGATTTGTCAGTCTTCTCCGTTTGCCATGCCTTCTTCAGGCCAGGTTGACGCCTGATATTTTCATTATTTGTAAGGGTATTTCCTTTGATGCCCATTAAGTTATCAAGGCTTTTTTTAGTCGTTTGTTTGACTTTTTGTTTGCCTTGATGGCCGTTTTGTTTGATGGCATGTACAGTTGTAAGGAGATGGATTCCTGTTTAATGAAATAGTAAATTTCATGTTTGTTTGTTTGTTTTCCCCTTTTGGAGAGATTTCTGGCCCATAATATCATTATCCAGGTGGAGCTCATTAGTAAAAAACTTAGGTCGGTATATCTATTAATCAGATAGATATGCTATGCCTTTATTTGATGCAACGAGTTGTTCTCCTTTAGAATAAGTGAAACTGCAAACTATTAGTTTGTTGTCTGTTTGACTATCTTAGGTATCTCAGCTCTAAGGTGCCATTTACTGGTGTATGTACATAAATTCGCATATTACCACTATCTTGTGAACAATCTTTCACTTTATAGTTACTTGCCAGGTTAACTAATTGTAAGGATACAAGAGTCAGGACGCGTTTGTCCTGTCAATCGCCGATGAACGTAACATGTTTCAAACACATTAGTTATGAATTAGTAAGGAAAATGTTTCATTAATGCTTTTGATAAGTCTTACATATTTTCCTCAGTATAAGTTCTTTCAGGGAAAACTAGAGAATCTTAAAAGTGATAACATAATGTTGAAGCAGTTGTCGGAGGAGATGCTCCTCAGTCAGAGTTTTTGTTTAGGGGAATAGTCGACCCTGTTTATGTTTGATAGCTGATAAGGATTTAAAATATATGTTTTTAGGGGGTCATTTAAGCCCTAATCGTTACATTTTAGATCCGTTACTGCTTAAAATCGTTCCTTTTCACATGTTAGGTCTTTTGGAAGCAAATGCTAAAATGAAGCATTTTTGGACGAAAAGGAGCGAAAACATGAAGAAAACGACAAGGTCAAGAAAACAAGGCAATTTCAGAAGCCTGACGGCGTCCCAACTCCAAGGGCGACGCCGTCACCTACAGGGTGTTCCAAAAACTCTCAAGCGACGGCTCAGAACTTATTTTGGTCTTAACAAGTGACGGCGTCACGTCTTATTTCTGAAGCTCGTCACTCTCTCATGCTACACCAGACGACCAAGACTTTCCCCAGACGACGTCCAAGAGCAACTCAGATGGCGTCACTAATTTCTACCCGACTCCCGTCCCACTAATGACTTGGCAAAGATGAAACCCTAATGACGGAGATCAGACGGTGTCACCATCAAAAGGCGACGTTGTCGCGAATGTAAATTCTGTATATAGACTTCGAATTTTCTTCTTTATGTGTGCATTATTTTGGAGAGCAAACCCTAGTTCGTTTAACGTCCGACTTTGACAGTATTTTAGGCTCCCAAACCCTCTTTTACACTTAAAGATAAGTTTGTTTATCCAATCTATTACCATGTTTCATCTATGTTTGATTATTTGTTTGTGTTCTTGCTTATCTATCATGTGTAACTAAATTAATTAGTGTTTGCTTTAGATCCAATGAAACCTAGTTATTGATTATTGTTAGGTTGTCTCTTGTTCTAATTGGTAGACGTTAGAGTAAGGAAAACTGGCTTCTTCTTTAATTGTTGCGAGCTTGAACGTCTTAATTAACATAAAGCCTTAGAGTGCACTTTAGGCTCTCGTTGTGTTTATTGCGTGAGTTGTAGCTTAGGGATAATAGGATATTCGGGGGAGATACCTCGGTACTTGGCAATCCCGAATGTTCTAGAGGAGAGTTACGATTCATAGAATTGGGGAATTAGGCACCACTCTATGACTAACACGGAATACAATGCATCAATTAGGACTAGGATGTGACAATTCAACCGACCAATAAAAGATAACTAGGGAGTAAGAAAATCTAAGTGAACACGCTTTTAATTATCATAAGAAACACACTCATACGCTCCATAGGTTTTACTTTTATTTAGTTTAATTAGTTTTAATTTAATTTGTTAAGTAGTTTAGTTGGTAAAATTACCAAACCTCCACTCTTCAAACCCCCAGATTTTACATGCTTTCATAAAAAATATAAAAAGACTAAAATGAATCATCCTCACCTTACCTTTTCGTCATACATCTCTACTAGCATCTCTATTCTCCTAGAGAACGATCAACCCCCTGGGCTTTCCCATACTACACTGCAACGATTAGGTACACTTCCTAGTGGGTTGTAAAGCTTGCTCTCGAAAAAGGAAGTCTTTCGACCCCGAACCACGCATCAAGTTTTTGGCGCCGCTGCCGAAGAATAGAATAGCTAGTTAGGTTTCTATCTCGATTATGTCCACTCGCTTGATTTCTATCAAGTGAGCTTTTTTCTTTTTTATTAGCTTTCTTGTAGTCTATTTCCCTTCTTTGTGTTTATGTTCGTAACCTTGTAACTTTTCATCATGGAAGGTGATAATTGATGCAGGTTTTACTGACCAGGTCTTAATATTTATAATGTCTCGTTATACCTATGGTCTACCCTAGTGCACTAACGGGTAATGTACATGGTCGCGTGTAGTGTAGTAATCGGTAAAGCTGAGGTCGTCCCAAGAGCTATGTGTGTTGGATTATTACTAAGTCTAGGTGTCACATATTAATAATGGTTTCGATAGGGATTTAATTTAATTAAACTACTAAAACAGAATAAAGCAAATAAATGATAGAGGCAAAATCAATTTGGTCAATTCACCCTAACCTATAAGCAAAGATGCCACCACAGGAGAAGTCAGGTGTCCCCTCATAAGTCATGTTGTTCCTGGTCCCCTAAGCCAAGTCATTAAGTACCGCTACATGCTAGATTTATAATAGTGAATGCCCGGCCGTTAGGAACTTAGACACGCACCCCCTAATTCTTAAATTCATCCAAACGATAGGTGATCAGTTGGTCAAATCGCACAAGTAGAAAGGGTCGTCAGTTGGTCATATCTTACCCTTCCCGTCTCAGTCCGCTCACCTAGGGTCAGTTGGTCATATCTCCTAGGCAATTGGCCTCTACCGCCATTCAAAACTACCGAACCAAGGGTGGCTACCAATAAACTATGCATGCATACACTTAGAAGTAATTGTACGGAAGTAAAGTAAACGCAAACAAAACGATTAAGGAATCATAAATAGGCCAGCACCAAGAGGTGCTTAGCCGCTCATATTAATCATGCAAACCAATTCAATATTCAAAGGTACGAAATACATGAATTGAAAGTAAAAGAAATATAAAACGCTAATGCTTATCATAGGGGAGTGATTTCTCCCTTGGAGACAACTCCGTATGCTCCTCTAGACCAGCCTTGAGCTTTTTCCCACGTTCTTTGAGTGTTGTGTGTGGAATGGGATGATTAGAAATGCTGGAATTCGTGGGGTATTTATAGGCCAGATCTGGGTTACGGCGTAACCAATATAGGAGTTACGCTGTAACCTTCTATTTTATCGTATTTTGCACTAGATCTGCTGGTTACGGCGTAACCTTATGAGTGGTTACGCCGTAGTCTTCAATAAACTCGGTTACGTCGTAGTAGATGCAGTAGTTACGGCGTAAGTATCAGCGGCGCGGAACCTCATTTGACCTAATATAGTTACGTCGTAACCTTTGGGAAGAGTTACGCCGTAACCTTCTGATAAGTTGGTTTTTTGAGTCACGAAATAGTTACGGCGTAATGTGAGAGACGAGTTACGCTGTAACTTCTTCAAAGTAGCATACTGTGATAAATCTTTAGATATTTCTCCAGTTCCGCGTCTCTTTAGCTCCAATGCTCGTAATTTACCTGAAAGTGGAAAACAATGGAAAACAAGCGTAAATTCATATAAATGATATAAATTACAAGCATTATCGGGGGAAATTGACACTTAATATTCAGGACTATTTGATGTTATCAAATATCCCCCCACTTGAACTCTACTTGCCCTCAAGTAGACCTTATTAGAAAGATTCCTAAAAAGATATCTCCTATATCCTGGAAAATATAAGTTTACAAATCCCTTATGCTAGAATAAAACAAAGCCGAACACCTCACGAAAGGGGAATAAAACACTCAAATCTCTCAACTATTCTAAGTGTCAATTTCGGGGTGATCACTCAATCGTACAGTCATAGCATGTATTCTATCATAAGCTTGGCGGTTACACAAATCTCCACCACTAGAGTTAAGGGCTAAACAATTCTCAAAGGCAATATGGGTAGACACGACAAAGGTTAAGGGGTGACTCGTCATTACTAACATGTCACGGCGAAGTGGACAAAATCAATGATACATGACCAAATCCATGGCCAAGACACCAAAGATTGCTCGCTGCATCACCTAGACACGCTTCATGACTAAAGGGTAGGATATGACATGGGATATATAAATGGTGTAAAATAAAAAACAAGCAGGTAGTCTAAATCTATAACCAAGTCATCACCACTTACCGTCCGGCCAAAGTTCAAACTTTGAAGTCAAGAAACCGGATCATGAAATATAAGGTAGATGTGTCATTAGAGGACGTCGTGATGGGCACACTACCTTTCCTCCAACTGTTGGCATAACTACCAACTCCAATCTTCAAATGTGACCGAGGTGGCCTCCTCGATACTAAATCTATGAAGCTCATAATGTAGTGCTTATAACATTGCACTTTACAATAACATAACAACTAATTTTTTATTTATTTATTTTTTATTTTTTTATTTTTTATTATTTTTTTCGAATCATTTTTTTTTCAACCTAACAATAAATACTAAACATAATATCCCCCCACTTGCGATGAACAATGAGAATTCGGGGGGTCTTCAATGATCTTCAGGAATGTTGTCGATGAAAGCGTGATTTCCGAACCTTTCCACTCGAACCTTGAACTTAGGCAAATGATGACTTCTCAATCACAAATAAAGACTACAGGGTAGGCTAAGGTGTATAGGTGTATCGAAACAATATACCGGGTTACCAAAATGAAAGGAATGGATCATATGGGTGTATCTAGGGGTATCTTACACTAAAGGTGAGTGCAACAAGAGGGTTTCACATGGGGGTCGAAAAGTCAAGGCGACTAATCGATAGACACACAATGATATGATGTTTGGGTGATAATCCTATAATATTGCCTTCTAAAACTAAAAAGTCCAAATACATCGAGCTAACTCAACATACCTCGTCTATGGTCTCGAAATGATGCAAAGGCCAAGTTCTAAAGTTTACAAGCTACCGGCACACTCATAATTTGGTGGATTTGGGGTAAAATATTGGAAACGGATAAGGCTAATCTCACCATATAATATCAAGGGTTGTATGTGCTCGGCTAAGGTCTAATCTAGTTAGGTTAAGAAAAACATGTCAAAATTTTAAAAATGGCATAATTTTTCAAAATAAACTAGAAAACGAGGGCAAAATAATGTTCAAGAGATAATTCTACTCCCGTCCCCCCACTTGAATTGTACAAAGTCCCTTTTGTACTAAGCATGAAATAAAGGTGAAGAGAAAAGTATAATTAGAGCGAGAACCTCCCTGAAATTTGCTCCATAAAGAAATAAGGCACACGAAAAGAGACGTGCCTTCGTATAAGCATCATGAGCAAACTTCAATCCCTGAAATCACAATAACGACAAGCATAATTCTAAAAAGACAAAATGAAAAATGAAAAATGAAAAACAAACCTAACTCACTTTCGTAGGAATCACGGTTGCATTTAGCGAATGCAACAAGCCTTTTAAACCACTTGGTGTCCCAAGTGGACGAGTGAAGTCTCGTGAGGGTTTACAGGGAACACACCCACAAAGTTCATTTAAAATACTAATACAAGGTTATTGTGTTTTAAAATGAAAGACTTAAAGCAAAGGAAGGTTACGTCGTAACTCTTTTGAGGGAGTTACGCCGTAACTGGCAAAACCTGACATAAGCTGCAAAGCGAGTGGTTACGGCGTAACCACTGAGATGGTCTTACGCCGTAATTGGTAATGCGTCAAGAATTCTGCTGCTAAAAGGTTGGTTACGGCGTAATCACATACATGAGTTACGCCGTAACTCTGGTCAGATCAGGAAACAGCAGCAGTAATTACTTCCTCGTTTCCTGCAAAAATGGTTAGAAAAAACAAAAGCCTACAGAAATGGAAAGAAAACAAAAGAAAGGGATAATTCGGGCTGTCTCCCGAAAGAGCACTTTTCTTTATTTACGAGTCTTTAAGTTAGACTCAGAGTCGCGGGGCTTCTATGGGGGTCTTTGGACTTCCCCGACTTCCACCACTTGTTGGCACTCATTCATCCATTTGTCGAACCTTTTTTTCCTTATAGAATTACATATGCCATCTGTTCCAAACTCATGTGAAAGACATTCATCACATGATTTTCCCCGGTCATCATTTTCAGTAATAAGACTACTAGTAATACTGATGTTGGATCTTGCACTGTTTATCGTGTCAGTGAGATGATTGTACTTATACTGCTTAACCAGTCCCTTATGGAATTTTGAGTTCCCAAATCTTATATTGTTCCAATCTTCCAATGCTAATTCAATATCATGTCTCTCTCCCTTATGAGGGTATATCCATTTATTCGTCTTTCTTTCACATTTTTGAGGACGAGTAAACGGTGGACATGCTGTCACTGATTCGCTATCCTTGGTTGACATCGAGTTGCTAAAATGTTTGTTTGGAACCGGAGTCTCCTCAATGCTTTGGACAATTTCTTCCTGTTTCTGCTTACAATTATCAATATTCTCTCTACTATCATTAGTAATAGGATTAGAGTGTAGAGCGGGGTCTAGCGATTGAATATTAACAACATCAACATTATTTGAAATTTCAATTTTTGGTTTTAAATGCTCTTTCATACTAAAAGTTATTCGTTCATTTTCAGTTCCCAAAGAAATTTGTTTTTCAAAAACCATAATCTGAGCCCTACAAGTGGCCAGAAAAGGTCTTCCAACAATTAAGTTGTAAGCCTCCCGATTCCCCATGTCAATAACCACAAAATCAGTTGGGAAGAAAAATTTTCCAATTTTTAAAAGCACATTATTCACAATTCCCCTCGGTACAGCTTTAGAGGAATCAGCCATTTCTATCATAATAGTTGTTTCTTTTAAATTGGTAAGTTTTATTTTTTCAAATAAAGTGGTAGAGATAAGGTTTACCCCGGCCCCTAAATCAGCTAATGCGGGAATCTTAATGTTACCAATAGTGCATGGGAGAAGAAAACTTTCCTGGTATTGCTGTTTTTCAGGAAGTTGGCTTGGCAGGACCTTGTCGTCTTCTGATTTATCATCCTCTCTAAGGTAGTTAATCCCGGAAAGATCATTAGTGATAGAAGATATGCACTGCTCTTTCTTTGCTTTATCTTGCGCAAATATGGCATTGCAGGCAATGGCTTTAGCATTACTTGTTTCAAGGTTTTTAGCCAATTGCCCAATTTGTGTTTCGAGGGTTTTAATCGCAGCATCTTGGTTACGTAGGTTCATATTGGTGTCCTACTTCACTTTGACCATCCATTCCTTGAGTTTATCTCCATTTTTCGTAGATTCTTCGATGTGCCTGTGCATTATTTCTTCAAGGCTCGGTTTAGGAGGATTGTTGTTGATTCTTGTGTAGAACCCAGGGGATTTTCTCGATATCTGGGCCCGTTATTATTGTAGTTGTTGAAAGGGGATTCTCTTCCATATTTAACTTCTCCGATCCTTTTAACTTCCTCATTGGAGGAACATTCTTTAGAAGGTGGAGTCCCGTTTCGCTCTACTTGAATGGAATGCACATTTTCCTTGAGCTTCTTCATTTCTCTTCCAAGGCTTTCTAATTTGTTGTTTATTGCTGCAAGGCCTTCCATATCTCCATTCTTACTTTGGTTGCTCCCTTCATTGTGCCATTTGTGAGAGTGGTCTGCCATTTTTTGAATAGTTTCTAAAGCCAAAGTGGGTGTCATACTAGGAATCGGCCCTAGAGAATCAATCATTTGTCTTGAGGAGATGTTCAGACCCTTGTAGAAGACGTTCACCTTTTGTTGGCTATGGAGATCATGAGTAGGGCATTTGTACAACAATTCGTTATATCTTTCCCAAGCTTGGTATAACGTTTCATCACCCTCTTGCTTGAAGTTATGTATTTCTTCCAATTGCTTAGCCGTCTTTGATGGAGGACAGTATCTCTGAATAAAACACTTTTTTAAGATAGGCCAAGTGTTGACAGTCCCAACAGGTAATCGATCAACCCATCTTTTTGCAGCTCCCGTAAGAGAAATAGGGAATACTCGTAACAATATAGCATCATGTGAGACTCTGGGAATTTTGAATAGGCTGAAAATGTACTCGACGTTGTCTATATGTTCATGGGCATCATCGGTGATGCTTCTAGAGAAGGGATTTGTACGTAATTCCCTCATGAATTGAGGTTTAATTTCGAATTGAGCATCTTCTGCTATAGCTGGCCTAACAATCCCTGGTCCTTGTTCTTCTCTTGTTAATGCCAAATATTCCTCAAGAGTGAGGTCATTAATGTTAACAACTTCCATGGTACCTGAAAACTCGAATAATGATCGTGAGAATAATAAAACGGAATGAAAGACTTAATATTAATCTAAAAATAACTCCCCGGCATCGGCGCCAAAAACTTGATGCAGGTTTTACTGACCAGGTCTTAATATTTATAATGTCTCGTTATACCTATGGTCTACCCTAGTGCACTAACGAGCAGTGTACCCGGTCGCGTGTAGTGTAGTAATCGGTAAAGCCGAGGTCATCCCAAGAGCTATGTGTGTTGGATTATTACTAAGTCTAGGTGTCACAGATTAATAATGGTTTCGATAGGGATTTAATTTAATTAAACTACTAAAACAGAATAAAGCAAATAAAAGCAGATAAATGATAGAGGGAAATCAATAGAGGAGAGTGGTGCTAACCTAATTAATCCTCCTAGCTAGTTATGTCTACGTCTACTTACATCCAATTACTTCAGGTGGGATCAAAGTCGAGAGGACATCATTTGGTCAATTCGCCCTAACCTATCAGCAAAGATGCCACCATAGGAGAAGTCAGGTGTCCCCTCATAAGTCCTGTTGTTCCTGGTCCCCTAAGCCAAGTCATTAAGTACCGCTACATGCTAGATTTATAATAGTGAATGCCCGGCCGTTAGGAACTTAGACACGCACCCCCTAATTCTTAAGTTCATCCAAACGATAGGTGATCAGTTGGTCAAATCGCACAAGTAGAAAGGGTCATCAGTTGGTCATATCTTACCCTTCTCGTCTCAGTCCGCTCACCTAGGGTCAGTTGGTCATATCTCCTAGGCAATTGGTCTCTATCGCCATTCAAAACTACCGAACCAAGGGTGGCTATGCATGCATACACTTAGAAATAATTGTACGGAAGTAAAGTAAACACAAACAAAACAATTAAGGAATCATAAATAGGCCAGCACCAAGAGGTGCTTAGCCGCTCATATTAATCATGCAAACCAATTCAATATTCAAAGGTACGAAATACATGAATTGAAAGTAAAAGAAATATAAAACGCTAATGCTTATCGTAGGTGAGTGATTTCTCCCTTGGAGACAGCTCCGTATGCTCCTCTAGACCTGCCTTGAGCTTTTTTCCACGTTATCTAAGTGTTGTGTGTGGAATGGGATGATTAGAAATGCTGGAATTCGTGGGGTATTTATAGGCCAGATCTGGGTTACGGCGTAACCAATATAGGAGTTACGCCGTAACCTTCTATTTTATCGTATTTTGCACTAGATCTGCTGGTTACGGCGTAACCTTATGAGTGGTTACGCCGTAGTCTTCAATAAACTCAATTACGTCGTAGTAGATGCAGTAGTTACGGCGTAAGTATCAGCGGCGTGGAACCTCATTTGACCTAATATAGTTACGTCGTAACCTTTGGGAAGAGTTACGCCGTAACCTTCTGATAAGTTGGTTTTCTGAGTCACGCAATAGTTACGGCGTAATGTGAGAGACGAGTTACGCCATAACTTCTTCAAAGTAGCATACTGTGATAAATCTTTAGATATTTCTCCAGTTCTGCGTCTCTTTAGCTCCAATGCTCGTAATTTACCTGAAAATGGAAAACAATGGAAAACAAGCGTAAATCCATATAAATGATATAAATTACAAGCATTATCGGGGGAAATTGACACTTAATATTCAGGACTATTTGATGTTATCAATAATCCACCCATCAACAACGATCCACCACAACATCCACTACCACTACCAAATCCACCACCACAAGACCCGCCAAGAGGCCGTAGTCTTGGTGAATACTCTAGACCGAGCCATCAAGGTTATAGGAACACCATTGAACTTTCTGTTTAGCTCAAACTACAGCCCTACGATCCGGTACCATCCGGTTGGTGCAAAATGGATGTGCATTCCATGTAATTTTCGAAGATCCAAACCAACATCTCAAGGACTTCATAAAATTTGTTGATTCAATTGACCTTGATGCTACCACTTGAGAGACAACGCGATTGCTTCTCTTCCAATTCTCTCTACGGGACCAAGCTAGTAATTGGCTTGAGCATTTTTCCGCGGGATCCATCTCAAGTTGGGATGATCTCACTACCCGTTTCCTCACCCAGTTTTTCCTACCAGGGAGAACCACTAAGCTTAGGAATGATATCTTGATGTTCCAACAACGTCAAGGTAAAACCCTTTATGAGGCGTGGATTCGATTCAAGGACTTACTCCACAAAGTCCCTCACCATGGCATTGATCTTTGGCTCCAAGTCCAAATCTTCTATGATCATGTCAATCTTCCCACAAGGCAAACCATTGACCAAGTGGCCGGTGGTAAGCTTAGTGAATTAACCCCGAAAGAATCGTGGGGCACTATAGAGGACCTTGCCCTCTATGACAACGAATGTTGGAATGACCCCCATGAGTTGCCCAAAACCGTCAAGGCAATATCTTTGCCTTCAATCGACTCACAACCTTCTAATCGTAGGATACTCGAACTTGAAGATCAAGTCAAATTTCTCATGAGTTCCTAAGAAGCTCCTAGACCTTCACGTCAAGTGAACAAAATCACTTCCTCGTGTGAGTTATGTAGTGGTCCCCATGACACTTGTGATTGCACAAAATTCCCTGAACGAGCTTCCATGGACTACACATCTACACGCACTAACGGAATGGGAGGAAGATTCCCTATAACCCCTGGACCTAGGACTTTCAATGAAGTCTGAGAGGCATGGAAGGACAAACTCGACTAGAATCAAACCAAATACTTTACTTCTAACGAATCCCCACCCCTCGCTTGGTCCCAACAATACGATTCGATCCCTCACGGTACTATTCAACGTAACTTGGAAGGGATGATGCGAAATTTCACAACATCAAAAGAAGCCCAAATAGCCAAGCTTTCGAATCATTTTAACCAAAAACAAGACGAGATGGATAGGAAGATTGGTAACCTCTTAAAAGCCATTAACACTCATGTTGATAAGACGGCAATTGAGAAGGTTAATGCTATCTCGACTCGCTCCCCCGTTAACGAGGATGCTCCTATTGTAAAGATTAAGGACCCGAGCAAATTCTTCGCTCACTTACAAAAAGGAAATGAGAATAGGGACACGTATTCATTAAAACACGTTCACTTTATCAATGGTATCACCCTAGTGAGACCACATAGGAACAATAATGAAGAGAACCATGAGACGGTGCTTGAGATTAGTGAGACTCCTAAGGGTGAAACAACTAAAGAAGTAGACGAAATAGGTGACGAATATTTCAACAAGTTTCCTACGGAAGAGGAACTTTCATACCACCCACATCTAGTACACGACATCCGTCCCTTTTATGCTATGAGACCCCCACACATCACCTTTGGAAACCCTAGGAATCTCAACATACCATGTTGCATAGGACACCCCTTCGTGGCAAAAGCCTACATCGACCGCAAGTCTCCAATAAACATCATTAGCACATACTATAATTTGGTGATGAAAAAACCTATCCTAAATAGGGAAGATCCCGATGACCCTAGAATAAGATGTAACTTCCTTGGTAGAGTTAAGGGATTACCCGTTTATGTAGGAAGCTTCACGTACCTAATGGATTTCTGATTGTGGAGGATATTAGTACAACTATAGATCCTAGCTTATCCCATGTAGTTTTAGGAAAGCCATTCGTGGAAAACTTCGGAATGACTTATGACCCATCATTAGGTATAGTTAGATTCAAGGACGAAACCAATAAGATTGCCTACCAAATGCCATTCAAGATTGAGCAATTCTCGTCATTATCCAATGATGAGAAAGAAGAAGAGGAGTAGACTATGTGATGAGTAAGATATTTGGATTCTATAAGGAATGCTCGAAATTAGGACCAGATTATAGGACTAAAAGGGATCAAGAAGAATATCTAGAAAAACTCATCATCGGGCATAATTATGCCACGGGAAGATTCCATGGAAATCATCATGAGGAGGATGATGATAATGAAGTCACGTAGTGGTATGGCTTCGATTTTAGCTACAAGACTCATAAATAAAGAAAAGTGCTTCTTGGGAGGCAACCCATGTTTATTTGTTTGTTTTTTTGTTTTTCATTTTTCATATTTGTGTGTTTTATATATCTTTTTCATTATTGCTTAATTCTCATATATTTTGTGAAAATGCTTTATTTTGTTTTTAACTTCGTCTTATTGCATATAAAGGTATTTTAAAAAATGATAAGTGTAGGGAAGATCATATGTGTTTTTAGAACTAATATAAACATGAGATTAACAATATTTGAAATTGTATATATATGTGTGTTCGTTAGTGTCAAATGCTTGTATTGAGTCACAATGGATGTTTTGCAGTAATTTTTCCAGGCCTTTAAAAAAGTAAATTTTCCAGAATTTTACCAGAAAACGCATCTGACTTATTCTGTCAGGACAACCTGACAGCGTCGGAATTAACACCCGATGGCGTCAGACAATGTATAAACAGTTTCCAGAACTTCGTTTTCTGTCTAACTAGTAATTTTTGGAAATTTCTAGAATTCTAAATTTTCCAGGAATCTGCAAACATGCATTTCACAAGCATTATATCTTTACTTGCTTTCTAGTGTAGTTTTGTTTTTATATAGTTTTTACCGCCGATTTTAAGCAAGGTTTCATCTTTATTTTCTTATAAAGTGTGCAGGTTATATTGGACAAGAAGATGAAGTTCATGATGGAAGCAACACATATTTCTTACTCATTCTTTTTGGAGGAGGATTTAACTGCGATTCTACACATATCCTACCGAGCTAATCAGGGGAGTATTAGTTTCTCTCTTTTATTTTACCTTTCTCTATCATTACTTTGATACTTTCAGGGAACATTGGGGACAATGCTCAGTTTAAGTGTAGGGAGGAAGAATAAAATGGAAACTTAGAAACTATTCATTCACTTAATTTTTGCTTTGTCCTTAGTAAATTGTGTAATAAACCATGATAAATATTTGGTAGGGTAATTTTAGCACCAAATTTAAATTTATTTTATGGCACTTATGAGTAAAACTTTAGTCTTAATAAAGCGTCTCATTGATAGGAGTTATATAACTATCACATAAACCGTATACCACTCAAATTCCACCCTAAAAATGTAAGGTTCGCCCCTAGATATTTAGGAATAGAAGCATTCATCTTTAATGCTTAGTGAGTGTACCGGTAGTATAATAGATTCTAGAACTTGTTTTGTGATGCATTCTGAGATTGCTAGTGAGACTACATTCGTGTAGTTAGGATTAACTAATTGATAAGAGGCATTACGATAACCTTTGTTTTAAACCTGTAATTTAATTACGTCAACCTCATCGGTTGAGTAATTTTCCCTACACCCTTGCGATGTACTCATCTTTAGTACACGATATCCCTAGTTAACCCCTCAGAGCCTATCTTTTCTTAGTTCTCGTGAAGTTCCGGTTTCTGGAATATCAATGAAGAGCATTGCTTATAATCCACCCCCAAATGTTACACCCAAATCGTCTTAGCCCTCCTTGTATGCACTCATCTTTAGTGCATTATTGTAATTATTGTTAAACCCTTAGTTCAATTATCTAGTTACTTGCATGGTTGCTAAGTCGAGTCATATCTTTTGTACACAGTTTTGGGACGATTAGGACTCATGGGTTAAAGTAGTATTTTATGGAGTAACGGGAAGGAACGTTAAATTCAAATTCCTTTTGTCTACGTAATTAAGTACTCCAAGTGTTTTGATATTTTCAATTCGGATCAATAGTGTTAGTGAAATAAAAACTCAAGTGTAGGGATGCTCGTATAAATCCCTTTATGTTGATGTTATCTTAGAGGATGGTAGGGTAAAAATGTATGGAAAAAAAAGAGAGAAAAACATACGGACTACCATCCTACATCTATCTTTTATGTTTATGTTTTGTTTCAAGTTGTTATTTAGTGTTAGTGAGTCGAGTCTTGGCTTAGCAACGCCGCGTTTTACATGCATGTAACTTAGTTTTTTGACTTGCCACCACTAAAAGCTCCCCACATCCAACAAAACCCTTGTATTCCCTATCCGAAGCCTAACATTATAACCCTTTGTAAAGGCCTCTTTGATAGTTATTCCTAGGTGCTTACGCCAAAGTGGTGGAGGTTTGATCTATTCTCAAGCCTATGGTAATCTATGTGCTATGACAAGTAGAGAGTGTTTATCTTCCATTTCTTTACATGTTATATTTCATATACACCCGAGAGATGAGAGAGTCCAAACACCAATTGTGAGGTGCTAGTATATAATTTCCGTGCTTGTTTTGACTATTGTAGCACTTGTAATTGTTGTAGATTGTTTTAAACAAATGCTAAATGACTCCAAACTCATAAATTGATTAGCTAGAAGTACATTTTCTTGAGGACAAGCAAATTCCAAGTGTAGGGATATTTGATAAGGATTTAAAACACAAGTTTTTAGGGGGTCATTTAAGCCCTAAATCATTACATTTTATATCCGTTACTGCTTAAAATCGTTCCTTTTCACATTTTAGGTCTTTTGGAAGCAAAATGCTGGAATGAAGCATTTTTGGACTAAAAGGAGCGAAAACATGAAGAAAACTACAAAATCAAGAAAACAAGGCAATTTCAGAAGCCTGACAGCGTCCCAACTCCAAGGGCGGCGCCGTCGCCTACAGGGTGTTCCAAAAACTCTCAAGCGATGAATCAAAACTTATTTTGGTCTTAACAAGTGACGGCGTCACACCTTATTTCTGAAGGCCGTCGCTCTCTCATGCTACACCAGACGACCAATACTTTCCCTAGAGGACGTCCAAGAGCAACTCAAAGGGCGTCACTACTTATACCCGATGCCATCCCACTAATGACTTGGAAAATATGAAACCCTAATGACAGCGATCAGATGGCGTCACCATCAAAAGGCGACATCGTCACAAATGTAAATTCTATATATAGACTTCAAATTTTCTGCTTTATGTGTGCATTATTTTGGAGAGCAAACCCTAGTTCGTTTGAGGTCCGAATTGGACAATATTTTAGGGTTTCAAACCCTCTTTTACACTTAAAGATAAGTTTGTTTATCCAATCTATCACCATGTTTCATCTATGTTTAATTGTTTGTTTGTGTTCTTGCTTATCTATCATGCGTAACTAAATTAATTAGTGTTTGCTTAGATTCAATGAAACCTAGTTATTGATTATTGTTAGATTGTCTCTTTTTCTAATTGGTAGACGCTATAGTAAGGAAAATTGGCTTCTTCTTTAATTGTTGCGAGCTTGAACGTCCTAAATAGCATAAAGCCTTAGAGTGCACTTTAGGCTCTCGTTGTGTTTATTGCGTGAGTTGTAGCTTAAGGATAATAAGATATTCGGGGGAGATACCTCGGTACTTGGCAATCCCGGATGTTCTAGAGGAGAGTTACGATTCATAGAATTGGGGAATTAGGCACCACCCTATGACTAACACAGAATACAACGCATCAATTAGGACAAGGATGTGACAATTCAATCGACCAATAACTAGGGAGTAAGAAAATCTAAGTGAACACACTTTTAATTATGATGCAGGTATTCCGATGAGGATTTAATATTTATAAGTCCCGTCTACCTAAGGTCTACCTAATGCATTAACGAGCAGTGAACCCGATCATGCGTAGTATAGAAGGTGGTAAAGCCGAGGTCGTTCCCAAGAGCTATGTAGATGAGGATCCTATTAAGTCTAAGTGTGACTTGTTTTAAATGGTTTGAAGGTTGAAATGATTAATTAAACTAAAGAATAGAAATAAATTGCGAAAAGTAAATTAAGGTTGTGAACAGTGGTGAGAAAGTGTGCTAACCTAATTAATCATCCTATCATGTAATGTCTATGTTTTCTTAATTACTTCCAATTGATTCAAGTGGGGGTTTAAGTCGCTAGGACAACATTTGGTCAATTCGTCCTAACCTATCAACAAAGGTTCCTACCCGACGTCAAACACCTACCCTTTGGGGAGTCTAGGGTCTCAAGCAACCTAAGCCAAGTCATTAAGTACCCTATATGCAAGATTCGAAATAATGAGTGCCCGGGCGCTAGCATCTTAGACACTCATCCCTAACTTCTTAAGTTCATCCATCCGAACGGTGATCCTTTGGTCAATTCGCACAAAAGAGAAAGGTAGTAAGTTGGTCAATTCTTACCAGCCCCTTCTCTACCTACTTACTTAGGGTCAGTTGGTCAATTCTCCTAAGCAACTAGATATGACCGCACTTCAAAACTACCGAAGCTAGGGTAACTACCATCGAACTATGCATGCATACACTAGAAACAATTTATAGAAGCATGAAAACACAAACAATACAATCAAGAAATCATAACTAGGCTAGCACCAAGGGTGCTTAGCCGATCATATTAAAAGATACAATAAATTCAATGTTTAACATAATTAAAGACATGAATCAAAGTAAAAGATAGTAGTGATTGCTAAAGTTTATCGATATGGTGTGATTCCTCCCTTGGAGATGGCTCCGTATACTCTGTGTGATCTGCCCTTGGAACCCTCTTCACGTTCTCTACCTTTGAGTTGTAAGTGAATGATGTAAAATGCAAATTTTAGGGCTTGTATTTATAGGCCCGATCACAGTTACAGCGTAACTTAAGTTGAGAGTTACACCGTAACTTAATTATCTTCTAAATAGAAGCCTCGTAAAGGTGACTACGGCGTAACATAAGGAATAGTTACGCCGTAATTGCAGCTCCGCCGTAGTGTTGATGAGAGTTACGCCGTAACTAATACGTCCTCTTAACAGAAGGTTGTTACGTCGTAATGCTTGTGAGAATGTTACGACGTAGTTGATGGAGGCGCGAAATACTTCATGACCTAGATGATTAGAGCGTAACTTTAGTTGAGAGTTATGCCGTAACTACAGTTGAGCTGGTCTTCTGTGACAAAATCCTAGCTACGGCGTAATTGAGAACATGAGTTAAGTCGTAGCTTCTTCATAAATAGCATACTAAGATACAACCGTTAGGAAAATCTCCAAATCCGCGTTTCTAAGCTCCAATGCTCATATTTTACCTGGAAGTGAAATATAAAGGAATACAAGCATAAATCCATATAAATGACATAAAATATGAGCATAACCGAGGGAAATTCACACTAAAAAGTCAGGACTATTTGATGTTATCAAACATCCCCCCACTTGAACTCTACTTGCCCTAAAGTAGACCATATTAGAAAATTTTCTAAAAAGATATCCCCCAATACCTGGAAGATATGAGTTTAAAATTTCCTTATGCTAGAATAAATCAAAACCGAACACCTCACGAAATGGGAACAAACCCTCATATTCTCTCATCTAGTCTAAGTGTCAATTTCAGGGTGATCACTCAAAGCACATTCATAGCATCTATTCTGTCATAAGCTAGGCGGTTACACAAATCTCCACAGCTAGAGTTAAGGACTAAACAATCTTTGAAGACAATAAGGGTGGACACAAAATGAGGTTAAGGGTGAAATGTCATTACTAACGTGTCACAGCAAAGTGGACAAAATCAATGATACATGACCAAATCCATGGCCAAGATACCAAAAATTGTTCGCTTCATCACCTAGACACGCTTCATGACTAAAAGGTAGGATAAGGCATGGGAAATAATTGGTGTGAAATAAAAATAACAAAACAAGTAGTCTTAACCTATAACCAAGTTGTCACCGCCCACCGTCCATCTAAAGTTCAAGCTTTAAGATGAAGAAACTGGATCATGATATATCAAGTAGATGTGCCATTAGCGGACGTTATGATGGGCACATTACCTGTTCTTCAAACTGTTGGTGTAATATTATCACCAACTCAATTCTTCAGATGTGACCGAGGTGGCCTCCTCGATGCTAATATCCAATGAGCTCATAACATAGTGCTTATTACATTGCACTAAATAACATAACTAATAACAATAAACACACACATATATATATATATATATATATATATATATATATATATATATATATATATATATATATGTTAGGAATTAGAAAATTCCATAAAGAAGTATCGGTCACCCCAAACTCTATCTAGCATAAGTTAGCTCGTAGACATTACGTTATTTACTAAGTTATTTAGTTAGCTTTTTAGTTTAGTGCAACACCGTGGAGGAAGGACGGGTCTTTACCCATTGTATACCTGATCCACAGGCCGTCAGGAGGTCGTTTAGTTTGTAACCTATAAATACCCTCTACCTTGCAAGGTAGAGGGTTGGATGTTCTTTGGTAATCTAATATTCCACAAGTTTCTCTTTCTAGAATATCCCACTTTCTCTCTCTCTAAATTCATCTATACGCTTAAAGTATTAATGTTTTGATGTGTATGTGAAATCCAATATCTTACAATTGGTATCAAGAGCCATGGTTAGATCATCTCTTACATATCTTTGGATTTCTAGTGGTTTTTAGGTGATTTTTGAGTTTGAAAAAGTTTAGTGGTTTTTGCATCATTTGGTTGATTTCTTGTGTTAAAGTTTGGATTTTCATAGTACTTTTGTGTTTAGAATCATCACAAGTGTTTAGGTTTTGACTTTGAAGGCTTGAATCATTGTGGTTGGGTTGTTTTTGGATTGAAAAGTGGTGTTTAGGTGATTCTCTTGCTAGCGACTTGGTTCTCGGTGTGATATTCATCATAGCGACTTGCTTCATAAAAAGTTAGCGAGTTGGAGTGTTATTTGGTAGCGATTTGGTCCTAGCGACTTGTCTATTGAGACAAGCCGACAAAAGTACACTTAGTGGATTCTCCACTACGAGTAGCGACTTGGTGTAAGTTAGCGACTTGTACTTTATATTGTTAGCGACTTGGTGTTAGCGAGTTGGTACCTAGCGAGTTGCTATTTAGCGACTTGACAAATTAGCGACTTGGTTCTTAGCGACTTGCTGTCAAAATTTTTCTAGCGACTTGGATCGTAGCGAGTTGTTATATAGCGACTTAGGATAATAGCGACTTGGCACTTAGCGACTTGGTTCAAGGTTTCCTAGCGACTTGGGTGATTTCTTGTTTTAATACGGTTTTCTCTTGATTCAGTAAAATCCCGTGAAAGAATCTATTTCCCGGTTTAATCAGAGAGCTATAAAATCCCGTGTAATCTGTTAACATGTCTACCAATATTCCTACTATCATCTCCACTGTTGCCGAGGACGTTCATCCAGCCGATACTCCTCCCCCCACAATGTCCTACATCACTGACCCGTTTATCTCCAAAGTGATTGAACTCTATGATACCTCACTGAACAATGAAATTGGTTGCATTTCTGAATGTCCAACCTTGATTGATTCATCAAAGTGTGATCAAAACTCCTCACCTTCTGAGTCAAACCTCAACGAACCACATCTGTCAATGTATTATGAAGCAAAGCAAATGGAATACATCATTGAGCCCTTTCAACTACTTCATCAGCATCTCAAACTACTTTTATCTACAACTATGGATCGAACAAGCAGTGCTATCCTTCGTCAGGACTTTCCCACGTTGACAAGAACTGTGTTACTAAACTTAGGACAACTGAGGTTTCAAATTACCAAAGAAAAGTTCTCAACTGATGAATCTAATGCAGCTCTTCAAGTAATCCTCAATCAATTTCAGCCACTTATCCGGGGGGAATATTCCTCAGATTTTGATGATGACATGACTGGAATCTCATTCAAGAAACACACTGGAATGGAAATTCATGAGTTCAGAAACACCTTTATTCAACTTATGGGCAATATGGAAATATACATTAAGGAAGCTGCTAAAGATAATGACAAGCTGAATGAAATGAATGAATGTCAAGTGATGCTATGGGAAGATTGTGACAGGTCATGCAATAGACCAGTTGAACCAATGAATGATACCGAATGCAGAAGTTCAGTTGCAATAAAAGAGGATGAAGACAACTGTAATGATCTCAAAGATTCAGAGTTAGAAAAGGTTTCAGGTGATGAGGCACACTTAACTGATCATAGTAATTCATATGTTAATGTACCTGACTCTAACTCTGAACATAACACTATGAAATCGATCTTGGTTGAGCCTGAATCTAAAACTATTAAAGCTAAAGACATGATTGAAAAAGGGGTATATGATGAACTTTCAAACAAATACTCAATTCTTGAAAAACATTGCATTTCATTGGAAATTGAAATACAACAAAAGGATGAAAGCTTTTATGCAAAAAAATCGTGTATTAATCAGGAATTTCCAGAATTTCGAGAATTTTTTGAAATTAATCAATTGAAAACCCAGATTCAGGACAAAGATTCAACCATATGCACTCTGAAATCACTTATCTCAGATGTGCAGAAATATGACTGTCATGAGATGAGTGATACACTTGAATCTAGAAATGCCGAACTAGCTCTATGTGTGTCCAACCTATTAAGAGAAAGTGAGTCATTAAGAAAGAACATAGAGGATACCAATTCCAAGTTGATCAATCAATCTAACATCTTGTTGAAAGACATTGATGACCTCAAAGCACAAATTCAGGATAAGAGCTTCAATATTGTTGCTTTAAAAAATGAGCTTAGGAAATCTATTGGAAATAGGATGAATACTAAGTTTGCAAAACCATCAACTTTGGGAAAGTCAACTGTTCAGAATCAATCTAAACGTACAGTAGTTAAGCAGCCTAATGCCTTTAGAACTGAAAGAATTAAACCATCGAAATCTAGGCTTACCTCCCAAGTTGATGAGAATGTTGTTTTGACAAAACCAGTCACTTCATTGCGTCGTTCCGATATGATGCATCTCAAAACCCAGGTAAATGTTCAAAGCTCAAAGTTCAGAAATACTAGAAGTATGACTAGTTCTCATAAGAAACATCATTTGGCTGATCAATCCCCTAAGAAACACACTAATCACAAAAGGACAAATAGTCAAAACAGGGAAGTGCACACATACAAAACTACTAGTAGCTGCTTCAAATGGATTCCTACTGGCAGATTATTTAAGTTCACAGAATCCAAACGGACTTACATACCTAGATCTTGCCTTGAGTGGATGCCCACAGGAAAACTCTTCAAGTATATTGAGCCTAAAAGGATGTCTAATAATGATACGTCTATATTAAACTATGTTACATCCAATAGTGAGATTATTCATGTCACTAACCCATCCAGTTGCAATTCTACATGTGCTTATAGTACAACGTGCTCTCAGTCTTTTTCAGGTACAATGCTCAATTCAATCAGGAACCTCATGACTTGGTTTCCATCAGAAATGAATATGGCTCAGTCAGGAGCTATAGCATGCCAGAATTGATGTACCTCTTACTTTGACTCCTATTCATCTTGAATTAGGACTCGCTCTTTTAAATCTGAGTACAAATCAACTTAAAAAAAAATTTGGTTTAATACATTAAAAATTAGAAAGAACAACTATATACATTTTCTACATTTTGGTTTAATACTTTTAAAATATTTCATTCTTTTAAATTCATAATTTTAGTCATTTACTTCCATCTAATAAAGGATATATTCGTTGTTATCGATAACATCTACGATCCTAGAAATGTCATTAAAAAATGATACGGAATCATAGATGAAGTTCGAACAACTGATATAT
Organism: Chrysanthemum seticuspe; assembly: GCA_019973895.1. Classification (NCBI taxonomy): domain Eukaryota; kingdom Viridiplantae; phylum Streptophyta; class Magnoliopsida; order Asterales; family Asteraceae; genus Chrysanthemum; species Chrysanthemum seticuspe. Next base: position 114,432,264 of record BPTQ01000006.1, on the reverse strand, counting down.
TCTTATTTTAATACGGGTGGGTTAAAGTCAATCAATGGTCTTTGTTGACATTGATTGAGGGGGAGATTTTTTCAAGATATCTTGTTTATATCTGCTTCAGTGCTGGTTATGGTGTGTGCTTAGTTGCAGGTTGCTGTCTTGTCTTGCCTTTGTGGTGATCTTTGTGTACCCATGTATTGAATGTTTATTTGTTTCATGGTGATCATTGTGATAGTGTGCTTATCTGTGTTAGTATGCTATCTGATAAGTCTGTTAAGTCCATGGATTATAAATGTTTACTATACATAATATGATAAGATAGCAACTTTCCATGACTATGTTAGCAACTTGCTTTGAAAAACATTAGCGACTTATTAAAATCCTTTGATAGCTAGTTGCTACACAAATCACTAAACTACAGGGACTAAATGTGTCAACTTAGTAATCTTGATTAATCCCCTCCCTATACCCTAGCGACTTACCATTTTCGTTGTTTTACAAAATCTTAAATACTTTACTTTCTCTCTTTCTCTCTCGATAATTAGTCCAAGCTAGCGACTTGAAGTGGTATGATTTGCTTCTTTCACTCTCTGCTCTCAATTATATGTCGTAGATGCTTGACTAACATAACCTTTTACACAGATCCCACCGAGCATTTAATCTGCATCGCTTGATTCCCACGTAGGTCTGCTAATGAATGTGCTCTTATGGAATCATTTGTCTTGTGTATGATGATCTTTTTGGTGTTATTGGAATGTATTAATGGGTTGTTTATTATTGCGTCAATAGGGTGTCGATGTATGTGTTGAGTTTGATGTGTTTGTCGATTGGAAGTGTGTTAAATGTTTAGTAGTAACCGTTCTATATTTCTTGATAAGTGTGCCCATGTAATGGTGGTGAATGATTGCTCAGTTGGTGATGATTGTCTGCTGCGTATAATGTGTTCTTGATGGAGACTTAGTAATGTTCTTGGTAGCGAGTTAGTGTACAAATTCATCGTGGCGAGTTGTTGTTTTTAAGTTCGCTCAAGTTAGCGACTTAGTAAGTGTGGCGACTTAGTAAACTGATTATTAACAACTTTTGTAGCGACTTAGCTGTATCACTGTTGATGGCGACTTGTCTTTACAAGTTAGCGACCTAGCAATGGTAGCGACTTAGTGAACTGATTTGTAGCGACTTGGCTGTGTTACTGTTGATGGCGACTTGTCTTTACAAGTTAGCGACTTAGTAAACTGATTTGCAGCGACTTGGCTGTGACACTATTGATGGCGACTTGTCTTTACAAGTTAGCGACATAGTATGCTTTCATGTAGCGACTTAGCCTTGGTTAGCGACTTGTGCATTATGACTAGCGACTTATTTGGTTTATTTTTTATACGGCGACTAGGGTTATTAAAATGTTTTAAGGCAACTTGCTAGGATAATCTCATGCTTACAATCTTGATTCAGGATTTCCTGTAGCAACTTGTATTGACAACTTACTCTTTGTGACCTGCTATAACATTTCTGTTTAAACAAGTTGTACTTGGACTCCCTTGTGGCAACTTAATGTTACACCTTGTTTCATACAATCTGCTATATCACTTCTACATTTGTATCTTGTTTCATGACATTATTTCTTTGCAAATGTGCGTTTTAACCTTTTAATTCCAAAACAACTCGTCTCGTGAAAACTGTATCAAATGGAGTCTTTATCCTTAATGTCTCGCTAATGCCACTCAATCTATCTCTATATGCCTATGGGAACCCTGTCTGAGCTTCTAAGTTTGTGTGTTTATAACATAAGGGTGTATTCAATGATGTCTAACTAACCATTTACAATCTAACATGTTCCCAATCATTGTTGTTGGTTGTATTTCTCATTTAGATCTTCTATGGCAAACACAACCTCTGCTGAGAACATTGCATCTTCTGCTCCACCCAAAGTCCTTTCAGATGACGAAATCCTTCCTAAAAGTCAATGGGCAGAAATTGGAAAAAGTAACTGTTATTTGGACCTACAAAAGTTGCAACAAAATCCTATCCTCAAAGTGTCTATTGATATCCTCAAGAACACAAACTTCTTAGGTGCCATTACCAAGCAATGCACAATTCCCACTATTAACATACAATTATTCTGGAACACCATTCAATGGGATAAAATCACAGCTAAATACTCCTGCAAACTGGATGATAGGGAATTTGTGATAGATTCTGACATTCTTAGCAAGGCTCTAGGAATCACTCCCTGTTACTCCAACATACGATCTGAACCTCCACCTGGTGCTGACGATCTAATTGTCTTTCTAATTGGTTTGGGATATCAGACTAGCATTACAAGGGCTTCTGATATCATTACCGGACACATGTATCAACCCTGGAGAGCAATGACAACAGTTCTCAACTTGTGCTTATCTGGCAAAACATCAGGGTTCGATAAAGTGAGAATTCCCATCTTGCAAATCCTATGGGGTATCGTCAATGGGGTAAATGTGAATGTCTCAGAACGGATTTGGGAAGAATTTTCATTATCAATGAACACATTCATATCTGATAGAACAAACTTTCAGAATAAAGCTCAGGGTCGAAAGAAACTGAACAAACTTGTGATTCCTAGCATCAGATTTTCAAAGCTTGTTATCCAGTACTTGCAACAGACTCACAACTTCAACCCCAGGATAGAATCAGCTCTACATAATGCAGAAGATGAATTTGTTTTGGGAAATCTTAAATATGTTCCTAGAGGTATGGATAAAGAAATCTTTGGATTGCCAATTCCTGATATTCTACTCACGGACGATATCAAGAAGACAGATTACTTCAAACAGTATAAGAAAAGAGCTGCCAGATCTTCTGACAATGTCACACCCACTCCTCCACAACCCAATGCTCCCAAGTCCACCTCAGGATCACAAGCGTCTTATGCCTCTCTTCCTAAAAAGAGACGTGAAAGGTCACAACATTCAGACTCCACATCCAAGAAGCAGAAAGGAAAGAAGAAGAAAGTGGAAAAGGATAATGTTGAGGAAACTGAGGTTTCCAGGGGTAATATGAGGTAGACTGATGAAGATGATGCTGCTCTGCAACTTGGAATCCAACAAAGCCTAGAAAGTCATAATGTGAAAGCGCCCGTTGGAGGAGTAGTGTTAAGAGAACCTGATCAATTGCCACAACAAACAACCCCAATAACACAAGACAAAGGAAAAGGGATGGTTAGTGTTGATACTGAACAAGCCGCTCAAATGCTTCTAACAATCTCATCTTCCCCATTAAAAACCACCAATCAATATGAACTAAAGAGAAGAACTGAATCCTCTTCAGCTAAGGAACAATCTGGGTTGGAAAAAGTGCCTGAAACATTAAAAGAACCTCCTGCATCAAGTGTTACTTAGTCTGATCAGAATGTTGATGGCTTGGTGCAGAAAGACTCACAGGAGAATCTTGAGTCAAGATCTGATGAGACCATGCACATGGAAGAACCAAATCTATCTACCGGTTCTCTATCTTCACTAAAGAACCTAGATACAGACTTCACTTTCGGAGATCAATTCTTAAATGACAAACCCATAGATACTGAGGCCTCTAAGAAAGATAATGATAAAGAGGATGCACAATCCATGTTTAATGTCAATATTCAGCAAGACACATCTACCGTTCCACATATGCCAGCATCTTCACTTACAATGGCACCTCAACCACCTCCCAAACCTGCTCCATCCCTTGAACCGGTGGTTACAGTTGCTGATATGGAAACTCCACCAGCTTCACCACCTCAAATACTTACTTCAGATCAACTGCTCGACAAAGCAGTGAAAAGAATTGAAGCTCTTGAAAGACAGCTACCGAAATCTGTTGATGCCCTTGTGGATCGTGTCTATAGGTTGGAACACCTCAACTTTGATGAAGGGGTTGCAGACGCCATTGAAGGCGAAGTCAAGGATGCGGTGGAATGGGCAATGGAAGCTCCACTGCTTAGACGATTCAAAGATCTACCTATTGCAGATATGAGAGCTGTTCTTTCAGATAAGATGTATGAGGCTAACGAGCATAAGCATGAGGTCCATAAGAAGCTATACGAGGCTCTCGAAGAATCAATTAAGCACGACAATCATGAACAGGTTTTGATAGACATTGGAGAAAGAGAAGCAAAGAAGAAAAGGAGGACCATAGTGTTGGAAACATTGCGTAAAGGTCCTAAAGATCCTCCTCCACCTCCACCTCCAACTGGGGGTGCTGGAACTTCTGGAGCTAGTGGATCTTCTAAGACAACCTCTACACCTCCACCATCATCACCACCGAAACCTTCCAATCAATCTAGTCCTACCGGAGAACAGGGAACTCAGAAGAAATCTGCTGCCTGGACGACGGTTGATTCAAGGTTCACACCCACAATCTCTTCAATTCCTGAGGATCAAATGGTTCATGAAGAATCGTATGTCATGGCAGTGTCAGAATCTGATGAAGATGACGCATCCACCAAGCATATTCCTAAGCCATCAGAAGAAGATTGGTTTGATGCATACTTGGCAGGAAAAAGCACTAGCACATCCCGAGTTGCACCTTCAAGGGACACAATTTAAAGCTGTATTATTGAGGAGAGACCTCTTACTCCAGAACCTTCATGGTCCATCCCAGAGTCTGAAACGATTATTCCTGACAACAATTGGGTATCAACTATCACCAATGATTATGAAGTTCCTGCTGAAGACTCTCTTCTGCACTTCACTGGTGATATGGGAAGCTTCATTAGGTGGTATTGTGAACGGAAGAGTATCTCATCCATCACTCCAAGAGATCTTGAAGGACAAGCTTATGAAATTGTTAAAGTTTTTCACTCAGATGTCAACCAACTCCAATACCAGATGGAAGAATGCCATAAGATGCTGAATGATCAAGTCAGTGAGCATATCTGTCGTTTCAATATGAACAAGCCTCTTCCTCTAGGCGGTGAACCTGGACAGATGACCATTCAGGCTGAATTCTTCTTCAATCATGACTTGGATTATCTGTGTGCTCGTTCTACAGAAAGAAGACCAGCTCTTTTGATCTCTAAAATGAAAGCTGCAACCTACTCTGATCAGGGACTTGAACAGATGGTTCCTGATCAATTCTGGGCTGTCGAAGAACAAAAGTATGACATTGCAGCTTCATATGGTATTTCTCACTGGTGGTACAAAAAGAAGAACTTCTACATCGAAAGACATGGTGCTAATAAAAGACGCAAAGATGTTCGATCCAAGCTGCAAATCTTAAGTGTTGTTCGTGTAGAGATCTTCCCAATCTATGGCTATGAGTATTTGAAGAAGATAGTTCTTAAAAGAGCAGACTTGAAAGAGTATACTATTGAAGAAAACGACTTCAAACATCTGCTGCCAAATGATTTCGAAGATCTCTATCTCTTGAATCTCCAAGGACACCTTGAGCACTTGCCTGTCCGTGAGAAAAAGGCCCTCTCTGCTGCTGTCAACCTTTGGATCAGGGGCTTAGTCATTCGAAAAAGGGTTGAGGACTTTCAGCTTGGAATGGAAAGCTACCAAACCAGGATCAACCTTACAAGTCCACAATGGAATGCAACAGGGCATGAATTTCATCGCGAATACAGAGTCCTTGACACCCCTAGAGCCGTCATCTTCACCGACAGATACGGGACTCGCATGCTTATGAGACTATGTGAGCTCTACAAATTCAGTGATGGAACTCTCAAATTGGTTGAAGAAGAACTAGACTCTAGAGTGAAAGAAATTAAAGTTGATCTGAAACCGTGGGTAAAGACTACATTCTGGACTAAGGATGACTTAAAGCGGTGTGAAGATTTCATTGCTGCAATCAGGCGAAGACTCAAGACTCGAAGGATCTTCCGCAGCCTTGAAAGTTTTGTTGGTGGTAGACTTCGTGATGGTCATTACAAACTTCTTCAAAGAACTGAATGAAGACATCTTCTGGAAGTAGTTTCTGTTTTGTATTAATTTTGTGTAAAATGTGGTGTACAAACTATGAACAACTATAATGTATGTAATAGTGTTAGGTTATGTACTATGGTGTCCCCTTGTATCTAAAAGGGGAACTTTAGTGTTGTCCACTCCTGATCATATAAAAGTGGACACATTTTTCTCCAACAAATATTTCGTCACATACATATTTAAATCACTTGAGATCCAAAATATCAAAGGATTTGAAATTTTTGATCGGGGGAGAAAATGTGATATAAATATGAAAGATGTTAAAAGATGATCATTTTTAAGTGCATACTGCTCTCTAATATGTGCTAAACATTTTTCGAATCTCGAAGCATATATTAAGGGGGAGCATTTCAAAACAAACTCAAGCCTTCAAGGTACATAGTTTTCCATTTTTTTAAGGTACCTTGATTGTGTGCTAAATGGTTTCTAAATGTTTGATGATCATGGCTGCACTTCAAAGAACTTCCCTCTTGTATGTGCAAAACTCTTTCATACCTCAAGGCACATATTGAGGGGGAGCTCTTATTCTAAAATTATCAAAAACAATTCAGGTGCAAAATGCTTTGATAATATATCACAAAGCACCTGGATTGATTCTCAAATGGTTTTCAATTGGTGTCTATGGCAGATGAACAATACCAAATAGACCAACCAACTTTACTTTATGTATGGTGATATAAGGATGATAAGGTTAGGTATTTGTTCCTATGATCCGCCAGAACCGGAGGGATCTACCCAGGGACAATCCACTAGATAGTGTAGAAGTCCTTAGGTATATTGAAAAAGGAGAAAAATGAGATATAGGAAGAGTACGGACTGAGTCCGAGCTAGTACTGGAATAAACCTAACAAGGTTCTAGCTATGAAGTCTCGGTAAGCACTGAAGGGGTTGAAGAATGAAAAAGAATTGAATGAGAAAAGGGTGAAAACAAATAGCCCTCCAAATTTTCAACCTTAGGGCAGAAACCAGGTTCAATTCATTTGCTACTGGTGGTTACCAAGGTAACACTGGTATTGAAGACAAGACGTCATGGACCCAGTGACGCACTGCACTTCAACTTCCCAAACCACTCAAGTTCCTCTTAAAAGGACTTGTTTCATTCTCACGGGGAACCGACATTATCTATCGACTCTCTCTTAGAGATTGTTGATATTGAAGAAGGAGACCCTCTCCCTAGTCTCCGATACAGGATCCAAATATGCACAAATTAAGTCTAGAGCCACGAGATCATCCATAAATCTCATTAGGACACTTTCAATGAAGACTCTCTGTTTCACACAAGGTGGAAAGAGAGATTATATCTTGAGTCCTACGCATTATCCTTGTGGTATTGCCAGAACATCCGAGTGATATGCATACATATTCACAATGAAGATGGAAAGCCTTCTGGAGCCAACACCAAACAAGCTCCTGGTAGGTGGCATGTGAGATCTATTCAATAGATCAACCATGTGACAACTGAACAGAAATAATGGAGCGATTCAATCTTTTGAATCAATCTTGGTTCTGGTTATGGATTGACGAATACCTTTGAAAAACCGGTCATTGTGCTTAAAAACTCTTTTCTTTAGCACATCGACCGTGTACGAATATTTCAAATCAAAAGGTGTTTATGATTGATAATTGATTTTCATTAAAACCTTCGTTGTATTGCAAAAACAATTTCTATTGTGCGATACACGATTGTTTTTCAAATCTCTTTTCATCAATCAGTGAATTTCTATTCGCTGGTTCACTCACTCCGTGTTGTCTTCTTTGAGACGTTCCGGTTTGAGAACAGCTAGAGCAGCTGCGAAACCCTATCAAGGAAATTCTTCGGAATTATACTTGATCACAGGCAGTACTTATACTGATCAACGGGGAACCGTGGGCCGTGTACCTCAATTCAACGAAAGTGATCAAAGACACTTTCGTGCGCTTTATTGCTAACTGTTTTATGCAGGTACACCCGACGTTTGCAGCTGATCAGAATGAAGCGGTCAATCCATAGCCGCATGCTCACACAATACATTCATTTCTCAAGAAATCATGATAAGTGCATCAATGACTCTGATATTTTCACTCCATGCTTCTGCTACGCTGCTGCCAATATCATGAATCAACGAAATCTTCCGCTACTCTGATAAGAAGATATCATGATCCAGAATGTAAGCATGTCGGTCCAATGTGTCACAATATCATATGCTGGCAACACAACAATGGGTGATGCTGAGATTTGTTATGGCTGCTGATCTCTAGTAATGCTCAAAAGGTCATCATGGTGGATCAGCTCAACAACCTCCATGAAACATACATCATAGTTGAACAATGATGAAATCAACACAGATGCACATAGTTTGAATACTTTGATGAAGAAAAGTCTGCGAGCTCAAGACTGAAGATTAATTAGAATGCTTGGATTCAAAATGTAAAACATGGGGTGACCTCCCTTAGGGGGAGATTGTTAGGAATTAGAAAATTCCATACAGAAGTATCGGTCACCCCAAACTCTATCTAGCATAAGTTAGCTCGTAGACATTACGTTATTTACTAAGTTATTTAGTTAGCTTTTTAGTTTAGTGCAACACCGTGGAGGAAGGACGGGTCTTTACCCATTGTATACCTGATCCACAGGCCGTCAGGAGGTCGTTTAGTTTGTAACCTATAAATACCCTCTACCTTGCAAGGTAGAGGGTTGGATGTTCTTTGGTAATCTAATATTCCACAAGTTTCTCTTTCTAGAATATCCCACTTTCTCTCTTTCTAAAATCATCTATACGCTTAAAGTGTTAATGTTTTGATGTGTATGTGAAATCCAATATCTTACAATATATATATATATATATATATATATATATATATATATATATATATATATATATATATATATTCATAACTAAATAAAAACATAATGTGACAACTGGCAATTTAGAGAGTCTATTTTAGGTAACCGCATTACGTTAAACTAAACCCAGTTTTGCCTTTAACACTATTTTTATCAACCGTGACTTGATTTTATATCGTCTATTGGTTTATATGGTTTATTTCATTATTTAACGAGTTATCGTGTGAGTTTTAACTCTTTTTGGTAGGCACTATTCGATTCGGCACTAGAAAAGCCTAAAACGAGAATTATTGTAACTTTTAGACCGTAACTCGAAAATTTACAAATAAACAGTCAAAACTCGTGGAAAAACATAAATAAAGATAATAGGAAGTCGAATGAACGTCATGGGACACTCAGGGGATAATATATGAGCTCGGGATAACACCTTCGGTCCCTCCTCTTTACCCCTAGCCGGCGCCCCCCCCTCCCCTCTCTTTATTTTCTAGTCCTTAATTCCCAAGTATATATACCCCTCACCCTCCCTCATTTGCTAGTTTGTTTCTCTCACTAAAAACACACACAAACACACTTTTTCTCTCTATTCTCTCTCTCCCCCAAATCACATAAACCCTAACCCTAATACCACCACCACCGCCGCCCCTCTCCGGCCACATTCTGGCCATTTTCTGGCGAGTGGTACTACACCTCCACCACCATCTTGTAGCTCTTCTCATCCTATTTCTATCCATATATAATACTCTCACTAAAACCTTCATTAGCACCTTCAAATCTTAAGATTAAGATTCGTACTTTTAGGGTTTTCATCAAATATTGTAGATCGGGCTTGAATAAGGTAAATGGAACATGGGTAACACTTGTTTGAGCTTTAATAAGCCACGTATGGCTTAAATATGGTTCGACCATATTGAAAAATTTGGGTCTTTTGGTCTAAACGTGGGATTAAGTCTAATTAACACTTAAATAAACATGTAGCTAGTGTTTGGAAAGCATGTGGTGTATCATATTGTTGGGTTTTTGCATTTTAAGTCTAGTTTCATGTTTTTGGTTAGAATAGATGTTGGGTTTGATGTTTGGTTGATGATTGGAGGTTGATTGATTGTATTTGGATGTTGTGGTATTGATTTGATAGTGTTTGGATGGGATGGAAGTGGTGTATGAGCCACCTAGGGCACGTACGAGCCCCTTGGGTTACGTACGTGACCCACATGGACCTTGGGTCCGGGTCGGATCATTTTGGTAGCTTGTTGGTTGATGTTGTTGGTTTTTGGATGAGACGTGTGGAGACGAAAAGCTTCTAGAGCTTGTTTGGTTCACGTGGTCTTAACCGTGACCGTGTCATGACCATTAGGGTCATAACATTGGTTTTGGGTATATTTGGTTGGTTGATTGGTTGGCGAGATTGTTTTGAGTTGATTTGGGATTGAATTACGCTATTATGACTTTTAATTTGGACTTGATATATAAATTGTCAACTTTGAGCAACGTCGGTGTTACTTTGACTTTTTAGTCAATAGTTGACCCCGACAACGCCGTAACATGGACTTTAGTATAGTTTGGACTATTGATTGATTAAAAGCCGAGAAGTCATGACTCGTGCTTGTGGACTCGAAACGAATAACGATATGAAACTAATATTGGAATTTGACGAAGTATATATATATATGAAAATGCTAATAGACTATGAAATGAAAATAATAAAAAGGGCTTTTATACCAAAAATATCGATAACAAGACTTATCTTGTTATTTACTATTTTAAATGGAAACTAACGACTAAAAATGGAAATGTTTTGTAATAAATAAGTAATTAATGTTTTGAGTACACGTTTATCGATATATGCCAATGATGGGCATTTAATACTAGTTTCAAGTATTTATTTACTTACGTTGTGTGCATGGGTTACGGATAACCTAACATTAATAGTGTTGATCCACGTGGGTAGCGGACTTATTAGGTTGACGAATCTAATAAGGCCCCCCTAGGTACGTTGGGTAACCTTATTAATGGGTGAATTATCCTTATGACTCTTTAGGATGCGACCGATTTATGGGATAATAAGCGACACGAATAAATAATTGAGTTTATCGAGTTGACGAATTCGATAAGGTCTACTATTTATTCCGAAACTTATTGGACTATGGAGCTTATCGCTTAGATGTCTCATTGTGTTGCATTGAGTCACATATTAGTTGTTTGAGTGCATTCATGGCATCATATTGAGTCGATACACCCACATGAGGATACCAAACACTAGGACTAAACGGTGAAACGAGACATTTTTAGAAATAACAAAATGGAATACATTGGGGTAGATAACGTTGATTTTGGGAAATATATATTAAAATTGGTTTATATTAATAGGTTGTGCTGAGTCGATAGTTACTGAGCCGTGATTACCTGTTATCTTCTGCTACTGTTTATTTGTGCGTTGCTGGCTTGAGGTGAGTTTCATAGCCCCACTTTTATCTACGTTTTTAACTAAATTGGGGTGAGAATCAGGCTACTGTTTTTGGACCTTTAAAACTATTTGTATTTGCTTATATGCTTGACTGTTTAGATAGATGTGCGGTAGTTGTTGCCTTAGACTAGGTTAAACCGTTGCCTAGCTAAGAATAGACTTCTACCTTGACCTAGTCCGGGGTTGGCAATTGTTCTAGATTTTGCCACGACAGTGCTGGACTAGATTTGCGGGGCCCGAGTAATCCCTGGATGCTGGATATGGTTGGTGATCCGGGTAGGATCGGTGTGCAAATGGTATTTATCTATCTTAGGTCTTGCATAGCAAATCAACTCCTACAGGTCCACTATGATTTTATTGAATTTAAACCTATGAACTCACCAGCGTAAGCTGACCTTTTAGCATGTTTTCTCAGGTATTTAAATGATGTTTGGAATACGTGATCGGTGGAAGCTTGGCAAGAAGGCGGGGTTCAAGGATCATATTTGACTCTGATAAACTTTGGGGACCTATTTTATTAAATCATGTTTTGGGCCTAATATTTATACTTTTGGATTAAATGTTTTGAATACTTAAATTTGGGATTGGTTTTGAACGTTAAATGACTATCTTTTTGCTATACTTGTGTGAGATACCAATCCAATAGTAACGCCCCAAAAACTTGATAAAGTCTTCCGCTGTACCGAGATTTGGGGGTGTTACACATAAACATCCCCCACTTGAGATGAACATATAATGAGAATATGGGGGTCTTCGATGATCTTCAGATGTAAGTCTTTGACGAAAGCGTGATTTCCAAACCTCTCTACTTAAACCTTGAACTTGGGCAAATACTGACTTCCGATCACATATTAAGAGTACACGGTAGGCTAAGGCGAATGGGTGTAACGAAACAAACATAAAGGGGGTATAAAATTAAAGGAATGGCTATGAAGGGTATATCTAGGGGTATCTTGCACTAAAGGTGAGCGCAACAAAAGGGTTTAACATGTGGGTCAAAGAGTTGAGGTGACTAATCGATAGACACACAAAAATAGGCTATTTGGGTGATAATCCTAAAAATATTGCCTTCTCAAATTGATTTACATTTCGAATCCTAGCATTCTATTTTATCTTCAGTCTTGAGCTCGTAGACGTTAATTCTTCACATCCGCAATCTTTGTGCTTTAGCAGTTATTCTTCAAAGTCTGAATGCTTTGTACTTTAAGTGGAGGTCTTTCAACTGATCCACATCTTTGATGATCTTCGAGCTTTCTTTGAGATCATCAGCCACAGTAAATCTCTGGATCACCCTTTTTGTGTTGCCATCATGTGAAGTTGTGACTTTCGGACCGACATGCTCACACTTTCAGGATCATGACATCTTTCCATCAGAGTAGCGGAAGCTTTACTGGCTCATGATATTTGCAGCAGCGTAGCAGTATCATAATATAAAAATATCAGAGCCAGGTTCTGTAGATATGCACAAGTCATGATTTCTTCAATTAAGCGTGGATGTTGTGAGCATGCGGCTTTGGATTGACTTCTCAATTCTGATCAGCTGCAACCATCCAAATGTACCTGTAAACAACAGTTAGCAATAAAACACACGAAAGTGTCTTTGATCACTTTCGTTGAATTGAGGTACACGGCCCACGGTTCCCCATTGATCAGTACAAGTACTGCCTGTGATCAAGTATAATTCTGAAGAATCTCCTTGATAGGGTTTCGCAGCTGTTCTAGCTGTTCTCAAACCAGAACGTCTCAAAGAAGACAACACGGAGTGAGTGAACCAGCGAATTGAGATTCACTGATTGACGAAAAATTGATTTGAAAACAATCGCGTATTTCTTAGAAGAAAGAGTTTTGCAATACGACGAAGGTTTTATGAGAAAGATCAATTTTCAATCATAAATACTTTTTGTATTTGAAAAGAGTACACATTCGATGTGCTAGAGAAAAGAAGAGATTCGCACATCGAACGGTTTTTCCAAAAGTATTATTTCAATCAGAGATACTTTTTGTGTTTGAAAACATGAATACACATTCGATGTGCTAGAGAAAAGAAGATTTTCACATCGAACGGTTTTTCCAAAAGTATTCGTCAATTCCAATCCTGGACCAAGGTTGATTCAAGAGTGAATCGCCCCATCGTTTCTGTCCAGTTGTCACAAGCTTGATCTTTAGAAAAGATCTCACATGCCACCCACCAAGAGCTTGTTTGATGTTGGCTCTAGAAGGATTTCCATCTTCATCGTAAATATTTGTACATATGACTCAGATGTTCTGGCAATACCACAAGGATAATGCGTAGGACGCATAAGATATATTCTCACTTTCCACATTGTGGGAAACAGTGAGTCTTCATTGATTGTGTCCTTAATGAGATTTATTGATGATCTCGTGGCTCTAGACTCAATAGTGCATATTTGGTTTCCTATGCCTGAGACTAGGGAGAGGGTCTCCTTCTTCAATATCAACAATCTCTAAGAGAAAGTCGATAGATTATGTAGGTTCCCCGTGAGAATGAAACAAGCCCTTTTAAAAGGAACTTGAGTAGCTTGGGAAGTTTAGTGCAGTGCGTCACTGGGTCCATGACGTCTTGTCTTCAATATCAGTGTTACCTTAGTAACCACCAGCAGTATATGCATTGAACCCGGTTTCTGCCCTAAGGTTGAATAAATGGGGGGCTATTTCTTTTCACCCTTTTTCACATTCATTTATTTTTCATTCTTCAACCCCTTCAGTGCTTACCGAGACTTCATAACTAGAACCTTGTTGGGTTTAATCCAGTTCTAGCTCTATCTCAGTCCGCACTCTCCCATATCTCACTTTTCTCCTTTTTCATCATACCTAAGGACTCTACACTATCTAGTGGATTGTCCCTGGGTAGATCCCTCCGGCTCTGGCGGGATCGTGGGAACGAATACCTAACCTAACCATCCTTATAACACCATGCATAAAGTAAATTGGTCGGTCTTTTGGTATTGTTCTTTCCTTCTCGAAACCAATTGAAAAATCATTTGGAAAATCAATCAAGGTACTTGTGATATAATATCAAAGCATTTTGTACCTTAATTGTTTTTGATCTTTTAGAAATGCTCCCCCTCAACATGTGCATATTATTTTGAAATTGTTTCGCACATGGAGGCAAGAGGACTTTGAAATCTTTTCTTGATCACAATTTCCATGGAAAAAGCCATTTGATTTTCTTTGGTAAATTCTCCCCCTCAATATGTGCATAGGATTTTTGAAATCATTTTATCACATAGAGGAAAGAGTTCTTTTGAAGCACAACCACGATCACAAAAGCCATTAAGAAACCATTAGAAAATCAATCAAGGTACTTTATGTTGAAACATAGAAATCTTTGTACCTTGAAAGTTTATTTTCTTTTTGAAATGCTCCCCCTCAATATATGCTTCGAGATTCGAAAGCGTTTAACACATATGGGAGAGCAGCATGCACTTTTGAATCAAATCGATCATCATTTATCAGATTTTATTATTAAATCACAAATTCTCCCCCGATCAAAAATATCAAATTCTTTGAGATTTTGGATCCCAAGTGATTTAATAAGGTTTAGAAAACATGGGAGAAAATGTGCCTTGTTTAAATACTCTTTTGGTTTTTGGTTAAATGCTCCTCCACAATCATGTGCATTATGTATTTGAAATCGTTTGGCACATGAAGGAAGGAGTGTTTTTGAAACAATCACCCTTTAAAACCAATTTGAGATTTAAATCACGATCTCCCCCTTGATCAAAAATTTCAAACCAATTGAGATTTTGGATCCCAATTGATTTAAATCATTTAGAAAATTTTTGGGGAAAGACGTGGCATGATTTAATTTTGAAATTGACTGATGTGGACCAAATATAGACATTAAAGATTGTTAGTGTCAGGTATGATAGTTTTTAAGAGATCTTTTAGTAAAATAAACCAATTTCACAATCAAACAAGGACAGAAAAGATTTCATTTTGAAAGATCTTTGAGTTTTAAAGAAAATCATACCATGACATAACATTAAATCTTTAGATCACCACATAATATTGTACAAACGGAATTTCAAGAAAAGATATCGTTTGAAAATATTTTATTTGAAATCATTCTCCCCCTCAATCAATGACCGTAGTCGTTGATTGAATGACTTATGTTTCAAAACGAAGTCCGGTGATTTTTACAAATTAAGTCCGATTTATTTTCAAAACCAATATTTTTCAAAAATTGTTTAAAGAATGGTATCATCACTACTTATCCTGCACAAAGATATGTTAGGTGGTGTAGAAGCTGCTTCTGTTGTTGCTGTAAGGCTGGAAGAAAACCATCTACTGAAGCAGTGAGACCTCTTACGTTGCATGTTTTTATGCCAACTCTCCATAGAGGTTAAATTAAGCTCCGTTTCTTCATTTGATATGAAGAAAACCATTTGCAGATGCAGTGAGACCTCTTACGTTGCATTTTTTCATGCCAACTCTCCATAGAGGTCAAATTAAGCTCCGTTTCTTCATTTGTCAACCCAAGATATAGTTACCCTTTCCTTTCGGCATCCAATCATCTTCTATTGTGGGATCCGGATCGGGAACATTCTTATATACCAATATACCTGCATACGTTAGTCAACACAAACAGATATATGGTGGTTGACAACACCCAAACATCAATTGACTTATAAAAGTCAATTCAAAATATCAATCAGATCATACAAATGCATGGGAATTATATGTTTATCAAACTCTAATAATCTAATCTTAACAATCATATCCTAGGCACCTAGTCCTTCAACTTAGGTTAACATGTTTTACATTTAAGTATATACGATAGTTAGATAAGCTCGTTAGATGATATATATTTGAAAACATTCTCCCCCTTAATCAATGACTTATTTTCTGAAAAGTTTGAAAGCGCTGAAGTCATTGATTGAGTTTTCAATTTTTACGAAAACTCTGAAACTGATTGATTTACAAGCAACTCAATTTACCACCATTTTTGAAAAACAACAAATATTTTTCTGAAGAATTTTTAGAAGGAAAAATATTTGAGTAGGAACAGCAGTCTTTTTGATGACATGCTTTCATTGTTTTTGTTTTTAGGATAAGTGCACGAAATATTTGAGAATTGGTTTAGCGCAACACTTTCCTTCCTTGAAGAGCGGGTTGCTATCGGAAATAATTGCAAGCCATGGTTTAAGCACGGGTTACAGTCTGAAATAACTGCAAGCCATGGTTTTATGCACGGGTTACAATATGAAGTAACTGCAAGCCATTTGATTTGTGACATGTTTTGAAAAGAAATATTTACACCTTCTGCTCGAACTTCATCTATGGTCCCGTGCCATTATTGAATGACATTTCTAAGACCGCAGATGTTATCGATACCAAAAGACATGTCTTGAGAAAAACAATATTTTTGGTATTTTCTGATTTTTCAAATTTTTATGGATTTTTGTTGATTTTATATTTTTCAATTTTGTTTTGCTGGTTTTATATTTTTGTATTTTGTTTTTGATAAATATTTACAGGATGAGGTAATTTGGCAATAACATCGACTTTTGCTCTATCTACCTCAATCCCGTTCTTGGAAATCTTATGGCCAAGGACAATGCCTTCTTTGACCATAAAATGACTCTTCTCCCAATTTAGACAAAGATTGGTGTCTTCACACCTTTGAAGCATTTTTTCTAAATGGGAGAGACATGTTTGAAAGGAATCCCCAATGACCGAGAAGTCATCCATAAACACCTCCATTGTTTCCCCGATCATGTCGTGGAATATGGCCATCATACATCGTTGGAACGTGCCAGGAGCATTACATAAGCCAAAAGGCATACGTTTGTAGGCAAAAGTTCCGTATGGGCAGGTGAATGTGGTCTTCTCTTGATCCTGTGGATCAATAGGGATCTGAAAGTAACCTGAGAAACCATCAAGGAAACAATAGTATTCATTTCCTGCTAATCTCTCAAGCATTTGGTCCATGAAGGGTAGAGGAAAATGGTCTTTACGGGTGGCGTCATTCAACTTACGATAGTCAATGCAAACACGCCATCCCGTAACCAATCGAGTTGGAATTAACTCGTTATCTTCATTTGTGATAACAGTTATGCCACCCTTTTTAGGAACACAATGAATTGGGCTGACCCAAGGACTATATGAGATCGGGTAAATCAATCCTGCATCAAGAAGTTTGATAACCTCCTGTTTGATAACATCATGGATTTTTGGATTCACTCGTCTCTGATGTTGAACTGCTGGTTTAAAGTCATCCTCCATCAAGATTTTATGAGTACAGAACTCAGGGTTGATACCCTTAATGTCGGAGAGTTTCCAAGCAATTGCTTGCTTGTGTGACTTCAAGATCTTTATGAGAGCAGTTTTTTCATCTTTACTCAAATCTCGAGCAATAATGACGGGTAATTTATCATCACCCTCAAGAAATGCATACTCGAGATGAGGTGGTAAGTCCTTAAGCTCAACCTCAGGAAATTCTTCAGTTTTCTCAACTGACTTGACTTCCTTGTTATGAAGCTTGAAGGGAGGGAGAGGAGGAGAAGTGTCCTGATTTAACAACTTCTTTAGAAGAATATCTCCCTCCAGATTAATCTCATCAGGAATTGAATCACTAGGGTGAGGGGTTGATGATGGATCATCATTGAGCAACTTCTCAATAAGAAGTATGTACCCCTCAATATCAATTGGAGCGTGATCAATTTCCCATGGAACAGAATCACTAGCCAAGTATGCTTCAATCTCATCTAAGATGAAGTCGCTTCCCTCAAACGGAGTGAGGGAAGGAGTAGAATTGGCTATGATAGGTTGGGAAGATGTGGTGGGATCCCCACTCACAGAATTATGAGAATAACCAAGAACTTCTTAAGAGTACTCTTCAGAAGCAACATCAATGATATCTATTCGGTTAACCGATTCAGAATCATAATTTGCGGAGTACCTCGAAGTTTGATCAAGGTTAAAGGTGACAGCTTCATTACCAACACGCAATGTGATTTCCTGCTCAAATACATCAATGAGAGCACGGCCCGTTCTCAGGAATCCTCGACCAACAATGAGAGGAACCCGATGATCGGCATCAAAATCAACAACCACGAAGTCAGCTGGAAAATGGAACTTTCCTACTTTCACAAATACGTCCTCAGCAATGCCAAGAGGACGTGATATGGAACGATCTGCAAGCTCAAGAGTCATGCATGTAGGAGTAAGTTCCGGAAGAGAAAGTTTCTTCCATACTGAATAAGGCATAAGGTTTATGCTTGCACCAAGATCTGCTAGGGCAAAACATTCAACCATTCCTGGGAATACACAAGGTAAGAGAAATTTCCCAGGATCTCTAAGTTTTTCTGGAAGCTTCTTCAGAATAACTGCAGAGCAATTCTCGTTCAGAGGAGTTTTTGCCATTTCAAACAGCTTTTCCTTATTGCTTAACATGTGTTTGAGAGTTGATGCAAACTTGGGCATCAACATGATAGCATCCGCAAAGCTTATGTCAAAGTGTAATTCTTGGAAAATTTGGAAAAATTTGTCCATTTGATGACTGGCTTTTTCGCGGAGCTTTTGCTCATTCAAACGTGATGGGTAAGGAATAGAAGATTTGGATTTCTGATTCTCAACAGGAGCTACAGGAGGTTCAAAAACAACTCCTTGATTTGACTTGGGTTTCTGGACAACTTGAGGTTGGACTACCGAAGGTAGGACGTGTGCGGTACTTCGTGGGCTTGAATAATGCACCTTGTCCGTTGTTTCCTTGGTAACTTGACTCATTGCCACAGGTGGAGGGGGCATTGGAGTCGTAGGTCCATTGTGTGTCCTAGGTTCACTGTCCACTACCTTTGGGAGAGAAGAAGAAGAAGAGGTAGTAGGAACAGCAGGTCCATCATATGAAACACCACTTCTGGTTGTGATCGCCTTTGCATCGCCCCTCGGGTTAGTGATCGTGTTGCTCGGAAGTTTTCCTGAGCCCGAGGGTTGATCATTTAAAGACTTCTTAAAATCAGCGATCTGACTGACCAACAACCTGTTCATTTCATCTTGGGATTTCATGAATTGTTTCAGTAACTCATCAGATGATGGTCCTGGAGGAATAATGGCGGGAGGAGCTGGAGGGATAATTTGAGGCCGTATGTTTTGATTATAGCCAAAATTCCCTTGATTAGGATTCATATTCCCATGAAATTGATTCCCTCGATTGAAATTGTTGTGATTAAGGTTCCCTTGATGTTGGAAACCTTGATTGGGTCCAGGATAGAAATTACCTTGGTTTTTATAACCTTTGTTCATTCTTGGTTGGTTCTGATTCCGGTTTTGCATGTTATGATTCTGGTTAAAACCGGGTGGTGCCTGATTAGTGTTAGCACGGTAGTGTGGTTCATTTTGAGGACGGTATTGAGTACCTCCTTGCTGTGAACTACCGGCTAGAGCATTGGCTTCAAAAGGACTACCATCGGTGGCAGTACAATTGTAGTATGCATGAGGACCACCACAAGTAACACAACTCTCGACTTTCTTCACTTCACCATGTGTTGGTGTCTGAGTGAAGGTCACTTTCTTTTGGTTAGCAAGAACCAAAGCCTGAACAATGTCTGTGAGTTTGTCAATCTTAGCATCGGTGCTAGATGTACTCATGGGAGATGAAGAAGAAGAAGGTCCAGCATGAGATTGATATGTCTTTGCTCGGAAAGGGCGGACCTGAGATTTGTTCTCTATGATTTGCAAGGCTTCTTTGGTAGTCTTGCTCAGGAAATTACCTCCCGTGGAGGCATTCAAAGAGTCTTGATTGGTCTGATTCAGACCATTGTAAAAAGTATCCATTTGCATTAATTCGGTAAAACCGTGATGCAGACACTTGCGAAGCAACTCTTTGTAACGATCCCATGCCTCCCCGAATGATTCATCAAATCTCTGAGAAAATTTCATTATCTCATTCTTAAGACTTGTGGTTCGGGATGGAGGATAGAACTCGTTAACGAACTTGGTGACAAGATCTTCCCATGTCTCAATAGAACGAGGGGGTTGTTTCTCAAGCCAATTCCGGGCTTGTCCCTCTAGAGAAAATAGGAACAGAAGAAGCTTGATAGCTTCACGTGGGACATTCTTGTACTTGATGGTAGATGCAATCTTGTTAAACCATCGAATGTGTGCATGAGGATTATCCCGCTCAAAACCATAGAATTGGCTTTGGGTTACTAGATTAAGTAACTCGGTTTTGAGCTCAAAAGTATCAGCCACGATGGCTGGGACAACAATGGCATCTCCGTAACCCTCGATGGGTGCTTGGAGAAGCTCATTCATGGGTTTGTCTTCTGCCATTTCGACAGGTGGTGGTGGAGGTAGACGTTCCTCAGTCATGGCTGAAGGATCAGAACGTCCTCTATGTCTACGAGGAATCTTTCCAAGTTCAGAAAGTGGACTTGTAGAGCTGGAAGAACGAGTGCGCATGCACTAAGTATAAAAATCAATTTTCAAAACAAATGAGGCAAAACGACAAGTGAACTTAACCAATAATCACAAATGAAATGGCTTCTTTGAAAAAGGTACTCCAAATCACAAGTGACACAAAGTCAAGTTTTAAATCTGATGTTCGGGAACTTATTATGGTCACACCCCCAGTTAGTAGGTGTACTGCCTTGATTTGCGGTGGTTGATTTTTATGTATATATTAAGTACCACTGAAAAGACGTAGGTAATGATTTGTGCAAATGGGTTTAAAAACTTTTTGGACAATATTTTTGGTATCGTCTCGTTTAACCAAATCGTATCTCTTTAAGAATCACCTTAAAAGAAATACAAGCTAGAAAACGTTACGATTGTTTTGTTGTTTCATATTTTTTTGGTGTTTTTAACACTTTAGGAAAAGTGTTAATGAACTTTTTGATATTTTTATAACTTTACAAAAAACTTTTTACAAATGATGGGTTATGTGCAAGAATGGGTCTGAAAATGGCTAAACACACGCTAAAGCCTCCCCGGCAGCGGCGCCAAAATTTGATTGGTGCTGAACTAGTCAAGTCTAATCACACAAGCTAGCCACTTGTGAATGGATAACCGTAATAGACTTAAAACTGCTCAGAACACAAATTCAATGAAGTCCTGGAGAATAGAATGAATTCCCGGGTCGTTTAGTCCCACGGAGACTCAATGGTGTGTCAAAACTAATTCAGATGATAGAGTGATCACTAAGGATAGTGATCAGTAAAAGTTTTGATGAATTATCACTACTGATTGATTGGAATGAGATTGGAGACAGAAATGGAAAGCACAACAATCAGATAAAAGAAACGTAAAACGTACGTTTTAAAAACTACGTATACGTACAAAATAAAAGGTGAATTCTAAGAAATAAAAGACCTAAAAATATTAAAATATGAAAATGACATCGTTGTAGTATAGTGGTAAGTATTCCCGCCTGTCACGCGGGTGACCCGGGTTCGTTCCCCGGCAGCGGCGCCAAAATTTGATTGGTGCTGAACTAGTCAAGTCTAATCACACAAGCTAGCCACTTGTGAATGGCTAACCGTAATAGACTTAAAACTGCTCAGAACACAAATTCAATGAAGTCCTGGAGAATAGAATGAATTCCCGGGTCGTTTAGTCCCACGGAGACTCAATGGTGTGTCAAAACTAATTCAGATGATAGAGTGATCACTAAGGATAGTGATCAGTAAAAGTTTTGATGAATTATTACACTACTGATTGATTGGAATGAGATTGGAGACAGAAATGGAAAGCACAACAATCAGATAAAAGAAACGTAAAACGTACGTTTTAAAAACTACGTATACGTACAAAATAAAAGGTGAATTCTAAGAAATAAAAGACCTAAAAATATGAAAATGACATTTTTGGAATCCTAAAAATAAAAGAAAATTATTAGAAAAAGAAAATTATTTTTACAACTATTTAATTAATTATTATTAATTAAAAACTATTATAACTTATTTAATAAATACTCTAAAATAGAAGAAAATACAAAATAAGGCTAGAAAAATAAAATTATGATTGAGAAAAATCTAAAATATTATAAAACTAATTTTAAAATTAAAAATATATTTTTCACACTTTTTATATATTTATTACTAATTAATAACTATTTAAAATACACTTAAATACTAGAAAATATAAAATAAATCTGGAAAAATGAAATTTTAACTTGGAAAAATCTAAAATATGATAAAACTAATTTTAAAACTGAAAAGATATTTTTTATGCTTTTTAATTATTTATTACTAATTAATTACTATTTTTACCTATTTAAAATTATAATAAATACTAAAAAGTTTAGGAAAATTATGAAGCTTTTTCTAAAAATACTATATGATGACATAAAACTAACAAAAGTATAAAAACAAGTTTTGCTTAATAATAAGCTGAAAAGAAAAATCAAAAAGCTAAAAAATATTAAATAAACGCTATCACTATTTTTATATTGATGTTTTTCTGGATTTTCTTTTTGAAAACTACTTAAATACTAAAAATATGAAACTTTAACAAAGACAAAAATTTTGCAAATAAAAAATAAGCAATTTGAGTAGCTTATGAGCCAACAGTTGGCTTAATGAGCTTATTTTGGAGAAATAAGCTCAAACAAGGTCACAAGCTGAAACAAAAGATGGAATAAGATACAATAAACTAAAAACTACTCAAATGAAGCTAAAAGATAAAAAGAAACACACTGAAAAGCTAGAAACAAGCAATAAGCACTTATGACACTAGAGTTGAAAAACAGAAATGGGACAAAGTTTAAGCTAATAGCAGCCCTACCAAACAAGCTTCAAAATGAAAAACAAGTCTTGAGACCTCAAGATGGCCAGGTTGGCTTTCCAAAGAACCAAGTATCACAAGCTATGACCCACTAATAAGCTCTGTGCAAGCTTATCAAGTTGGACCTATTCACTGTGCACAGAGCAGTGTTTTCAAACAGGTACCCAAAAGGAACTAGCAAATAAGCACTAAATAAGCTGATTCAAAGAAAACTAGCATTTTTCTAATTTAGTATAGCAACTGAACTTTAATACCCTAAGAGCTTTTAAGCTAAGTCTTAATATTAAGCCCACAGTGAAATTATCTTTTTTATTCAAAAACGACCAAATGGAAATTTGACTTTTCTAAAAACTAACTAAGTTTGACTTTTATGAACTTTGAATCACTACTACTCACTGATTATGTTGTTTTAAGATTTAATAAGACTGATTTGAGCAATATAAACAACTTGTGAACACAAAACAATGATCATAGATCATAAAATTCCAACAGTGGACACATAAGACATGATCAAAAGCATTTTTGACTGTTGCTTGTATAAGAACTAATTTTGTTGGTTTCTTTGAGCTAAATAGACCTAATGAAACACATAACAAGCAATAACAATGTTTCTAACAAACTTTGATACAGTTAAACAAGAAAATCCAAACACCTCTTTTTATGACTGTTTTGGAATTTTTCAAAGCAACACAAAGATTAAGACCATGAGCTTGATTCACAAACTTAAATTATCATGTATTAGGACTAAACAAACATAAAACAACAACAATAGCAACATGAAACCAAGAATCTAGATTTAAGCTAGTTTTACTGTCAAAATAAAATTTTTACTAAATACAAATTTAAAAGAACTACCTACTGATTTTAATGATTAATTTTACTTAACTAAGACTAATTAACACAAAGAAACAGAAATTTAAGCTAATGAACAATTACAACAGTGAAATGCCAAAATGGTCAAAAAGCTTACAAATGGGTATCCAACTGCAATCACAGAACCAATGATCAAGACCAATCCTAAAGGCTTACCACTAAGCCACTAACCCAAGGCCATCCAAGATTTACCCTGCTCCAGCTGTGTACACCATTTCCAATGGATTTTTGATTTTTCACTAATTATTTTGTATTTTTGGTGATTTTTCTGATTTTGCTTCTAAACTGACTTTTAGTGTTTCTAAAAGCTTGAATAAGCTTTATAGGAGCTTATGTGGCTTATTTAGTCAAAGATAACACCTTACAACAACATTTGATTCACATAAGATTTTTGAAATATGATACTGCATAAACTGATATTAAAACTTGAAACTTGAAATTGATACTTGTAAAAGGTTTATAATACAATAACAACTTGAAATACAAAGCTTGTAAACTAAAACGTACACTGAAATTTTAACTTAAGTTAAAACGACATTAAAGAAAACTAAGTTATTCTACATAGATTCATACAATGCCTCTCATCCTTCTTTTATAGACTTTTATTACTCCTTGATGACTTCTGATTGTTTCCCACCATCTCTGAGCCATTGGATCATTGAAATGCATCAAAACCGTCCAAGTGGATTTTTGGCGCCAAATATTTCTTGAGCAGGTTTTAGACATTAATGAGGGTGGGTTTGAGTCAATTAAAGGAATTTGGGTGTTAGTGGAAGTGGAGGGGACAAGGTAAGGGGGGGGGGGGTGGAGAAAGTCATGGAAAACCATGGCTGGTTTTGTGATTCAGACATTGGAGAGGAAGAGCTACAGTACTAGCTGTTTTTGGGCGCGCGTGGGTTTTTTTGACTTTTGTTGACCGGTGGGTGTTAATAAAAGGGGGGGGGGTTCATAATTGGGTATGACAGGGGGTCAAGATGGACTTGGCAGGGGGTCTAAATACAAAAGGAGTCCAATTGGTATTAATAAAGCATAAGGACCATTTTTGTAAATTTGCAAACTTGAGGGACGAAAACTGGACTTTTTCCAAATTATCAAAAGGACCAATCTTGACAAACTTTGATAGTACAAGGACCCTTTTTGCATAAAATTCCATTTTTAGAAATCCAAGGACTATTTTTGCAATTTTTCAAACTTTAGGGGCCTTTTCTGCCATTAGACCAAAGAATCATTCAAGGACCATTTTTGACAATTTAGAATATTTCAAGGACCTTGAATGACAAAACTTCACATTTTTGAATTCCAGGGACTAGATTTGACAACTTTTGAAACTTGGGGGACTAAAACTGCCAATTTTGCAAACTTGAATCATTTTTCATCTGATTTTGATATTTTTGCATTTAAAACACATAAAACACTGATTTGTGATATTTTCATCATTTTGATGTGTTTCTGAGTGTTTTCAGATGATTTTGCAGTTTAGATTGTACAAAAATGATGAGTATTTAGACACTCATCAGGTACACTTGACAATTCATCGCTTGTCGTTCAACAATTAGAACACAAGTGATACATTATCGAGTCCTTCACAGATCTTAGCAATCTGTCGAGAACATTTATGAGGGGTTCACAACTGTGATCCTCAGTGATTGAATGGAAACTCCTGCCAGGGTCAACATCTAACAGCCCTGACAGCAGGTCACTTCGGTAACTCCTTGTGGGTTACGCTTAGTATGTCTCAAACGATCTACAGTCATGGGGTGATGCTTCGGTGTACCTCAGCGACTCGCCTGAACTATAGGTATACTTCGGTACATCGAGTTATCTCACTTGTGGGAATCCAGTTCAGGAACAGCCTTAGTGAGAATTAGAGATGTGTTTTCACACTATGCTGTTAACACGCTCGAAGTTCAAACTTGTAAGCGCTGGATTATTTCTAACCCAAGTTTTATGTTTTCCTCTTATGGATGCTCGCGGGTGGAAAAGATCGTGCAGATTCTTCACATGCTCATACCAACAACAAGAGTAATTGAAGTTCTCTCAAAAGGAAACACAAAGTCAGAATGATTCTTCATCAAAGTCAAAGAATCTACAAAGTTTAAAGACTAAGAGAACTACATCAGTATTGAAATCCAACGATAAAGAGTGTGTGAGCATGTTGGAGAAAGACGTGGAGACACTGGAGCAACAAAGCAGACCTGATGCAGATAACCACAACATACTATCACTACCTCCACAAAGATCAAAGATCAAAGAACAAAGATTAATGAAGACGTCAAAGCTGAAAATTTCAAAGTAAACAAGATCCTCACACTGGGGAGATTGTTGGAATCAAGACACTTCTTCTCACAAGAAAGAAGAATTTCAGAAGACGTCAAAGAAACTATTACATCAGCACCTACAACATTTTTCACTCTAATCATTAATTACCAACACTTAGGGGGGGATTGTTGGAATCACTCCTAAACTATAATTCAAGTGTTTGTAATTAATATGTAATAGGTTGCTTAATTAGGCTTTTATGTTAGTACTTAAGGTAAGGCTTATGTAGAAAGCCCATAAGCCTTGGCCCAAGCCCATAAGAAAAGAAGGGAGTTAATAGTGTTGCCCTAGCTCCTTCCCCTATAAATAATCTTGTAAACCTTCACTTGAAGGTTGGTTGTTCACTTTCATAATATCACCAAAGCATATCCTTTCTATATTGTTCATTCGTGTGTTTGTGAGTGTGTTCAACCGATCACTTCTTTCCTATTTCTTATATTGATGCTTGTGTTACAAACATGGTGACCTAACAATAAGCTTAATGATAACCACGAGAGTTTCATCCTTAGTTCTCAAAAACTTTACCCAAGTGAACGAGAGTAATCGTCAACAACAACTAGCACATACTTCTTCCCATTGATACGTTGAACTCTCATGGGTCCGCATAGATCCATGTGAAGGGTATGAAGAACTTCCATAATGGTATTGGCAGGTTTGGGTTTATGGGCATACTTTTTGCTTTTGCCCAATTGACAAGCAGAACAAAGATGATCTTTTTCATGTTTTAACCAGGGCAAACCTCTCACAAGGTCATTTCTAGTATGATCATTGATGGTGCCGAAGTTCAAGTGATTGAGTCGATGGTGCCATAACCATGATTTGTTCTTAGATGCCTTAGACGGCAAGAAAATAGGAGAAGACTTCATCATATCTTCGATAGAGATGGTGTACAAGTTTGTGCCATGAGATCCCTTTAGAAGCTCAGCACCATCTAATTCTCTAACGAAGCATGTATGTTTTCTGAAGGCTACTTCAAGATCAGAATCACAAAATTGACCAACAGAGAATAGATTGTGCCAAATTCCTTCTACATAATATACTCGGGAGATAACACTGTCACCAAAAACATAATCTCCATAACCCATAATTGCCCCAAAATGATCATTCCCAAATCTAACTGTCTCGATGAACTTATTCACGAAGTTCCTGAGCCGTGAGCGATCCCCAGTCATATATTTTGAGCAGCCTGAATCCAAATACCAAAGGAAGATTTGTACGACCTGCATTTGAAAGCAAACAAGAGTGGATAACTGGAAACATTAGATCCCTATGAGAATATGGGTTCCGATTGGTTAGTACAAGCAATCTGTAGACCTACAACATTTCTAAGAGCCATGATATTATTAATGGGAGCTGCACTAGTAGAGGCAGTGGACCTAGTCACTATGTGCTGAGTTCCTAAAGGTATGATTGTACCAGTGGGCTTCCGTTTCTTATTAGGCACTGATCTAGACAATGAGGGACAAAGTTCACTAATTTTGAACTTACGGCTTGTGGGCTTCCATTAAAAACCTATACTAATAAACCTTTTCCCTATAGGTTTCCAAGATTTCTTAACCTGTTTTGCATTATCCACTGGGGATTTAACATAATGCCTCAAATAAGACACAACACAATCATCATGATTACCAAAAATTAAACATTCATTACATGTTTTGCAAGTAGTAGCAGAATTTGAATTAATTACAGTACGCTTATAGCTAATACTAGAATCATCACGATTCATATTATTCAACTCAAACTTATTATTCCTATGGTGGTCTTCTACACTCTTCTCTGGATCACTTTTAGCTCGCGAGGTCCTATCTTGCTTTGTATTGCCTGAAGGCTTTGACCCGCTAGCCTTACTGTCACTGCTTACTCCTGTAGAAGGAACGAAGAGAATATTAGTTTGTTTCACTACTTTTTGTGTTCTGGCCTAGAAGTGTTGTGTTGGAATCACTCCTAAACAGTATTTCAAGTATTTATATTTCATATGTAATAGGTAGCTTTATTATGGCCTTTATGTTTGTTTAAGGTCCAGCTTATGTAGAAGGCCCATAAGCTGAGGCCCAAGCCCAATAAGGAATAGGGAAGGAGAGGGAGTGTTGCCCTAGCTCCTTGCCTATATAAACTCTTGTAAACCCTCATTTGAGGGTTGGTTGTTCAAGTTATTCTCTCATTCACTCTTATTCTTAACCGTATCATTGTTTATGCGTGTATGTGTGTTTAGCTTGTTCATCCGCCTTCATCTCTTCTCTTATAAGCTTGTGTTGTAAAACTTGTGACCTAACAGTGGTATCAATCGCCAAATAGTTGGGTGTATTCGTTTGTTTTTTTGAAGTTTTGATTTGGGTCTTACGCGTAAAGATAACACCATCTTTGGTTCGCTTAAAAACTGATTTTTTACACTTTTGAATCCAAGATTCTTGTACTTTCAACGTTATTAGGTGTTAAACTATTGGTTTTTGGCAAAAAGTTTGGAACTTTACGTGTTTTTCCTTGTTTTTAAGCTAGTTTTTATACGAGGGTGATATCCTACGCGTAACTGTTTTAGAAGCTTTGGATCATCAAGTTTCACACTTTTGTGTTATTTTGGTGTTATTGAAGCTATTTCAACACACAAAAACTGGTTTAGAAACGAATTTGGATAGAATCAAAGTTACGAGTAATCTTACGCGTATCAAAACCCTAAATTTACGCGTAAGACTTTCCTTGGTTTGATCTTCAATTTTCTGGTTTATTCCGTGTTTTCTTACTTGGATAAGTCTGAAAATACGTCGACTTTGGATATCTCTTGCACTGTGAAGTGTAAAAGATCACTTGGGATAAAACCCTAATCTTACGCTTAAGCATAAAGCTTACGCGTAGAAAATCTTACGCTTAAGATTCATCTTACGCGTAGACTTAGTCCTACGCATAAGGTAATCCTACGCCTAACTTTCTACGCCTAACTTACTGTTTACGCGTAACTTTAGTCTTTTTTCCTGCTTACGCGTAAGCTAAATCCTACGCGTAACTATTCTTGTTACGCGTAACTTTTGGTGTTTTTACGCATAAGTGCTACTTGGTTCTTGTCATTTCTACGCCTAAGGATACTCCATCAACAAAGGTTCATTCGACTACAAAGATCCATTCTTACTACACAAGTTTATCATCATGTCTCAACCACCATACTCTAACTACTTCCCTCACACTTATAATCATCAACAACAACAACAATTAACTCCACAACATCAACAATGGAATCAACAACAAGCCATTTATCAACAACAATTTAATCAGCAACATACTCCACAACTTGGGGCAATTCCACAACCACAAATGGTTCAACCACCACCAAGTCTTCAAACTCTACCCTACACAAACGATTTCAATCAACATCCATCACGAAGCACTATGAAGGAACCCACTTGGTTTGCAAAGATGTGTGAAGCTTTAAGCAGCCAACAATCAATTCATGAAGCTGGATCACTTGATAGACCTCCAATGCTCACTCCAGGAAACTACGATCAATGGGTGATAAGGTTCTTTAGGTTTTGTGATCTGAAGAAGCCACACGGAAAGTTCTTAAAGAAGGTTATCTTAGAAGGTCCATTTGAGATGCCTATTGTCACTATACCCGGAGATCCAACTGCTGTTCCACCAAGAGATGAACAAACCAACATTGCTACTGTTGCAGACTTAAATCCTACAGAACTTCTACACTATGAAGCTGATGAACTTGCAATGGAATACATCCTCTTAGGATTACCAAACCCAATTCTTCGTAGTGTTGATGCTCAAAAGACTGCACAAAAAATGTGGGATCACATTCGTCTACTTATGGAAGGATCTGTACTCAATCAGGAGGATTTGGAATCCAAAATTTACTTGGCTTATGAACACTTCATGATTGAACCTGGAGAGACACTTGAGTCATATCATCACCGATTTTCAGACATCATCAATGATTTGGATAAACACAACATCATCATGCCAAGAATTGCAGTGAATACTAAGTTCCTGAGTAGTCTTGGTCCAGAATGGGAGAAGTATGTCATTTTTCTCCGTCAAGCGAAGAACATGCATCATTCTACTTATGGATTGTTGTACGATTACTTGAAGCCTCATGAAAAGGAAGTTGATCGGGAAAGGATTCTCCGTGCTCAAATTACTAAACAGTCACAACCGGACAATCAACAACTTGCCTTGTATGCTCAACAGACTTATCCCTCTCAACCAGCAACTCAACCACCTGCTTCCAACACACCTTCACAGCAACAACCTCAACCTCAACAAAATCAATTGGTCCCATACAGCAACAATGCTCAAGCATATGTCAGTGAAGCTACTGAGGAAATCGATCCATTCGAAGCATTGCAACAAGGATTTGTGATGATTGCTAATGCATTTGGCCGTTACACCAACAAATCCAACAATCGTATTCGTTCCTCATCTAACACACGGACTCAAGCTGTTGTGAACAATGGACGTGTTGAAGTTCAGAATCGTGATTATGGTCGTCAGATGGGAGGTGGTCAAGGGTTTAATGCTGTGGGTAGGAATAACAACAGAGCTCAAGTGGTGGAACAGGGAAATGCTCAGAATCGGTTAAATGGTCTTAGATGCTACAACTGCAATGAAAAGGGACACCTGGCTAATGCATGCCCAAAGCCAAGGACTAGGGGCAGTGCTTATTTCAAAGAAGCCTTACTTTTGGCTCTTAAGGATGAAGCTGGTGGATCTCTTACAAACAAAGAACAGAGCTTTATGGCAGATGCAGACTCAGATGATGATATGGAGGACTTGCAGGCTAATGCAGCTGTTATGTTGATGGCTAATATGCATGAGCTGCACATGAGTGATTCAGGCCCAGTGTATGACACTGATGGCTTGTCTCAGGTACCCGAACAAACCATCATCATATCTGAACTAATATCTCCGCCAATATCTGAATCCGGCACGGATCAGACTGTTCAAAATGAGTCTTCTACATCTTCCTCTGATGATTTTCAAGTTAACCCTGTAGTTACATTTGACGATCAAGATGACCTTATGGTCCCCCTTGACAATCAAATTGACTCTGTGGTCGTACTTGAGGATCTAAAGAATGATCATGTTGAGACTCACGTTGAACAAGATGATCTGTTGCCTCATCCAGATTTTGCTCGGTTAATTCAAGACCATAAAATCAAAATGGAGGAATGTTATGCATTAAATCAGTCCTTAAAACGTAAAAATGCACTGTTAACCAAGGATTTTGAATGTTTACAAATGCAACTCAACTTTTTCAAAACTCAAGAAAACCGTGAAAAAGGTTTTGAAGCCGCTTTTGCAAAATCTCATCAAAACGAAAAATACTTAGAGAGACAGATGCGTGATCTAGCCGCCTCGAAGAATGCTTTGTTGTCCGAATTAGAACAACTGAAACATGAACATAAAAAACAAATTAACGCTCTCACCTTGGAAAATCAAAAAGCTAAGGCTGAGTTGTTAAATTGTCAAAAACAGTTCTCCGCATACAAAAAGCATTCAACGAATCGGGTAGATGACCTTCTTGCAGAAATTCTCGGTTTGCAAAACAAACTTAAAGAGTTTAAAACTGTTGTTTACAAACATGGTGAATCAGTAACAGCTATTGAAAAGTTTACCTTAAAACCTAATCCAAATGGATATGGAAAAAATCTAGCTGATTACAAACCAAAGCTTTCACTAAAAACATTCAAACCAACTCCTGAAGTTTCCAGTGCACAATACAAAATTGATAATACTGTCATGAGTGTTGTTGAATACCATCGTCAAGAGGAATTCGATGCAGAAGACGAGAGTCGATCAAAATTAAAAAATGTTGTTTACAACAAACCTTTTAATTATAAAAATGCGGTCACTTTCGTCACACCAACGGATTCTTCCAACACACCAAGGGTTATCATCAAAACACCCGAGTCTTCTATTGTTAATCCCAAAACAGTCTTTGCACAAACTTATGGTCCTTTACCTTCCATTAGCGAAGTAAACTCACAACCTGGAAATCGAAAAATTCTTCGATATTTTGACATTTTCATGGCTGACCTCAAAATTTTACAACATGAGATAGAATATCGATCTGAAATAAAAGTTGAACATTTTCAATCGCCTCTGGCGCGAGAACAAAGAGACATTTTTCAGAAAAATCTTTTACCTAATGTTAAAAACTTGAAAAGTTGTGCAATTGCCTGGGAAAAGGATTTTCATAAGGAACTTGGGGTAATGAAAAACGTTTTCGAGAAAACAGAAACATCTATTACTAACACAAAACGGAAAAAGAAACTGTTGAGAAAAGATGTTGATCGACTCTTGGAAGATGTTATCTGTGCTGATATCCATAATGTTGTGCTATTCTATTCGTTGCCATATGCATCTGATCATATCTCTGCTGATATTGTTGACACTGTTGTAACTGTTGAGAACACCGATAATGTGCTTCAGATCGAGTCTTTAAAAGCAGAAAATAAACGATTACACACGGAAATTCACAATGCAAAACGTCGTCTTCAATGGTGTGAAAAAGATATTCACAACCATCAACTTAGTTTTCAAAAGAAAATCGCTCAATTGAGTGCCAAATCTTCTGATCCTAAAATTGTTCAACTGGATGATCAAAACGTGTCTTTGAAAAGTCAAATCTCAAAATATGAACAAGAACTTTTAAAAGTTAAACAGGAATATGGTGTCATATTTGATTTACTCAAAAAGACTCGAGATGAAGCATCTAATGAACTTGATCACTATCTAGCTCACACTAGAGAAGTCCTGAATTTTGCTGGTAATATTCGTTCTGAAAATCAAGATCTGATTCACACCATCTCTAAGTTACGGGAAATGTTAGGAAAGTATGAACTACTCCCGCCTACTGTGATTAAGAGATTAGCACCAGTCACACTTAGTAATCGTGAACCTAGAATTCCCACTGCCAAATCACAAGTTGATAATGTGTTTCCCTCTACTGAAACAGGAATAGTTGCATCTTTTCCAAACGTCCGCACTTCACAGCCTAGGAGCACCCAAACGAAGAATAGGAAGTTGCGACCTAAGAAAAGATCAATAAGGAATGCTAAAGTAGAAGAACACCCTAGGAATCTGAATAAAACTCACGTTACTTCCACTATAGATGTTGCGTCTGGCAAATGTAATAGAAATAGTGATGTAACGAATGCTAAACCGTTAAGTACCTTTGATATTCAGTCTGATGCACCTTGTGATAATTGTCAAAAGAGTATGAATTCTGATTGTCATGACAAATGTGTTGCTAAAACTATAATCTCTAGATTACGGAATCCTAAGAATTGGAATACCTCTAGGCCAACTAATCATTCTAAGTCTGTGCTTGGTAAACCACCATCTTTAGATTCTAAGGCAACCATTCCCGCTGCAACTCCTAAGAATGTAGTACCACCTAGTGCTTTCACTAAGACTAAAGCAAAGAGTAGTTACAGATGGCAGAAATGGATACATAACACATTAGGATTTAAGTGGATGCCTAAGATTCTAAATGTCTGTATGTCTAACATATCTGCTTCGGAACCCTCTAACATTTCGGGTTCCACATCTACTTCTATTCCATCTGTGTCGTCTGTGTGTAATGCAGGTGATACAGATCATTCTCTGGATTGTTGATAGCGGATGTTCCCGACACATGACAGGCAATCTTAAACTGTTATCAAACTTTATTGCAAAGTTCATTGGCACTGTCAGATTCGGGAACGATCACTTCGCAGCCATCATGGGCTACGGAGATTATGTTAATGGGAACATCGAAATCAGCAGGGTTTACTATGTGGAAGGCCTCGGTCACAATCTGTTTTCAGTAGGTCAATTTTGTGATGGAGATTTGGAGGTCGCTTTCAGGGAGAAAACTTGTTTCATTCGTGACCTACAAGGAAACGACCTTATGTCTGGCTCGCGTAATTCTAGTCTCTACACTATCTCTATGCAAGACATGGTTGCTTCATCTCCCATCTGCTTACTTTCTAAGGCAACATCAACAAAATCTTGGCTATGGCACCGTCGTCTCTCACATCTAAACTTTCAAACCATCACCAACCTTGCTCGACACAAACTAGTTGAAGGACTCCCACGATTCCGGTATTCAAAAGATCACCTTTGCTCAGCCTGTGAACAAGGGAAAAGCACTCGTGCTCATTTTCCTTCAAAGGTGGAACACAGCTCTCAGCATGTACTTCATCTTCTTCACATGGATTTGTGTGGCCCAATGCGCGTGCAAACGATAAATGGCAAACGTTACATCTTAGTAATCGTTGATGACTACTCTCGATGGACTTGGGTCTACTTTCTTCGTAGCAAAGACCAAGCTCCACAAATGATCATCACCTTTCTCACAAAGATACAGGTTCAGCTCCGTAACACAGTCAGAATCATCAGAACAGACAAAGGAACTGAATTTGTTAACAAAACCCTTCGTGAATTTTATGAGAAAGTGGGAATTCAGCATCAAACATCTATTGCACGGACACCTGAACAAAACGGAGTTGTTGAAAGACGAAACCGAACGTTAGTGGAAGCTGCAAGAACAATGTTGATCAATGCTAAACTTCCAGATTACTTATGGGCAGAAGCTGTATCTACTGCATGCTATACTCAAAACCGTTCTATAATCACTAAACGCCACAACAAAACACCTTTTGAGCTTGTCCACAACTATAAACCGAACCTCAAACACTTTCATGTATTTGGATCCCTTTGCTATCCGAATAATGATCGTGATGATTTTGGAAAGCTCAAAGCAAAAGCTGATATTGGAGTCTTTATTGGATACTGTGACAATTCTAAAGGTTTCCGAATCTGGAATCGTCGAACTAAGGAGGTAATGGAAACGATTCATGCTCATTTCGATGAACTCACGGAAATGGCTTCTGAGTATAACAGCTTAGAACCCGGTCACAACCGTTTAAACTTCCCTCAACCCCCATCATCAGCTGAAGAAAGCCCTCAGCTAACTCATCAACAAATGGAAAGGTTATTTGCTCCTCTGTTCTGTGACGATATTGATGAACGTGCTCCTGGTGTATCAGCTGTTTCCGCTGCACAACCTGATAATATTCCTATACCTGATACACCTGCTACAACAACTACTGTTGAAGATGCACCTACACCAATTGACTCCAACACAACAGTTGAACACACCGCTTCCAACAATGATGAACCAGCTGATGATATTCTGAATGAAGTACCCCCACCCGCAGATTTTGATCCAAATGCGTTCTTCAACCCGTTTGCAAATGAGACTGCTGCACCAGATGTCGCGGAATCTTCAACAAACCATTTGAATCCTCAGAATCTGCACAATGTATATCAACATCAACCCTCTACACATAGATGGACAAAAGACCATCCTCTGGCTAACATCATTGGCAACCCGAATCAACCAGTCGTTACGAGACAACGTCTTCACTCAGATGGTGAACACTGCATTTATGCACTCACTGTCTGCCAATCAGAACCTAAAAACATTAAAGACGCAATGACAAAAGACAACTGGATTGAATCCATGCAAGAAGAACTCAACCAATTCAAACGTCTTGAAGTATGGGAACTGGTTGAAAGACCAACAGGGGTCTACGTCATTGGTCTAAAATGGATTTGGAAAAACAAATTGGATGCTGAAGGGAATGTCATCCGAAACAAGTCACGGCTAGTTGCTAAGGGTTATCGTCAGGAAGAAGGGATAGACTTTGAAGAATCTTTTGCTCCGGTTGCTCGTCTTGAGGCTGTTCGGATATTTCTTGCATTCGCGGCTCACATGAACATGACGGTCTATCAGATGGATGTCAAAACGGCGTTTCTCAATGGGCAACTTAAAGAAACGGTCTATGTCAGCCAACCAGATGGATTCGTTGATCCTGAGTTCCCGAACCATGTCTACAAACTGAACAAAGCTCTTTATGGTCTCAAACAAGCCCCTCGGGCATGGTACGATAAGCTATCATCTTTCCTCATTGCCAATAATTTCACCAAAGGCTCGGTTGACCCAACTCTTTTCATACAATATCACGGGGCACACATCTTAATTGTTCAAATTTACGTGGATGACATCATTTTTGGGTCAACACATAAAAAGTTTTCAATCGCTTTTGCAAAACTCATGAAGAAAAATTTTGAAATGTCCATGATGGGTGAACTTATGTTCTTTCTAGGACTGCAAGTTCATCAATCACCCCGTGGTATTTTCTTGAGTCAGTCCAAATATGCCCTTGAACTGTTAAACAAATTTGGAATGAATACCTGTGATACTTATGCCACACCAATGGCTCATACCAAGAAGCTAGATGCTGATTTACATGGGAAATTAGTTGACCCCACCAAATACCGAAGTATTATTGGGTCCCTCATGTATCTAACAGCTAGTAGACCTGATATTGTCTTTGCCGTTTATCTATGCTCCCGTTATCAGTCGCGACCAACTGAAACTCACCTCTCTGAGGCTAAAAGAATCCTCCGATACATAAAGGGAACCATTAATTTGGGGATCTGGTATCCGAAGGATTCTGGTTTTGAACTAATCGCTTTTTCAGACGCTGATCACGCAGGATGTTTAGACTCAAGGAAAAGTACTTCAGGAGCTCTACAATTTCTCGGTGATAAACTGGTGTCTTGGCAATCAAAAAAGCAGGATTGTACATCGCTGTCATCAACTGAAGCAGAATATGTAGCCATGTCCGCGTGTTGTGCTCAAGTCATTTGGATGAGAACACAACTCAAAGACTATGGTTACGTATTTGACAGAATCCCGATGTACTGCGACAATCGGAGTGCCATTGCAATCTCGTGCAACTCAGTTCAGCACTCGAAATCAAAGCACATCGATCTACGCTATCATTTCATCAAGGATCATGTGGAACAGGGTACCGTTGAATTATACTTTGTGGGTACTGAATACCAATTGGCAGATCTGCTCACCAAAGCCTTGCCTCCCGCTCGGTTTAATGAGTTGGTCCACCGAATTGGTATGAGGTGTTTGACTCAAGAGGAACTGGATGACCTCTTAAAACCGTCTTAAAAACATGTCAAACACCAAAACATCTCTTGTAAATAAATAAAATCTTTCAAAAACAAAATACAAAAATATAAAACCTGATAAAACAACAAAAATATTCTCCTCATCTATTTTCTATCAACATGGCAAGTACTTTTCTTCCGTCAACACTTTAATCTGTCAAAATTCAGTATTTTTTCGATCAAGTGTTGAGGGGGAGAAAATAATCCATTAACTGTTTCAAAACATCTGTGTACTTGCATGTTATAACATCTCGGTTGATTCTTTTACAAATGGTGGTAAATTTCTGGTTCAAAGACACTCCTCGGACTTTAATTAAAAACCTTTCACTATTTTCTCAAGTCGAGGGGGAGTGTCGTCATGATTCTTTCTCAAAAATCTTTGTCTGGTAACCTAAATGGAAGTTAAAAGGCTTGGTTTGAAAAAGGCAAAGGTGGAGGGACTAAAACTGCCAAAAGATTAAAGTTAACTTTAATAAAACACCTCTCCACCTAATTCTTTCACTCACATTTATTACTAAACCTAATCTCATCTACGCCTAAGATTCATTCAAGAAATCCGTTGTTCTGATCATCTAATCGTAAGTGTTTTAATGATCCAAACATTGTTTTAAGCTAAGGGTTTTAATATCACGAAAATCCTACGGCTAAAATGTGTGTTACGCGTGATTTTGTGATCTACGCATAAGCGTATGATCACATAACCATTGAGTGTGTGTTTTTGGTTAAAAAGATTGTTTCAAAACGTGCCTTTAGCATCAATGATGATGTCTTTATCCTCAAATCTTACCCAGAAACATAAATTGATTGATTTTGAAACTTAGGGTTTATGCGTGGATTTGGGTTTTTCGAAATGTGAAGTGTTTTTGGTCTAAATATTGCTGGGTTATGTTCATATAATGTGGAATTAATCATATCCTTTCTCTCTAACTACCCAGAAACACTGATTAATTCAGATTTTGAAATTAGGGTTTAAGGTTCATAAGATTGGGTATTTTTGATTCACCATGAGTTAGATGTTATAACTTGGTATATTTGCTCATACAACATCCTAGAGCTACCAGAAAAAGTTTGGTGCATAATCCATGGCTAGATTTGATACGCGTAGAACTAGGGTTTAGTCTACGCGTAAGATATTCTACGCGTAACTATTTATGAATGATTCATGCCATGTGTTGTTATTGAAATGAATGTATGTGCTAATTTTGATGATTTGATAATTTATTTCAGGATTGCTACACTTATAATTCAGAATCAAGGTCATTTGATTATCTACGCATAAGGATCACCTTACGCGTAGATTGTTATGTGTAAGACTTGTCTTACGCGTAGCTTCTACGCTTAAGGTTCTACAGTGGGACTACGCGTATCCTGTGAAGGATATGCGTAAACAGTGACCTCTACGCATAAGGTCTACTCTTACGAGTAAGCCTTACGCGTAAGGTTCTTATACGCCTACGCGTAAGCTCTACGCGTAAGGTCCCCTTTTTCCTACGCGTAACATTTCTTACGCATAAGATAGGATCCTACGCATAAGCTTTCGCCTACGCTTATGTCACGACTGTTTACGCGTAACTTTGTCAATACTACGCTTAAGCCATTTTTGACCTTCATTATGAATTGTTACGTGTACAAAACTTGTTAATAAACTTATCATAACGTCACGAATCCAATAATGTCACTAATAAACCAAAACGTTTGATATGTTGTGAACAATAAGTGATAACATAAGCTTTAAAACTTAAAGTTAACTAACTCACGAAACATTTCACGACGTCATTAGACTATTGGACATACAAGTGACTTAGGACTCGTAACAATCATTGACGTTGTACATTAAATAACTAGACAATAAGACCTTCTGTTGACTAACATTATGTCTTTCGATATGTTGGTTCTTTTGGCTAATATTATTTCAGATCACGACATGGCTGCTCAACCAAACATGGATGCACCAAATGTTCTCTCCATTGCTGATATCTATCCTCATGGCTATCCAATGAAGATTGGAAAGAATAATCTCCGAGTTGACTTCAGCACTCTCACTTGCTCTGAGTCTTCATGCTTAATCGCTATTGACATTCTGAGGTCTCATCCATATCAGAACATGCTCACACATTCTGCAACAGTTCCTGAGATCTATATCCAACAGTTCTGGAACACCATGGAAAGGGTCAAAGGAAGGACTGCAGTGACGGTGACTCTGAACCATAAACAAGTCACCATCACACCTGCAGACTTAAGGGCTGTTCTCTTAATTCCTGAAGTCGAACCTGACAAACTTTATGCCACACCTACTGAAGAGCTCACTCTCCAATTCTTAATCGATATCGGTTATGATGAAGCTACAGGAGTAATCACTAAACACTCTCACGTAGAGCTCAAGAGTATTCCTCAACCGTGGAGAACGCTCTACATGATCATCACCAAGTCCGTTTCTGGTCGTGATAGCGGATATGAGCATCCTAAGCTCATAGAACTGCAAATATTTTGGGCATTTGTCAACATGAAACACATCGCTATTGAAGCTCTGATTTGGGATGACATGATGTCATTTCTCAACAAACTTGGCTCAAAGATTCCCTACATCAGATACACTAAACTGTTGATACAGAGAGCACTTGGACTTCATCCTGATATTCCCAAGAGGCTCAATGACCCCGACAATCACGACATGTTGACTGAACCTATTCTGACCATCAGAATGAAGGAATCATCTACAAAGAAACAGGGCGCGGTGTTACCAGATTACCTGCTAACTGAAGATGTCAGAAAGCTCGAAACGTACAACAGGTATCTGGAAGCAGTAAGACAAGGCAAAGTTGGTTATCTTGACGAAAAATCTTCTGGAACACCTGTCAGGAGAACCAGAAGAGGAAGTGCAGGAAGCACTACAAGTTCTGCGAGTCAAAGGAAGGCTCCTAAAAGGAAAGCTCCTTCAATAAGGATTGTTCCCGTAAAGGAAGCCGAACCTATTCCCACTATTGAACCTCAAAGACAACTTAGGGACGAGAGCTCTGAAGATACTGAGACAGATGAAGAGGTTCATTACTCTGCTACTGCAACCGAAACACCTGCCACAGTGACAAAACCTCCAAGTCCTCCAGTTGTCCAAGAAAAAGGGAAGACTCCAGCTATTGTACCTTATATTGAGAGCTCTGAAGATGAAGAAGAAGAGCAATTGGAAAAATCATACCGGAAGAAGTTTCACAACGTCCGACACATTCAAAAGGCCGCTGAATTTGCTAAAGATCAGATGGGTGGCCCCGGAGGATCAAGTGGTGCTGCCCACTCCTCTCCAGATCCTGATGCGGTTAATCAACCCGATAAGGGATCTGGTGCCACCAATCTTCTGCAACAACAACCGCCTGTTGAAGACACCATTGAGTATGATTTTGAGAAACAGGAACCTGAGAAAGAAAAGTCTAAGGATGACGAGGATGATTACTCAAAGTTTCTTCTAGACAGTCCAACACACTCAAAGGAGAAAACCTCAGAAACTCCTAAGGACATGAAGTCACCTCATGTCTCCTCATCATCGGACTCTTCATCTCATTCATCACCACCACCATCAACTAAGTCAACCAGATCATCATCCAAATCAGTGAAGAAACCACCAAAGTCTTGGATCTCTCAGTCTCATAAAAAGATTGTAAAAGCTGTCCAACAAATCAGAAAGAAGGACATAACTTACAGAAAAATGAATTGGTTTGCTGACCAAATTCAATCCTTAAATGATGAGATAGACAAGATGGAGAAAGAAAGGAAATTTGTCCAAACGTTCATGAAGAGTCATCGACAAGAGGAACTGAACGAAATGATTGAAGGTTACACTAACAAGTACCTTCAGGATATCATTCCTAAAGTCCATACGGAACTGGAGAAGTCAGCAAGAGAACAAACCCACAAGTTCCTTCTCGATACTGTCCCCAGTGTGACAAAAGAAGTATTTTCCAGACAACTCACCCCTAACATCGTTGCATTGGTTAAAAATACAATGGCAAAAGAAGCTGATCTCTCCGAATCTGAGTTAATTGCTAAACTAGTGATGCAAATGTCAAAGAGATCTGGAACGTTCACTTCAGATGATGCTAAATTTTTCGAAATTCTACTTGACTATCAACTCAGATCATCATGCAAGGAGTCAGCCTCTCAACCCAAAAGACCAAGAGATGTCGATGATAAGGATAAGGACTCTGCACCTAAACGTCAAAAGCAGTCTGGTCAATCTACATCTATGCCACCTCCTCCACATCGGACTTCTTCTCAACATAAGTCTCCATCACCTCGGTCTTCTACTGATAAACCTCGGGACGATTCCGAGTTACCACCCTTGACTCAGAAAACTGGTGATCACTTTGAGTATACGGGTGGTGACGATGAAGAGGTCCTTGAGCCCCAACAACCCTCCTCTCCCAAACAAGTGAAGAAACCCGAATCCTCATCAAGGCCTTCTAAAAGCAAGAAAACGACTCTAGATGACGTCGTATCATGGCTTGATGACGATAAAACTGCTGAATTTGATTGGTTTGCTACTCTTGTTAACGACACTCCCTACCCTGAAGAAGGTCAAGAATTGGTAGACGGTAGTACACTGGAGCATGCAAAAATCTTGCAAGAACGATTCCGTGTGAAGAAGATGACGAAATCCGAGTTGAAGCGCATCAAAAATGAAGCATTCCTTCTGTTGAAAAATAGCTCGGAAAGTGCAATCGAGGTTGAATATCACCTTGAAAACATTGCTCGAGCCATGTCTAACAACATGGATTGGCTCAACCCAGAAGCAAACATCGACTTCACTAAACGGAACAACCCTCCATACTACACTGACTGGACCAAACCTCTACCAACAATCGGCCAACCAGAAGAACCAAGGATTCCTTTCCGACATTTCTTCAACAAAGACCTGGATTTTCTTCTCCATGGTGGCGATGGTTCACGAAAATACGCTACATCTTTGACTCTTCCATTCCCAGCGGCTTGTTACTCAAACTGCATAGCTATCGAGGAACGTGCAACTCACTTGTTTTCTGACAACGTGCAAGCATACAACCAAGATGCATTGTATGGGATTCATCATTGGCCTGAACGCCGACGAATCTACTACAGAAGCTGCCTGGTTCAGAAGTCTCAACATGCAGTGTACAGCTCTAAGGACATCGTGGCCATCAAACACATTGATCTCAAGTCTAAGTGGGACTACACATTCTTGAAGAATATCATAGTCAAACGACAAGATGAACAGGACTATGAATTCTCAGAGGCTGACTTTGAGAACTTGTCCCTCAACGACATCGAAGACTTGTACCTTGCCAAAGTACAGGGTCGTATGCGACAATTCTCGACTGAAGTTCAACGTGAGTTTATCAAGTCAGTTCTCATCTTCATTAGACGCATTGTGATCAAAGAACGTGTTGAAGATATCCAGATGGCTGTTGAATCATATCAGAAACGTGTAAACTTCACTCCACCACAGCTTGATCTTCCTGACATCAACCAGCTCACACAACTCACGCTCATCAGCCAACCTTTCGGCATTGTTTACCGAAGTGAACTTCGCAGAAACTGCCTCATGGCGTGTAGTGAGCTCAACAAATTCGGGGATCATACCTTGAAGATGGTTAGGGATGGATTGGCGTACAGATTGAAGGATATACGCCTGAAGGTTGGGAATCCTAAGCGCTGGAACTCTCAGGACAGGAGGAATGTGAGACGTATCATCACCATGATTGATGAACGGTTGTTCAGAAGGGATCAGTTCAGACGCCTGGAGAGCTATGTTGGTGGTAGACCCAGGAGAAACATCACCGGCTTTCAACGCCCTGTGTGCACTCCCGGAGACATCACTGCACTTCCTGGTACCCCTTGATGTGTTTCCTTCATATGATTTTGGATGAATGTTTATATATGTGGATGGCTTGTGCACACATAACAGTGTACAACCCGTATCTGTCAAGAAAGGACCCTGTGGTACGCCTCAGTGCCACAATCCTTAGAAAAGGAGCGAAAGCTTCTTATTTTTGAGTAAAACCTATCAAACCTTTCACTTTTCAAGGTTTTGCTCAAAAAGGACAAGTACTTCCCCATATGATTTCAAAACCTCAACCGTTTATATCACTAGTTGAGGGGGAGTATTTGATGAAAACTTTGTTCACAAATTGTTCACAGTGGTCACTCTTCCCGCAACACTCAAAATGGTCATATTTATTCTCAAAATGTTTCAAAAATAACATCTTATATGCCATTTTTGAGGGGGAGAAAATTGTGTGATAAGAAATATGTTTT
Organism: Chrysanthemum seticuspe; assembly: GCA_019973895.1. Classification (NCBI taxonomy): domain Eukaryota; kingdom Viridiplantae; phylum Streptophyta; class Magnoliopsida; order Asterales; family Asteraceae; genus Chrysanthemum; species Chrysanthemum seticuspe. Next base: position 114,388,823 of record BPTQ01000006.1, on the reverse strand, counting down.
GTAAAGCAACATGTGCAAGCCCCTTGGCTTTCTCGTGTGCAAAGACTTAACCAATGAATTGACGATCCTTAACTGTCTGTAACTCGAAAAGACTTGTCCTGGACGGGTAATAATTTCAAGCTAGTTCGCTAGTGATGTAAAAGTGTCTCGCAAAGGACTTGTCCAAGTAGAAAGTACCATTCGTGAAACTCTTGATAGACATGAACTCTGACGGGTATGACAACCTTTCGAGGTTTGTCTACACCTTCAAGATAGTTATTAGAGCTAGTTGTCACCTAAAAGCTGACAATGTATCTCTTTAACTATTCAACGTAACCGTGTCTCGCGGGAGATTGTCTATCTTCAGTGAATCAATTCAAAAAGTGCGCGCTCTTTCCTCACTGTGCATTTAACCTTTAAAACTATTAAGCACATGTGGAGGGGGAGTATTTATGCAAAATATCATCTCTTACAGTGGTTCAAACATGTTTTTCATTAACAAACCCTTTGAGAGATATTTTAACTTACAGTGGTTTTAATGGCAAACATAGGTTAGTCATGGAGTTATAAGGTGACTAAGGTTAGGAATAACCGTCCTATGATCCGCCAGAGCCGGAGGGATCTACCCAAGGACACTACCATTAGTTAGTGTTAGAAGTCCTTAGGAATGATTATAAAAAGGAGAAAATGAGAATCGGAGAAAGAAGGAGTTGAAGAATCAAAAAGAAATGTAAAGTAAAGGGTGAAAAGAAATAGCCCTCCAGATTATTCAACTTAGGGCAGACACCGGGTTCAATTCATATGCTACTGGTTGTCACTTAGTGACACCGGTATTGAAGATTAAAAGTCGTCATGGACCCAGTGACGCATGCACTAAACCTTCTTAGCCACTCAAGTTTCTCTCCAAAGAAGCTTGTTTCATTCTCACAGGGAACCCTACATAAACTATTGGCTTTCTCTTAGAGATCGCTGGTATTGAAGAAGGAGACCCTCTCCCTAGTCTCTGCTCAGGAAAACCAAAACGCACTGTTGAGTCTAGAGCCACGAGATTCATCAAAAGATCTCTTAGGAACACTTGACATTTTAATCACTCGTTGATCAACAATAAGATCTTCAGTGATTCAATGGTTCATATCGAGTCCTTCACAGATCTTAGCAATCTGTCGAGAACATTTATGAGAGGTTCACATCTGTGATCCTCAGTGATTGAATGGAAACTCCTGCCAGGGTCAACATCAAACAGCCCTGACAGCAGGTCGCTTCGGTAACTCCCCGTGGATTACGCGGAGTGTGTCTCAAACGGTCTACAGTCGTGAGGTGATGCTTCAGTGTACCTCAGCGACTCATCTGAACTGTAGATGTACTTCGGTACATCGCGTTATCTCACTTGTGGGACTCCAGTTCAGGAACGGCCTTTGTAAGAATTAGAGTTGTGTCTTCACACTATGCTGTTGACACTCTCGAAGTTCAAACTTGTAAGTGCCGGAAACCGCTTATTACTAACCGTTTGAAATGTTTTCTTCTTATGGAAGCTCCGGAGCGGGATGATCGTGCTGATTCTTCTCATGCTCACGCCAACATCATCACTAATGGAAGTTCTATTCTAATGCAACACAACAGTCAGAATGATTCTTCATCAACCAAAGAATCTACAAAGTTAAAGACTTAAAGAACTTCATCAGTATTGATTTCCACCGTCAAAGAGCGTGTGAGCATGTTGAAGAATGACGTGGAGACACTGGAGCAGCGAAGCAGACCTGAGGCAGACTGATGCAGACAACAACATACTATCACTTTCACCACAAAGAACAATAAATCAAAGAACAAAGTTAATGATGACGTCAAAGCAAAACCGCACAAAGATAACTATCTCTCTACACTGGAGAGATTGTTCGAACCAAGGCAATTCCTCTCACAAGAAAGAAGAATGTCAGAAGACGTCACAGCTACTATTACATCAACGCCTTCACCGTTATTCATATATACTTGAGGGGGAGATTGTTGGAATCACTCCTAAACAGTATTTCAAGTATTTATATTTCATATGTAATAGGTAGCTTTATTATGGCCTTTATGTTTGTTTAAGGTCCAGCTTATGTAGAAGGCCCATAAGCTGAGGCCCAAGCCCAATAAGGAATAGGGAAGGAGAGGGAGTGTTGCCCTAGCTCCTTGCCTATATAAACTATTGTAAACCCTCATTTGAGGGTTGGTTGTTCAAGTTTTCTCTTTCACTACACTCTACGCATAACCGGTCGAGTATACTTGTGTGTGTGTGTTTGGTTTACTTGTTCAATCGCCTTATCTCTTCTCTTATAAGCTTGTGTTGTAAAACTAGTGACCTAACATGTTGGGCTCTAAGACTTTAGGAGGCACATCAAAGGTAACATGCTTGACTTTAGGGATAGAAGTAGGTGCAACTATTCTATCTCGCCTAGTACCAGATTTAGGACATGTGGCAATGACATATTCTAAGAGTTCCTGAGATCGTTTGGCATACATGCAAGCATAGGTAACTGCACTATCAAGTGGTTTCTCTATTCTATCATTTTCTACAATCTCACGGAGACCCTCTAAACTATCTTTAAGGTATGAGAGATATGCTTGATATGCAAGTTCATTATTCCTAAGGAGGAGGGAGAATAAACAACACATCAATAGAATAATTATTACAAGCAGAAACATTTGGAACAACTTATTTGCAAGTGGGAATCGACAATTTCCCTTTCACCAAACGCTTCAGATTCTCAATTTCGTTAAGCAAAGAAGTTACCTTTTCAATGTGTTTATCATGATTGACCTTGACTGGATCATATAACTCTTTTTTTTGCAATTTAACTTTTGAACTTTTCGCTTGAAAACATTCATTTTCATGTTGCAATTTATTGATGATATTTTGAAGTTGGAAATTCTGAGAATCTAAAGGCGGAGGTATCTGAGTGCCGACCACTTCACTCCTATTTCCTTTCAATTGGGAAATTTGAGCTTTCAATATTCGGATCGTGTTGCAGTGAGCTTGAATCCGTTCATCACGTGTGCTTATTTCAAAATATGCATCAAACTCAGGAGCATCCGAAGATGTCTTGGCATTTGAGGTTTTGATTCTTTCTTCAAGATGTTGATATTTTAATTGTAAATCAAGATATTCAACTTCTAATTTAGAAAAATGCCTGACCATGTTATCATGATCATCCTTTTCAATTTTGTCATGCAATTTTGAATTCTTGGTCTCAAGCTCATTGACACGATCTTGGGAAACTTTAAATGCAATTGATAAATCATGAAATTGAGAAGCAGTAATGGCATAATTAGTGACAGTATAAAATACATCCTGGGCAATGCATCTGGAAATCAAATTCTCATTAAGGATGTGAATATTCTTTCTCTCAATCTCATTGCTTTTAAGCTTATATGCATTATTTCTTGCCTCATTTTCCATTTCATTAAATATCTTTTTCAGTTCTTTAACTTCAGTATCTAAGGCCCTTTGAATACCATCGAATTGTTCTTTCAGTTGTTTAAAGAATGGAATAACCTCAGTAAGATAACACTCTTTAGTTTGATCAAAATCCCTTTCCCCTCTGTAAGGATGTGAATATTTCTTTCAATCTCATTGGAAATCAAATTCTCATTAAGGATGTGAATATTCTATAAAACACATCCTGGGCAATGTATCTGGAAATCAAATTCTCATTAAGGATATGAATATTCTTTCTCTCAATCTCATTGCTTTTAAGCTTATATGCATTATTTCTTGCCTCGTTTTCCATTTCATTAAATATCTTTTTCATTTCTTTAACTTCAGTATCTAAGGCCTTTTGAATACCATCGAATTGTTCTTTCAGTTGTTTAAAGAATGGAACAACCTCAGTAAGATAACACTCTTTAGTTTGATCAAAACCCCTTTCCCCTCTGTAATACATGTTGGTGTAATTCTCTTCTTACAAGTTTTATCGAAATCAACAAATAGTTGGTAGATCACATATATGCTAATTAAGGTTTTGCTTTGAGTAGGAAGAGTTCTAGGCACTAAATGCATCGGTGTATTGGGAGGATACACAGTAGTTGCAAGTGACTTCCTAAGGGGAGGATTACTTACAACAAGTTCTTTGGCCTTTCACTTATCCATATCTAACTTCCAAAACACTTGTTCAGGGGTTAATTGAGTTTGAGGTTTAAACGTGGCTAAGAAGTTTTCCTTAGAATAATCGTGAGATTTGACATTTATTCTATGACTCGCACAATTAGGTTCCTTAAATTTCTTATCCATTATCTCTCTAGAGGCATTTTCTAACTCTATGTCCTCTTCAGTATTTTGTACACAAGTTGGCTTTTGTTTGGGCTTAAGGATCTCACTACCATCATAAATCACTTCTTGAGCCCTTTTGGCTTTCTTAAGATACATAGGATTTGGGTCTTCTACAAGGCCTATACTGTGTTTATCACTTAATACTCTATGCTTTGAAATCATGTGAGCAGTTTGAATGGTGTTGCCTTGTACGTACAACTTATTTTCAAGCTTATTCTTTAAATTCTTAAGGTTGGAAAAATTATTTAGGAGTTTTGATTCCTTTTCTTTGAATTCCTGTTTAAGCGTTTTTACATTTTCTTGAATTTCTTGTTTTTGCTTAACAGTTTGATTAAGTTTCTCTTGTAAAGAATTTAACACTTGTTTTAATGTTTCTTCCCTTAAATTACTTTTGGTGATCAATGTACGCATTTGGCTATCCATTTCCTACTCACGGGTGGTAAGCTCAAATTTAGCATGTGGTTCATAGATGGCAAATTGATCCTTATATATATTAAGCTTAGTGGTCATTGAGTCATTAGGTACATATTCAGTGTACTCATCAAAGACATATTCATCATTAATGGCAGAAGATACACCACTTGGTACAACAAGACTTTCATCGTGCTTCACATATTGCTCATATGGGACAACATTGCTATTACCCATATTTACAATATCTGACTCAACGACTTCTATTGGTTGTACTTTGTTGGGAATCTTTTGCACATCAACCATATCATATAGCTTTAGTACCTCTGGTATAACTGAAGCATTTGAGGGACCAGCTTGCTGAAGAGATGAAACCATGGGAGCAATATTAGCCATGAAAATAGTCTGTGTCGTTGGTTCATCATCAACATCAGAGTTGAAGGCATCACAGTCAGAAACCTGGAAGACATTGGGATTGTTCTGTGCCAAATCATATGCTTGTTGTTCATCCACGTTAGCATCAAATGTTTTGGCATTCCCATCAGCAAGAAACAGCAACTCCTCCTCATCCGACACTGCTCCACTGTCTTGAGCCTGTATCATCAACATATTATCCCCGAAGTACTCAGCATTCTGTGGACGTTTAGGTTGAGTGCAGTTCCTAGCAATATGTCCCTCACCTCCACAATTGTAAAACTTAATTGGTTTGCCTTGACCCTGAACTACAAACCTTCCTCTGTTCTGAGCACCCGCATAACCAGCTGCAACATTTCCCCGAGCAACAATCCTTGGATTCACATTTTGCCTTCCTTGCATATTCTGTACCACAAACCTTACTTCTTCCACTATAGCTTGATTGTGTGGGTTAGATGAGGTCCTAAGTTGGTTGTTGGTTTGGGCAAGTGAGGTTCTGGACTGTTGAACCAATAGAGCAACTTGATTTGCAAGGTTTTCAATCAACATGTATGTTGGGGTAAACCTTGATTCTGGTATGGTAATCTGATTCTGAGAAGATGGTATGACTTGTGATGCTCAAGTGTTTAGCCTCACATTTAAAACAAATGCAACGAAGTCATTTGTTGGGTTTGTTGCTGTAGTAGAATTGAATTTTTCTAAGATCAAACGCTCAAATGTAGCATGCTTCTCATGTTAAAGTAAGTAGGCATACAACTGCTCATAGTTAGTGTTCCTCAATCCTTTGTTCAACTTTACTGCATTAACAAATATGTGCCATTCACGGTTCATGTTGTTTACGAACTTGGAATTAAGTTGGATATTTGGCATAATCATATTGATATTCCTCATATCATTCACAAGTTTGTGAAACATCGCATGATACTCCGTAATGCTCTCCCCTGGGTTCATCTTGAAGTTCTCAAAGTCATCATAAAGTTGTGCCTCTCGATCTTCCTTAGTCAGTTCTGAGCTAGAGAAAAGCATCTTGACATTGTCCCAAACTGCTTTGACCTGAGTGTTATGATTAATCAGCTTGTAGATGTCCTTGGGTAGACGTTGAAGTATGATGTTTGAAGCTCTAATGCAGCATCGTGTCTTTTATTCTTCTTATCATTGAGATCATCATAAGTCCTTGGTCTATCCATACCCAGAGTGACAGTTCCATCTGCATCAGCTTCAAGTTGATCTCTGGTGGTGCCCATTTAGAAGGGTCCATCAATTAACTGAAGAATGTTAAGACCATTCTCTTTGCCCAAGCAATACAACCTGATTCTGTGTGACCAAGAGTCATAATCAGTTGTCTCCAGCATAGAAGGTCGGGTATCAAACCCAGTAGCTTGAACGTCATCTGAAACAGTAGACATGATTTCTAAATTCACGGGATTTTACAACTCTTTGATTTAACTGAGAAATCGAATCTTTCGCGGGATTTTACAAAATCAAGAGGAAACCGTAGAACTTAAATCTCATGGGTTAGCTTTCAAGAGACAAATCGCAACTAACAAGTTAAATCGCAGAGAAATCAAAATGCAGGAACACAAGTCGCAGATTATCCAAAACGCAGCTATCAAGTCGCAGTCAACACAAAACGCAACCTGTCAAAACGCAGAGACACAAGTCGCAGATTATCCAAAACGCAGCTATCAAGTCGCAATCAACACAAAACGTATCCTGTCAAAATGCAGAATACCAAAATGCAGAGACACAAGTCGCAGCACTTGACAAAACGCAGAGACAACTCGCAACACTTGACAAAATGCAGGAACAAATCGCAACACTATCCAAAACGCAACCTGTCAAAACGCAATACACAAATCGCAGGTTGCTTTTAATAGTACAAGAACTATTGTCCTTTTGTCCTTCAGCTAACAAAACGCAGCCCAATAATAATATTATAATTAAATCGCAGTCCAGAATCAACAAAACCGCAACCTGAAATAATACAAATCGCAGCGAGCAACAACAAAACGCAACCAAGAAATATATTCCGTGAGTCAAAACGCAGTCATGAACCCTAGCTTTTTCAATCAAAATCCACCACAAACAAGATAAAACAATCCTTCCAAACCCAAAACTAAACTAATATGATGATCCTAAACATAAAAGTACAACCAAAATGCAAACTTTACCACTAAATAAGATGAAAAGAGTGAAAAAGTCTCTAAACTCATTCTAACCATAAACTTATGAACAACCAATCAAGAATCCAAGAACACACAAAGTAGATGATCAAACCATGGCTCTTGATACCAATTGTAACATATTGGTTATCACAAATACACAATCATACAACAATATGGTTCGAATATTTTAGAGTCTAGAGAGAGAAAATGGAGAGAAAGGGAACTTCTAGTGAGAGAAAGTAATGTTGTATTATGAAGCTCCAACCTTCTACCTTAGGAGGTAGAAGGTATTTATAGTTTTTACAATATACGCCACCTACGGGCTGTGGATCAAGTATAAACTGGGTAAAGACCCGTTCGTCCTCCACGATGTTACTTAACTAACTACTTATAATAACTAAACGACTAAGACTACGAGCTTTCTAATGCTTACAAATACTTGATGTACGGATTTACAAAATCCTAACAGAATCAGCTATTAAAGAACGGTTACGGCGTAACCATAGAGAAAGTTACGCCGTAACTTGATAACAGGACAGAAACAGGTCCCCATTTTAATCGCCATGTATTCTTCTCCAATTCCTGTAACAATGTTAAAAGCACAAAACCCAACAATAAAAACAAAAAGGGAAGGGATAATTCGGGTTGTCTCTCGAAAGAGCACTTTTCTTTATTACCGAGTCTTTAAGTTATTCGCTCTTTTACGGGAGGAATGCTGGTCCCAAATAGATGGAAGAATGTAAGGAGTCATGCAATATCGAGTTTCTTGCAGAAAATTAGATTTTGCCCATTCATAACGAAATTTAGATTTAGCTTCCCATTCTAATTTAATAGTTCCGAATTTTACTTTAATCCAATTCTCAAACAAAATCCCCTTGTAGCCGATTTCCTTTCTCTTTTCTTCATTAAAACACGCCCATTCCTTACATTTGAGCCAGTTGGGATCAGGGAGTTCTCCTCCATTACGAACCTTAAGATGAGGATCACACGTAGGCCATGCTTGAGTAGACCCTCCAGACATCATAATTGCCTGTTCACAGAAGTGGATAGTCCACCCTATATTTTCAGACCAATCGGCCATAATATGGTGTTCACGGAACCAATCTTCCTTAATTAGTTTCTCCCCTTTGAAACACCACCAAACTCTTGCCTCCTTTTTCATCCGTTTTAAAAAGAATTGGCCACCCCCATTGCAACGTTTGATAAACGGGGAACATGTTGGAAAGGTTAACTTTGAGCCCTCTATCATAGAAGTCATAGGAGCACAACAATGTTGTTTTCCCGTTGCTACAGTAACACCACTTTTGTCCAATTCCCCAGGTGAAGTCCGATCTTCTTTGTCATCCTGCCAAGAAGATTTATCGCTATCGTAGCCATCATTTGACTCTGTATCCTGTGAATGACAAATATATGAAGGGGGAAAATTATCGTTAGAATTATCAGGAAAAATAGCAGGCTCCTCCTCAGTAACTAAATCTTCCATGCACGAGCTCACTACTTCATCAGGTTCTTGACAAAGAGCTTTATCCATCTTAAACACCACCCTATCATGACTGTATCCCAAAGAAAGCTCCTATTCAAAAACCTTGATACGGGCGCCCGATGAAGCAAGGAAAGGTCTTCCAAAAAGCAAATGTTCTCTAGGGGTGTTTGCCGTGTCAATAACCACGAAGTCGGAAGGAAAGAGAAACTTATCGACCTTAACCAATACACTACCCGTAATTCCAATTGGAGTCGCCTTAGTCATATCTGCTAATAACATCAAATAGTCCTGACTTTTAAGTGTCAATCTCCCCTAATAATGCTCGTATTTTAAATCATTTATATGGATTTACACTTGTATTCCTTTATATTTCACTTTCAGGTAAATTATTAGCATTGGAGCTTAAGAGAAGCGGATTTGGAGATTTTTCTAATGGTTTATGATAGTATGCTACTCATGAAGAAGCTACGACGTAACTTATTCTCTCACATTATGCAGTAGCCAGTACTTTATCTTGGATTGCCTACTCAATAGCAATTACGGCGTAACTCCCAACTAAGGTTACGCCGTAATCATCTAGGTCAAGAAATATTTTTCGCCTCAATCAACTATGCCGTAACTCCTCACATGCATTACGCCGTAGTCCACCCAAAAGAGTTCTGTATTGAAGATACGGCGTAACCTTTCCCAAGTGTTACGCCGTAACCTGCTTAACGAGAGTTTTATTTGGAGGATTATTGAAGTTACGGCGTAACTCTCAACTCAAGTTATGCCGTAACTAGGATCGTGCCTATAAATACAAGCCCTAATTTATGCATTTCACATCATTCACTCACAACTCAAATTCAGAGAACATGAAGAGGGTTCTAAAGGAAGATCATTCGAAGCATACGGAGCCATCTCCATGGGAGGAATCACTCCATATCGATAAGCATTAGCGATCACTTCTATCTTTTACTTTAATTTCATGTCTTTCATAACATCGAATTCATTGTTTCTTTTAATATGATCGGCTAAGCACCTTTGGTGCTAGCCTAGTTATGATTCCTTGAATGTTTTGTTTATGTTTTCAAGCTTCCGTATAATTGTTTCTAGTGTATGCATGCATGGTTCGTTGGTAGTTACCCTAGCTTCGGTAGTTTTGAAATGCGGTCGTATCTAGTTGCTTAGGAGAATTGACCAACTGACCCTAAGTAGTTAGGTAGAGTTGGGAAGGGTAAGAATTGACCAACTAACGACCCTTCCTCGCTTGTGCGAACTGACCAAATGATCACCGGTCGTCCGGATGAACTTAAAAAGTTGGGGATGAGTTTCTAAGATGCTAGCTCCCGAGCACTCATTATTTCAAATCTTGCATGTAGGGTACTTAATGACTTGGCTTCGGCGACTAAAAACCACTCGACTCCCAAGGGGTAAACCTTTGACGTCGGGTAGGAGCCTTTGTTGATAGGTTAGGACGAATTGACCAAATGTTGTCCTAGCGACTTAAACCCCCACTTGAATTAATTGGAAGTAATAAAACATGAACATTACACGATAGGATGAGTAATTAGGTTAGCACACTTTACCTCTATTGATCACAACCTCTATTTATTTTACGCATTTATTTCTTGCTTATTAGTTAATTAATCATTTCTACCTCAAACCAGTTAAAACCAGTGAGACATAGACTTAATTAGAATCCACTAACATAGCTTTTGGGACGACCTCGGTTTTACCGATAACTACACTACACACGACCGGGTACACTGCCCGTGAGTGAATAAGGTGGACCATAGGTAAACGAGACTATTATAAATATTAAAACTTGGTCAGAAATCCTGCATCATCTGCCATTTCAATTACCATGCTTGTTTTCCAAAGATTAGTTAATCTAAGTTTTAGAAATATTGAAAGTGGCATAACATTCACACTAGACCCAAGATCGGCTAATGCTGATAGATCATGATTACCGATGGAACATGGAAGAAAGAAGCTATCCGAGCAAACCTCCTTTTTTGGTAGTTGGCTAGGAATTTCCTTAAGGCTTGCCAACCTTGGCTCGAAATCAGATCCATGGTTACGCTGTAACTCATCACAAGAGTTACGGCGCAATTGGTTACTGTCGTCAGATCCGTCTTCTATTTCATGCTTAATAAAAGAAGTATGGAAATCATCGGTTGATGCATTTATCTCCTCGTCAGTCAAGACGGCCTTGCAATCCACTATAGGTGTACTTCCTACTGGTTCAATATTACTTCTTTTCACCTCTTCGCTGAGCTTTTCAACCATTGCCTCTAAGTTCTTTTAAGATTCGTCATGGCTTATTTGTATTTCTTGGAAGCTTTTTAACCGCTCATCCTGTTCCTTCTGCCTTTTGGTAGAGACCTCAAGATATCTGTTGATAGTATCCCCGAGATAAGACCTTCTTTCAAAAGATCCACGATTGTAATACCCTGAAGGTCCTCTACGATATCCATTTCCATTAGACCCTTGAAAAGGCCTATTAGCTTCACTATACTTGACCTCTTCAATTTTTGTATCTGCATCATTAAGAGGGCAATTTTTAGCAAGATGAGCTCCATCGCATATTTCACACCCTATTTGGATAGCGTGCATAATTTCTTTGAGTTTGAGCATATCGCGGCCAAGAGTGTCTAGCTTGCTGGTTATTGCGATAATTCCATCCAAGCTTCCGCCAAAACTCCTATGGCTTCCTCCTTCATGCCACTTTTGAGAGTGAGTGGCCATATTTTGTATGGCTTCCAAAGCAAGAGAAGGTGTCATTCCAGGGATCGGCCCTTGAGAATCGAGCATTTGCCTTGTAGCAACTCCAATACCCTTGTAGAAAATGCTGACCTTTTGTTGATTATTGATGTCATGAGTAAGGCATTTGTATAGGAGGTCACTATACCTATCCCAAGCTTGGTATAATGTTTCGCCATTTTCTTGTCTGAAATTGTGGATTTCTTCTAATTGTTTTGCCGCTCTTGAAGGAGGGCAAAATCTTTGAATGAAAGCTCTTTTGAGAAGATTCCAAGTGTCAATGGTTCCACCGGAAAGTCTATCCACCCATCGTTTAGCCAATCCCTTAAGTGTCATAGGGAATACCCGAAGCATGACCGCATCATGAGAAACACCTGGGATGTTGAGGAGGCTTGCGATGTACAAAACATTTTCAACATGCTCGTAAGCATCTTCGTCCTTATTTCCGGAAAAAGGGTTAGCACGCAGCTCTCTCATAAACTGGTCCTTGATCTCGAATCGGACCTCCGCTCCAATAGTTGGCCTAACAAGCCCCGGCCCTTGCTCATCCCGAGTCATAGCAAGGTACTCCTCGAGAGTGAGGTTATCAATGTCCACAACTGCCATGGTACCAGAAACTAAAAGAAGATCGTGAGTAAACAAAAATTAAATAAACAATAACAAAAATAAAAGACTTAACAAAAAAAATCCTAATATAGCTCCCCGACAACGGCGCCAAAATTCTGATTCAAGTATTCCGACCAGGATTTAATATTTATAATTCTCATCTACCTAATGCACTAATGAGCAGTGAACCCGATCGTGCGTAGTATAGAAGGTGGTAAAGCCGAGGTCGTTCCCAAGAGCTATGTAAATGAGGATCCTATTAAGTATAAGTGTCACTTGTTTTAAATTGTTTTAAGGTTGAAATGATTAATTAAACTAAAGACAAGAAATAAATTGCAAAAAGTAAATTAAGGCTGTGAACGATGGTGAGAAAGTGTGCTAACCTAATTAATCACCCTATCATGTAATGTCTATGTTTTCTTAATTACTTCCAATTGATTCAAGTGGGGGTTTAAGTCGCTAAGACAACATTTGGTCAATTCGTCCAAACCTATCAACAAAGGTTCCTACCCGATATCAAAGGCCTACCCTTTGGGGAGTTGAGGGTCTTAAGCAACCTAAGCCAAGTCATTAAGTACCATACATGCAAGAATCGAAATAATGAGTGCCTAGGCGCTAGCATCTTAGACACTCATCCCTAACTTCTTAAGTTCATCCATCCGAACGGTGATCCTTTGGTCAATTCGCACAAGAGGGAAAGGTAGTCAGTTGGTTAATTCTTACCAGCCCCTTCTCTACCTACTTACTTAGGGTCAGTTGGTCAATTCTCCTAAGCAACTAGATACGACCGTACTTCAAAACTACCGAAGCTAGGGTAACTACCATCGAACTATGCATGCATACACTAGAAACAATTTATAGAAGCATGAAAACACAAACAATACAATCAAGGAATCATAACTAGGCTAGCACCAAGGGTGCTTAGCCGATCATATTAAAAGATACAATAAATTCAATGTTTAACATAGTTGAAGAAATAAATCAAAGTAAAAGATAGTAGTGATCACTAAAGCTTATCGATATTGTGTGATTCCTCCCTTGGAGATGGCTCCGTATGCTCCGTGTGATCTGACCTTGGAACCCTCTTCACGTTCTCTGCCTTTGAGTTGTGAGTGAATGATGTAAAATGCAGATTTTAGGGCTTGTATTTATAGGCCCGATCACAGTTACGGCGTAACTTAAGTTGAGAGTTACGTTGTAACTTAATTATCTTCTAAACAGAAGCCTCCTGAAGGTGACTACGGCGTAACATAAGGAATAGTTACGCTGTAATTGCAGCTCCGCCGTAGTGTTGATGAGAGTTACGCCATAACTAATACGTCGTCTTAACAGAAGGTTGTTACGTCATAATGCTTGTGAGAATGTTACGACGTAGTTGATGGAGGCGCGAAATACTTCATGACCTAGATGTTTATGGCGTAACTTTAGTTGAGAGTTACGCCGTAACTGCAGTTGAGTTGGTCTTCTGTGACAAAATCCTAGCTACGGCGTAATTGAGAACAAGAGTTACGTCGTAGCTTCTTCATAAATTGCATACTAAGATAAAACTGTTAGAAAAATCTGCAAATCTGCGTTTTTAAGCTCTAATGCTCATATTTTACCTGGAAATGAAATATAAAGAAGTACAAGCATAAATCTATATAAATGACATAAAATATGAGCATAACCGGGGGAAATTGACACTAAAGAATCAGGACTATTTGATGTTATCAAGTATCCCCCCACTTAAACTCTACTTGCCCTCAAGTAGACCTTATTGGAAAAATTTATAAAAAGATATCCCCTAATACCTGGAAGATATGAGTTTAAAAATTCCTTATGCTAGAATAAATCAAAGCCGAACACCTCACGAAATGGGAACAAACACTCATATTCTCTCATCTAGTCTAAGTGTCAATTTCGGGGTGATCACTCAAAGCACAGTCATAGCATGTATTCTGTCATAAGCTTGGCGGTTACACAAATCTCCACCACTAGAGTTAAGGACTAAACAATCTTTGAAGACAATAAAGGTGTAAAAAATGAGGTTAAAGGTGAAATGTCATTACTAACGTGTCATGGCAAAGTGGACAAAATCAATGATACATGACCAAATCCATGGCCAAGACACCAAAGATTGCTCGCTTCATTACCTAGACACGCTTCATGACTAAAAGGCAGGATAAGACATGGGAAATAATTGGTGTGAAATAAAAATAACAAAACAAGTAGTCTTAACCTATAACCAAGTTGTCACCGCCCACCGTTCATCCAAAGTTCAAGCTTTAAGATGAAGAAACTGGATCATGATCTATCAAGTAGATGTGCCATTAGCGGACGTCATGATGGGCACATTAACTATTCTTCAAACTGTTGGTGTAATATTATCACCAACTTAATTCTTCAAATGTGACTGAGGTGGCCTCCTCGATGCTAATATCCAATGACCTCATAACATAGTGCTTATTACATTGCACTAAATAACATAAATTAATTCTTCAAATATAACACTTATCGGAGTTGCCGGAGAGAATTGTGAGAATTCACTCAGTGTGTGAGTGGTGAAGTTAAGTTGGTTAATTTGAGAGAATGTATTTATAGGGATGGCCCTAGGATTTTGTACCCTGCTTGGGAGTCCATCTAAGTTTTCAGGATGGTCCACGTGGTGGACATCCAACAGGAGAGACAAGGGATGACACGTGGTGTGCCTCCTCTGGCCTCACTAGGTATATGGAATGATCCATGCACTACTGTAGCACTACCTCATAGTCGTAAGTGTCTGGTGGTTGCAACGGTCCTGGAAAAGGTTCTCAGGACTGTCGTTGCCTGGAAGTGATTAGCAGGCGTATGCGCCTGGCCTGGGAGTTCGATTTCCAGGCGTAAGATGATAAGTTGTAGCCGCAGTTGGGCTTAGTTCGAGTGTATGGACCTTAGTCTAATGGGTTGAAGGTCTTATACGCTATCAGGTAACATTATTTCAATTTTATTAATTGCATGAATATTATTCCCTTGTTTCTTCAATTTAGTCGATATGAATAGTAAAATTACAAATTCTTTTACTTTCTAATAGGTTTATTATTTTATTTTTTTGCTGTACATATTAGTTTTTTTTCCGGCTCACCATTCCAGGTGACTAATGTAAATAAGAATTAAAACTAAGTGCAAATTCCACTTGTAAAAGAAACCTTTTATATCTCTTGAAACACAATAAGCGACTCATTTACAAACCCTTACCCTCAAATCATGTCTGGAAGTAATGTGTAACACCCCCAATTTCATGATATGCAGCGGAATTCAAACTGGGTGTTACTCGACGGCACAGCAATCATAATAATAGAAAACGATCTCTAAAGGAGTCGTTTAAAAAGGATTTATCATTCAAATTATTAAAATATATCAGAGTTTACAAAATAGGTCCCAGTTGGTTCCATTGTTTAAAAAACACATCAATATAAAGTCTTTGATGTTTTGTGAATGATAAAATAGTTATAGCCTTCTTTATTTAGTCCTTGCCCTTTCGTGCCAGCTTCCGACATTATGGACCTGAAATACATGCTTAAAACTGTCAACACAAAGGTTGAGTGAAATTCATAGAGTTTAGGAAATCAGTAGAACACAATATTCGTGACGTGAGGTAATTAGTCTCACATTCATAGTTTAGAAAACAAAACAGATATTATTGTTGCACTAAGCTCATGATACCGAAAACGTTAACAGCTTCTCAATAGAAATTGATATAATAATAACAGTTTCCCTAATAGGTAATTTGCCAATAAACCTATGGTTCTTCAAATAGAGTGCGTTTATTTACCGGACTTGGTCTAACAAACGGGATTCGTCAATCCTGATAGATCTATCCACATTATTCTTGTTCACCCGCAAGTGATTAATGATTCATGACAATAGGGACTTAAGTTTGGCAATAGTGGTACTTAGTGCAAATAATACATTCAGATAAGCATACAGTTTCAAAGCAATGTGTTTGGTTTAAAATAAAGCATGTATCTCCCCCCAAGGGTTTGTAAAACAATTAAGTAATAGAAAGTGGGGCTATGAACTCACTGTAGTGATCAGCAGCGGAGTGTAACGATATAATGTTTATCAATGGTAAAGTATGTCAAGATCACGATCTTTAACGATTACCTACGAAAGCATAGTAATCACGTTTTAGTATAGTGTACGATATAAGTGTACAAGTATATGTAGTTTGTTGGCTTATGATGTTGTACATAAATCCTTAAGTTAAAGCATCTCTTAACTGTTGTTTGGCTTATAGTCCTTTTATAAATAACCTCGTACCATCGTTCAAGCTATCAAAATCAAGAGGTCGTGTAGTAGTTTAACATGTCATATGGTCATTTACTTAGTTTGTCAAAGTCTAGTGAACAAGTTTTAAAAACAAGTTTCGGTCATTAGACTTATACTAGCCGTGCGGCTAAGTTATAGTTAAGCAATAATAATCAAGACCATATTCAGGATGTGTCTAAGTTAGACAACCCCAAGGCAAGAATATTGACTTAATCTTGGCTTTATATTAGCCTCAAATGATCAATATATCACTTAAAGTTTCTCACTAGGGTTGTTTTCTAGTCAACAACAGGTCAGTTTAGCTTTTTGCCGTTTTTAGGTTTTGTCGTTCACATTCTGCTTATGCGCTCCAAAACTTTTGTAGAAAAAGTCATTTTGAGCAACTTTCGTGTTTTAACTTTTGCTGATTCGGACCAGAAAAGGGTCAAAATCGTGATTTAAAATCGTATCAGCAAGCTTTTGTTCCAGCACTATATTTTCATCTAGTAAAACTTAACTAGGAATAACTTTTTAACCACAAGTCCTTTTTAAGTGATTCAAAAGCCCAAGTTCATATTTTTATATTCTCTAACAGCTTCTTAAGCTTAATAAAGTCTAAGGTCCAAAGTTCACCTATATCAACGGTCTAATTACAAGTATATACTTATATTTCATTGCAGAAAGTTTGGCTGCACATTCAGTTATGCCAAAACGATCATAAGTTGAGTTTTACAACTTGTTTTGATGCACAGCTTTTGCTAAACTTCAAGTTTATGTCTTAGCTACATTTCATAAAACTGAGTCGACTTCTAGAAATGAACAGAAACATGGGCTTTTCCCAAATGAAATATGCTGTACAGATTTTGACATGTTTTGCCATTTTGGCTCTCAATTACTCATCGGGAAGATTTATGATATGCGCCACCCGGAGAAATGACCGTAAGACATAGCTATACAAGCCTATCTTATTGAATTAACCTCAAAGTTTACTAAGATGATCAGTTTAATCAATCTTTGGGACTTTTCAGAATTCAGGTTCATAGAACTTACCTAGGACTTGTTTTAGCTTGTTTTCATGGTCACAACCTCATGTACAACATCAATCAAGCCATATTACATATACTACTTATATCCAATTACATCCAATAATTATAAAGATTATTACAACCATAGTAAATGACAAGAAAATAAACTCAAGTCTTACAAGGATTAGGATGACAAGTTGCTAGTACCACAAGAACAATTCAACCCTAAACCTTTATAATCTCTAATCCTTGTCTTGAATCTTCAACCCAACCTTGGTTCTAACCCTTTTTAATCACCAAATAATCCCCTTTATCTCAGCCCCTAACACCTTGAATAACTCCAAATCTAACCATGGAATCACTAAAACAACACTTGAACTATGTAGAGCTCACTTAGGCCTTCATCTTTCTTGTGTAACTTATAGTGTGAATCAAAGTGGGTGATGGTGAAGTGGTGGTGAGGGATGAACGACCATGAGGGGAAGAGGAGAGGGTTTCTGGTTATTTTTGCATGTAGAAGTGATGATAATGAGAAGATATCATCAAGTGGGGTACAAGGTATGGCTAGGTGGAGAGTTATAAGATCATGAGGTCTTAAATCTTGCCACTTGGTCTTGTGGTTTTTCATCACACGCCACCTCACACATGAAGTGGTAGTGTGTTTATTTTGTTGATAGTATTTAGTTTATGAGGTATAGTTTGGTCCCGGTAATTACTAATGCTAAGCCCTTAAGTCACGAAACTTAAAATCGGGCAATGTAAAAATGTAATACTTACAAAAATATTAAAAATTATCAATATACTCCAACTAGGTATATTAAAAGTATGATAAGTCTAATAGGGTGCTTTTATGTTGTTAAAACCTAATAACGTAGGTTCGGGCACGTGTATTACGTAAAGGGTAAAATATTTACTCAAAAATAACAAAGTGGCAATAGTTCATATAAAATATGACTATTGGTGAAAGTAGAGTATTTTGAACATATAGACTTATCGTAGTCTTGTGTTGGTCACAAGGAAAATTACCAGTTACTACCGGTTATCGTATTTGCTTTTACGTTATGGTAAAAGTTAAATAGTCAAAATTCAAAGTCAAAGGTCAACTTTAAAAGTCAAAGGGTAAAATAGTCATTTTACCTTATAAAAAATTACGGGTTGTTACAGTCTTTACTCCTTAAAGGAATTTCGTCCCGAAATTCAGTGTGTGTTATCCGATGTTGAAGTGTTCTAGGAAAATTTGGGTGTATGCGCCGAATTTTATTCTTTGCGTTCTCAAGTTTCTGGTCATAGAATGTGTTATGTACCATTCTAAGTTTTTGGTGGTGGCTTAAGTTGATAATCTAAAGGTGTAATATATTGTTAATGTGAAATGATTTATGTTGATGTGATAATTGTCGTTGTAGGAAAGTCTTGCTAGTGGCAAGTGGTTATCCAAACCATTTCCAAAGTTGATCATGTCTTAGGTGGTTTCGGGATTAAGGCTATATCGTATAATGTTTATGTCTACTAGTGTTTGAAAGAAATGTGATACTATGAAGTTTTACATACTGACTTACAATGGGGTTCGGATAATGATGTGATATGTTGATGATTAGAAGAGTGTAGTGTATGTTTACCATTATTCTTAGGTAGAGATGTCAAGTTTGCTTTAAAATCATAAGTGAATTTTAAAGGATTATGGCGGAATGATATCCTTGAAACCTAATCAGGCTAGTACTTCTAAGAAATGACGAGAAGATTTGATGACTATCCCAAGATAGTAGTTAGGATTATTTCATAAATAAAAAATTTCAAGAATAAAATTAGGTAGTATAAATAAGTGTTAAGATCTCGCTGAGTGGTAAGACACTATCATGTCTCTAGATCTTTTTAATGAATTCTGGTGGTTTATCGAGTTTAGGTAGGAAATTAACCTGAATATAAACCTTGTATAACTATTCTCGGTGTTTGAAAAATTTAAGTCGAACATAGTTAGTCAGACTATGTTCCACTGTCCCTAGGTTAAATATAGGTGACTAGACTATATTTAGCCGAGGTTCGATAAATTTTCCAAATACCTAAATTAGGTATACTCGTGATATGTTCATAGCTTTTGAGAAAATATCCACAAAGCAAAGGCGATATCAAACCATTCAGTTGCAAGTCCCGACCATATAAGACTTGCAACCTATGTTTTCACATTCCATTGCATAGAAGATAGTATGGGTAGATATGTGTGGAAAGGAAATTTGAAGTAATTAAAATAGTCCATACTTGGCTAGAATCACGAACTTTTAACAATGAAGGTTTCAGAATATAACTTTGATGAATGTAGAGAAAGTTGCTGAACTTCAGCTTTTATAGATGATGAATCAGTTTGTCTTTTAGAAATCCCATTTCTTGTATTTCCGTTAGGGAAATTGATAGACTGTGACGGGTTTCATGTAAAACAATATCATATAAGGTTTATAAGATAATTTCTAGAGACTTTGTATAACTTACAATGTCTGTGAAGTAAATTAGACCATTGTGTAACTCACAATGTCTTGAGAAATGATGGAGAGATCTTTGTGTAACTCACAATGTCTTAGGAATAAATGAGTTAATTGCTTCATTTACAGTGTCTGGGGATGTAATTGAGATCACTGTAGGATTTATAGTGTCTGAGAATGTAATAGAGACCACTGTAGGATTTACAGTGTCTGAGAATGTAATAGAGACCACTGTAGGATTTACAGTGTCTGAGAATGTAATAGAGACCACTATATGATTTACAGTGTCTGAGAATGTAATAGACACCACTGTAGGATTTACAGTGTCTGAAAATGTAATAGAGACCACTTTACAGTGTCTAAGAATGTAATAGAGACCACTGTAGGATTTACAGTGTCTGAGAATGTAATAGCGACCACTGTATCTCACAGTGTTTCGAAAAATGAATGAGACCATTGTATCTCATAATGTCTGGGAAGTAGGAAAGACCATTGTAATCAGTTACAATGTCTTGGATAAAGTTTCGTAATCCTAAAATGCACGAGTAAATGTATGATTGGGAGATTGGGAAAATATGATTGTGCCGTAATGCCTTAGAATAGGAATACGCAGATATGTTTAGTACATTGTTTATGATTGAAATTATGTCGTATGTATATATCAATATACTAGTATGTTTGTGTAGCTTAAAATTGTGACAACTCGCACTTTTCCAGATATTCGTTTTCAAGGAATTATGTTTGTTTATCATTTACTGACTTTTCTAAGCCCGTTTGACAAGAAAACGAGAAAGCTGTCTCATGAAATGTGAAATTTGCACTTAACGCGTACCGGCACACCCGACGTTTGATTTATTTTGATTTTGGTATATGAGAAAATAGTCATGTAAATACTCATTATTATTGGAAAAATGATTTCGTGAACGATGGCGCAAGTTTCGTAATTTTTCGAGTTCGTTTACTCCTCCAAACGTGTCCCGAAGCTAATACTTGTAAAAGACTTCCTAAATTACGGATTTGGTCCCTATGATATTTTCATTTCCCTCTACCCAACTTTGAAGATTGGAAAATATGGTCCCTCCTGAAGTATTACTACTTCTACTTCTCTCTCTCTCTCCTCATAATAAAAACACACCTTTTATCACTCTAAAAACCTCTCTCTCTCTAACCATATTTTCCGGCCACCCAATAGGGTTCCGGCGCCGCTGCCGGAGTCCGGCCAACTTCCGGCGACGTCTACAACATACACCACCTATCCTAGTTGATAGATCAAGACCCCGTGGTTCCATTTTCACATCACACGCGCGTTGAATCTCTCAAACGTGCCCTATATTTACAATTTGTATTTCGGAATTTTGAGGGTTTCTGTTTCTAAAGGTTGTATACTCGTTTGGGGTTGTATCCGGGAGCCACCACTGCCATCGTCTCCTTCCTTCTTTCTTTTCTTTCTCGTTTCAATGGTAAGCCATGACCCACATTTGATATTACATTTTTGTTATTCATTTTCAGTTGGTTTGAAACCGATTATTAATGATTTATTTTTTCGTTTCGTGGATTTAAAAACAACCTTAAAAACGTTTTTACAATTTTTCGTGGATAATTGGATAGAAGTGGTTAGTAAATTTCCATGGAAATGATAATAAAAAGGCAAAACAGTTTAAAACGACCGGTATCAGTTTCGTGGTTGAAATATGGGATAAAAACGTTTTTGGTTATGAAAATTTTGCTTCGTCGTGGTGTTAAGCAGAGTCAACTCAGTCGGGTTGAGTTGAGCTCACCGTATTCGAATTACGTGTGTGTGGTAAAGTGATGTTTGGTTTTTATTTGTTGACTCATATAGTAGATTTATTGTTATTATCTTTGTTCTTGGGTTGTGGCGTAAAACCTGACATGGGGTGTCATTTTTTTGTGTTGTCACCTGGGTAGCGAGAATACCCGAGGTGGTGTTGCCCTTGGTCTCGCGTCAGTAAGGTAATGACCCAAGGGGTTGGTTGTTTGTCCAGTTTGGTGTTGCTCGAAACACGAGAGTGCGTTAGTTTTGTGATGTTTTTGGTATGACACGACCCACGTAGGGCGTGTCATAGCCTCGGTTTAGCAAACAGTCAAGGAGTGTTTGGTTTTTGGGTTGTGTTATTGGTTGAAATTGTGTTAAAAAGATAATGGGTCAAAGTCTAAAATGAGTATGTTTGGCTATGAAATTATGTAGTTAAAATAAAAATTTCTTGTACAAAATATTGGAACATGGTGATTTATGAATATTTATTTATTTTACTTGGGTTATTGGTACGTTTCGGAGTATAATCTAGATTGGGACTTGAAGTTGGATAATACGAATACTTAATGAGATTTGTGTACGGATTATGATTTGAACTTGGTCATTTATTGAACATTTGGATCGTTATTGGGTTGTGACTTAGATTTTGATAATTTCGGATACTAATGGAAAAAAAGGGTAACAATAATTAAAAAAAAAAGATAACAATAGTTAAGGGATATATTGCAACACATGAGGCATTGATTTCTTGGACTCATTTACGAGCATTGTGTCATTTTATATATTGTTGGACAAGGATTGGAAGTATTGGATTTACGGTGTTAGTTATTTGGACATTACGGACCCTTTGGTACACGCGACGGAAAGGTATGTTACTCATAAGAGTTTAACATATCTGGACCCGAACTTTACAAAACGGTCGATAAATCTAAACAACTAATATATACGTGAATAATATATTCAATTGTATATTTTAAATTGTAGTATTTGACGAATTGGGAAACTTAACGATAAATTTTATATTATTCAAGAGTCATTATGACTTGGAAATGTCTTATAAATGGGCACTTCATGCCAAAATTTCATAAAATCTTTTATAAACTTAAATCATTCATGATTTCTTTAATATCCTGAAAACTTTTCAAAACTTATACATTTTGACGATATATCAACTATTTAGGATTTATGGGTAAACACCGAAACTTACCAATCAACTTACTTGCTTGTCATAGTTATGAGTCGTTATTTCCTCAACGCCTTTCTTATTGCTTTCTACCCGAATTGAGTCTTGGTCAATATTACTTGACTATTCCTTATAATGTATTGGGATATACATTATGCTTTAGCGTGAGTTATACCTTTGGCGTGAGTTGCATTTTAGTATACCCTTGGCATGAGTTGTATGTCGAGTCATGATTTCCTTACCACCACACGAAATGTTAAAAACTAAACTTTTTGAGATATTAATATTGTAATTTTTGGAAACGTTTGATACGAGTATTCCATGAAAACTAAGACACGTTGTCTTCGGAAATTATTTTGCTTTGCTTATCGTATTCTGAGATAGCAAATTGCTATTAGGTTGTGCCGATGTAGTACCTTTGTACTTGTACTCTTTGGATATCGACGTGCTTTCCTTCATGAATTGGTTGTGCTTCCTCTTTGATGCCAGTTTTGTCAGTAGTGATTCTTGCGTTGCTTGAATCGAGGTGAGTTCATGGCCCCTACTTTTACTTGCTTTTAAACTGTTTTGGGGGAGAATACATGCTCGTTTTTATTAAATGCAAATGCTTGATTTATTTGAATAAATTATTGTTACTTGGTTTGACGAAATTGCATGAATTGGTTTGAATATGTTTTTACGTGGACACAAGTGCTTGAAAACTATTTTGGATTGGACCTGAAAATGTTTTTGTGAGCTATTACGTGCTAGGTTAAGGTTAGAAACCCAAGCGTTGTTATGAATTGTTACATCCTGGCTCAGGATGGTGCGAATGTTATGGATAGATCTATTGGGTTGGCCATCCCGTCCGACCAACATGGCTCATGTGGGGGACGTATAACATGTCAAATGTTAGTGTGTTTAGAGATAGTCACGGCTCGTGCTATCTAGTGATGGTTTCATGACTTAGCCTGCGTAATAGTTAAGCTTGCGTGACACTATATTCGTTGTAGTGTTTGATTTTGATATGGTCCAAGTAGCTGTTTTTTAATTATATTTTGCGGATAAATATTTTGATACTACGAATTAGGCAGGGTATGCCTCGGTTAAATTTGACGTGTTTGTGAGAATTGATTTGCACTTGAAAACCTTGTGGTCCACCTTTCTACTCTTTTGCTTAAAGGTAAACCTTGTTTTCGCGACATTGTGGGCGCCACAATGATCGAAAGGATCTTTTTAACTCGCAATACTTTTATGAAAACCTATGAACTCTCCAACCTCGTGTTGACATTTTTAGCGTGTATTCTCAGGTATTGAGGCGATTGTTTACTTTTGGAGGCGCTTGGGCAGTGGCATGACATGGTCATAGACGACGTACTCTGATTTTTGCATTTGGGGACCGCTTAATTATTATGGGCCTATTTCCGTATTAAATTTTATTGTAAACATTGATTTTATTAAATAAATGAGTTTTCTTAAGAAAAACATTTTAATCTATGCTTGTGTTGTGATACCGATTAGTAACACCCGAAACTTGTATGCTTCCGCTAAAACCCGATTTTTTGGGGTGTCACAAAAATGCTTAAAAGTCACATAATCGTCTAGAGGATGGAAGGCACGGAGAACGGAAGGCTATAAAAATATTTTTGTTTGTAAAAGTAGTTATAGTTTAGGTCTCAATTTAGACCCTCTATAACCATGGATCTGGTACCAATCCGTAACATAACCAATTTCATGATATGCAGCAGAATTCAAAATGGGTGTTAAACAGTTGCCCTAATAGGTAATTTGCCAATAAACCAATGGTTCTTCAAATAGAGTGCGTTTGTTTACCGGACTTGGTCAAACAAACGAGATTCGTCAATCCCGATAGATCTATCCACATTATTCGCGTTCACCCACAAGTGATTAATGGTTCATGATAATAGGGACTTAAGTTTGGCAATAATGGTACTTAGTACAAATAATACATTCAGATAAGCATACAGTTTCAAAGTAATGTGTTTGGTTTAAAAATAAAGCATGTATCTTCCTCAAGGGTTTGTAAAACAATTAAGTAATAGAAAGTGGTGCTATGAACTCACTGTAGTGATTAGCAGCGGAGTGTAACGATATAATGTTTATCACCGGTAGAGTATGACAAGATCACGATCTTTAATGATTACCTATGAAAGCATACACGTTTTAGTATAGTGTACGATATAAGTGTTCAAGTATATGTAGTTTGTTGGCTTATGACGTTGTACATAAATCCTTAAGTTAAATTGTCTCTTAAGTGTTGTTTGGCTTATAGCCCTTTTATAAATAACCTCGTACCATCATTCAGGCTATCAAAATCAAGAGGTCGTGTAGTAGTTTAACATGTCATATGGTCATTTACTTAGTTTGTCAAAGTCTAGTGAACAAGTTTTAAAAACAAGTTTCGGTCATTAGATTTATACTAGCCGTGCGGCTAAGTTATGGTTAAGAAATAATAATCAAGACCATATTAAGGATGTTTCTAAGTTATAAAACCTCAAGACAACAATCTTGACTTAATCTTGGCTTTATATTAGCCTCAAATGATCAATATATTACTTAAAGTTTCTCACTAAGGTTGTTTTCTAGTCAACAACAGGTCAGTTTAGTGTTTCCCGTTTTTAGGTTTTGTCGTTCACTTTCTGCTTATGTGCTCCCGAGTTTTTGTATAAAAAGTCATTCTGAGCAACTTTCGTGCTACGCTTTTGCTGATTCGGACCAGAAAAGGGTCAAAATCGTGATTTAAAATCGTATCAGCAAGCTTTTGTTCCAGCACTATATTTTCATCTAGTAAAACTTAACTAGGAATAACTTTTTAACCACAAGTCCTTTTTAAGTGATTCAAAAGCCCAAGTTCATATTTTTATATTCTCTAACAGCTTCTTAAGCTTAATAAAGTCTAAGGTCAAAAGTTTACCTATATCAATGGTCTAATTACAAGTATATACTTATATTTCATTGCAGAAAGTTTGGCTGCACATTCAGTCCTGCTAAAACGATCATAAGTTGAGTTCTACAACTTGTTTTGATACGCGGCATTCGCCAAACTTCAAGTTTATGTCTTAGCTACATTTCATAAAACTGAGTCAACTTCCAGAAATGAACAGGACCATGGGCATTTCCTAAATGAAATATGGTGTGCAGATTTTGATATGTTTTGCCATTTTGGCTCTCATTTACTCATCGGGAAGATTTATGAGGTGCGCCACCCGGCGAAACGACCGTAAGACATAGCTATACAAGCCTATTATATTGAATTAACCTCAAAGTTTACTAAGATGATCAGTTTAGTCAATCTTTGAGACTGTTTCAGAATTCAGGTTCATAGAACTTACCTAGGACTTGTTTTAGCTTGTTTTCATGGTCACAACCTCATGTGCAACATCAATAAAGCCATACTACATGTAATACTTATATCCAATTACATCCAATAATTATAAAGATTATTACAACCATAGTGAATGACAAGAAAATAAACTTAAATTTTACAAGGATTAGGATGACAAGTTGCTAGTACCACAAGAACAATTCAACCCTTAACCCTTCTAATCTCTAATCCTTGTCTTGAATCTTCAAACCAAACGTGGTTCTAACCCTTTTTCATCACCAAATAATCCCCTTTATCTCAGCCCCTAACACCTTGAATAACTCCAAATCTAACCATGGAATCACTAAAACAACACTTGAACTATGTAGAGCTCACTTAGGCCTTCATCTTTCTTGTGTTTATTGTGTGAATCAAAGTGGGTGATGGTGAAGTGGTGGTGAGGGATGAACGACCATGAGGGGAAGAGGAGAGGGTATTTGGTTAGTTTTGCATGTAGAAGTGATGATAATGAGAAGATATCATCAAGTGGGGTACAAGGTATGGCTAGGTGGAGAGTTATAAGACCATGAGGTCTTAAATCTTGCCACTTGGTCTTGTGGTTTTTCATCACACGCCACCTCACATATGAGGTGGTAGTGTGTGTATTTTGTTGATAGTATTTAGTTTATGAGGTATAGTTTGGTCCCGGTAATTACTAATGCTAAGCCCTTAAGTCACGAAACTTAAAACCGGGCAATGTAAAAATGTAATACTTACAAAAATATTAAAAATTATCAATATACTCCAACTAGGTATATTAAAAGTATGATAAGTCTAATAGGGTGCTTTTATTTTGTTAAAACCTAATAACGTAGGTTCGGGCATGCTTATTACGCAAAGGGTAAAATATTTACTCAAAAATAACAAAGTGGCAATAGTTCATATAAAATATGACTATTAATGAAAGTAGAGTATTTTGAACATATAGACTTATCGTAGTCTTGTGTTGGTCACAAGAAAAATTACTAGTTATTAACGGTTATCGTATTTGCTTTTACGTTACGGTAAAAGTCAAATAGTCAAAAGTCAAAGTCAAAGGTCAACTTTAAGAAGTCAAAGGGTAAAATAGTCATTTTACCTTATGAAAAATTACGGGTTGCTACATGACGAATCTAAACTCCAAATTGAACTAGGTTTTAAATCATCTTAAAGGATGTTAAAAAATTCAAGCTCGTTTTTTGGGCTCAAGGCTAGAAAAAGCTCGGCCAGAACGAGCTCAATTGGATTTCGAGCTCGAGTCATTCGACAAAAGCACGACTCGTTTACACTCTTATGTGTGACAACAAGTAATGATACTAAAGTCATTATGCAATTTGAATGACATGTTAACTTGTGACCAACAACATATGTATTCTTTATTATCTTTAATTACAAAAGTAAGATTTAACAAATCACATAATGACATCAAATATGCATACCCTCTAGTATGTATGTATAGCTAACTAAAATCAAACATGACGCTTTATGTGGTGCAATTAATATGTGAAGAATATTGAATAACAATTGCAATTTAAAAAGTCTAAGTCTTTAAATGAAAAAAGAATTTACCCATTAAATTTTTAGAAAAATGCACACAACATGTGGTGATGATGTGGAAAGATTTAAATGACATGGACAACAAAATATGTAAATTGGGTGAAAATTAGAAGAATTTATAATTTATCGTTCATATTAACATAACTGAAGAAACAAGGGAATAGTATTCCCAGAATTGATGTGATTAAAAGAATGTTACTCAAATTGAAAAAGAGTACAAAGAATCTTACCCAAATATGTAATTTTTCCTTTAGATAAACACCTTAAAAAGTACTTAGACAAGAACCCTTTTAGAAAATTTATAGCAACAACAAAAGAATAAATTTCTACACTTATTTTTCGTTTTTGACACGTTCTAAGATCAAATTATTGATTTATGGTGACTCTTAATACAACCTTAAGGGTTTAATTGTAAAAATAGTGAAAACTAAACTATATATGCTACCTAGAAATAATAAAAGCTTAAAGATTAAAAAACATTTAAATAGTTAATTAAATATTAGATGATATTACCATTTTAATCAATGTTATACTAGTAAACTAGTTTTATATTTCGTGCACGCACGAAGCTTTGATATAAATTTTACATAATGTGTTTTGACATAAATAACAATATATCTAAAATTTAATTATTTTTGCATAAAAATCATACATTATCTTAATAATACAATAAATTAAGAATGTAAATCTCTATTTCGGTATGCTAAAGTCTGTCTGACACATACACATGGTTGTTAAATAATAATTATATATAATATTATGTGGAAAAATATTTTATACTTATATAGTTATAATATCTGTGCACGCGCGGGTTTTTACATAAATTTTCCATTATGTATTGATATCGATTAATATTTTGTCTTGAATTTTGTTGGACAAATGATTTGATTTTGTTTAATTGGCATGTTGTTAAGGTTGATGTTTTTTAAATCTAAGGGGGATTTACATACATCCTCATATATAGATCAACTAGCTTCATAGCCCACCCGAATGGGCGGGCTAGCTTCATAACATTACTTGACGAATTCCAACTTGACGTACATAAATAATGAATAACGCCAAATATTTTAAACACAAAAATTGGAAGAAAAAAAGAAAGTGTTCATGTAATATATGTAAAAAAGAACAATGAAAAGTGTGAGAAAAATACAATGGTTGGTCTTTATATTAATATACGATATAAAACTTCTTTGATTAAACTCTCTGCCGGCCAGGGTCTCCGATTTGTACAACGAACCCATCAACTAATGAAAGTAACATATCAAATTGTAAGAATCTTGACGAATATCTTGAAAATAATCTATTAAATGTTTAATTTGAAACTTTAATCTAACAACATAGTCGTGCCTCTTTGGATTTCCATGCCACCATAGAAATGTCTTTCCACCAAATCTACAAAATTTCTAGCAGTTACAGGGGCATTATAACCATCCAGATTTCCATGCCACCATAGTAATGGCTTTTCACCAAATCTACAAAATTTCTAGCAGTTACAGGGGCATTATAACCATCCAAAACTATTCTGAATACACATTCTTCTAGGTTAGGGTTGTCTTTGACTTTGGCTTTCATGTCCACAGTTGCTCGTCCTTTCAAAAGAGGCATGTTTTAATACTTTTCTGGAACTTCGTATGGGAAGCCATCAACCATGTCCTCTTCAACACTGAGAAAAAGCCCCATAAAGATCTCAGGTCTCAATGATAAAGGTATAAATGAGAAAAATGCTATTTTAAGAGACGGCTCCCTACTCCTTGGTTTAGAAAATACTTTTTATACTCGTTTACATAGAAATGGGTCGATTTTGGTTTACATTTTCTCCAATGGGTTAAATGCGTTAAACTATAAGCTCAGTTACAAATGAAGTGGGCCCATTGGATTAAAAGTGTCAAAAGTAGCTCATAGTGCGTGCAAATGCTTACAATCTCCTAAGTCGTCTATAATAATAATATAATTTACTTAAATAGTATAATTTATTAATCGCTTTCTATACATTAACTACTTACAATACTTGTAAAATTAACGATGGTTACCCAGAGTATGTTCAAATACTGAAAACCTCCTAAATGGCTTGATAAAATAACTGTTAATACAAATAAACCGTAAAAACGTTTATTTATATTTTACGATCTTCTAATGTTTTGTCGATAATAAAAGTAAAATCATATTAACGAAACAAATAAAATACGTAAATGGTTTGAACTAATAGTTTTCTAACATATTCACATAAAACACTAAAACAAGTACAAGTGATTTTATGATCTAGATATATATATATATATATATATATATATATATATATATATATATATATATATATGTACAACAACTAGTGTTTACATATTGGCTTAACAAGTATAAGTGTTTCTATGATTTAGATATATATATGTACAACAACTAGTGTTTACATATTGAGCTAACACATACTTAAGCTAAGTATACCAAAATGGGTAAAAACTAAGTGTATGCTAAATTGGGTAAATACAAGTATACACAAAAAAGTTAAATACTAGCAAATGGTTTTGACCCATAACCCATGGTTTTATATATACCACTTAACCAAGTACATTGTATCTAGAAAGAAAACCATGGATCAACCCATAACCCATGACCCATAACCAAAAATACCCATGGGCAAAGAGGAGCGGACCACGGATCCCTAGCTTTGTGCTAGCCGGATCCCAAGTGGAAGGGATCCGTGGGATCCGGGGAAACAGTAGGTTTTTCCTCTATAAATAGTGAGCCATTTCTTCATTATATCCCACCCCTCTCTAACATACTTTCTCCCCTGAGTTAAATCTCACTAACCATAGATCCAAGAGATCTATGTTTGTAGTTTTGTTTTTGTGTGATCTTTTAGGTTCCTCTTAAAGGGAAGATCACCACCTTTCAAGTCGAGCAAGCTCAAGTCCATGAGTTGCCAAGCTTCCTCATCATCAAGGCTATTGAAGTCCTCTTGTTGATGATCCCTTTCTTTCTTCAAAGAAGCGTAGTGTTAAAGACATTAGTGAAAGATGTCTCAAGTGTCAAGACGAAGATATTAGTGAAGGGTATCTATCGTCTATAGGATAAGCACTTGTGGTAGGTGCTTAGAAGTCAAGACAAGAAGCATTAGTGAAAGGTGCTTAGAAGTGAAGACACAAGACATTAATGAAAGGTGTCTTGTAGATCTAATCAAAGACATTAGTGAAAGGTGTCTTGTAGATCTAATCAAAGGCATTAGTGAAAGGTGCCTTAGATGTACATTCGATATGGTGTGTTTCGATGTACTAGATAGACTAGCATTAGATCCAAGGGCATTGATGTCCTTGATGATGTTGTAAAGGAGTAGATCTCCTTTGGGATTAGTCGTTGGTGTAGTGTGGTAGTAGTTCCTCCATTGCAATGGAACTAGGTACTTAGCCTAGTACCTAATAAAGGGTAGGCGACGTTGTGAAGGTGTAGTTCACCTAAGGTGTGAAAGAACTCGGTGGTTAGCCTAGCACCGTATAAAGGGTAGGCGACGTTGTGTTAGGTGTGGTTCGCCTTGGTGTGAAAGAACTCGGTATTTAGCTTTGTACCGGAAAAAGATTAAGCGACGTTGTGAAGGCTTCTCCGCCATAAGGAGATTGGTGTAGTGATTACAAACTCTCGAGTAGGTGACTCGGGGAGTGGAGTAGGGCAAGGAAGGTGTCCTTGTAGCCGAACCACTATAAATACTCGCGTTGTGGTTTTGTGCTTCTTACTCTTCTCTTTTCATTACATATCTTTATATGCTTGTTTATCAACATCCAACACACACAACCAAATAGATTGACATAAGTCGATCTAAATAGTTTAAAAGGAAGTTTTAATTGGTAAAACTATTCAACCCCCCCTTCTAGTTTTCCACAATTGGCATCAGAGCTTCGTTACCAAGTTTCTTGAAGTATATTGTATTTTAAAAACTTGATACGATCCATAGTTAATTGAAAACTACAAAGAAGGTTTTTCATAAAAACAAACACCATGTTTTTCAAAAACTATATGTTTGGATGTTGAGTTGATAACAACATTTTTTTTATATATATATATATTTTTATTTAATTGCACTAATCTTCTTTGTGATATTGATTAGTCAAAGCTCATACCCACCAAGCTTTAGGAGTTGCTTGGTAACAAGAATACCTTCCTTAAGAAGGTATCTTAGACGCAAAGGAGCGGGAATCATCTAAGTGACATTTTTCATTTGTAAAAGACATTCCTAAGTGCATTCGAGGTATGACTTTCTACTTATATCTAAATGATATGTGTTTAGTATATAAGTGTTATTTTCTAGGTTTTTATTTGATTAGATTTTTGTGTTTACACATGATTTACATGTAGCTTCGTTAAGAAGCCTGTTTCTCACATACGTGTTATTTTTCTCGTCTATAGTCATAGTATATAGAGCTTATGCTTTATTTCTTCTAATAAAACAAAAACACGAATTTCAAAAATTCCTCCTTCCCTATTAATAAACCCACTCGACGCCCACTTTTTCAATCCTCATTTTTTTTCAAATTTTCCAATTTCAAATAATTCCCTCTCATTCAAAAACTTCATCTTCCTCCTCATTCCATCTCTTCCTAAACCAAGAAGATCCGTCATCAACATGGTTTACATCGCACTCGTGCTCATCGCCCTAACACTCATCGCACTTGTGTTCCCTATGATGAAGTTCACATACGGAGACATTTACTTTGTGTTGTTAATCTATATTGGGGTCATTTACCCAATCATTTGTATCATCCTTAGCATTGAAATGCAATATTATTGATAATCTATTTTTTCTAGGATGTTTGTGTTATTATGTGTGTTTCATTTCTTTTGATCTATATGTGTTATATTCTTTCGTGATACTTTAGATGTCATGTATGCATGCTAAAAGAAAATGTAGGATAAAACATACTTCATGGTACAATAACCGTAAAACCTATGTTTTTATTAAAACTGGTTCTGTTACTACAGATCCACGGATCCCGGAAGTTACACTAGCCGGATCCCTTTTGAAAAGGAACCGTGGGATCCGTCCTACTGGAAAACAGTTTTCATGCAAGATTAAAAACCACTATCTTTCTAAAAGTAATAATCCACTAGAGCTTCAAAACCATGAGTTAGCTAAATACTAATTGTTAATAGAATATCTAGTAAAAACGTTAGATTATTATAGGTTGACCATAAACGTCTTCCCTTATTAAACCCATCACTTCTATAGGTTCAACTATGACGCATGAATACGAGTTTGATTTTTCACTCACTAGCGTCTACACCCCGAACATTTCCCTTGAGCCCAACACACTTGGCAATCATGTCCGTGGGTTCAATAATCTCGAAAACCGTCACTTCCATGAAGGACGTATTGTAGACACCTCTCTACAATTCGAAGAAGGTATCAATACCTCCTTCCGAGCCATAGGACTAGAATGTCTTCTTGAAATCAACGAGAAGATATGTCCAAGGTTCATAATGGAATTCTTCCGTCAAGTGAAACTCGTTCGTAACGAGGATCGCTCTCTATCTCTTTGGTTTTATATCAAAAACCAAAAATTCACTTTAAGCCTTGGGCATTTTGCTCACATCCTCCGAATTCCAAACCATGGACAATGTGCCTTCACTGAAGATTGGTCTCTTGATTCTCTCTTCAACTTTCGTGAAGAAAATAGTCCATATTGTTTACACATACCCTCTCCGGAAGATTTAACGCGCATGATATGCAAACCTCGACCATATTACTCCAATCCAAACATTATCCATACACGGGATATCCGAGAAGAGTATAAGCCTGTTGCTCTCATTCTACGTGAAAGTGTTTGGAGTCTTAGGGGAAATCGAGATATTCTTCCTGCTTGTTGTGCTCACATGTTGTACTGTTTGCTAACACAACAACCATACAATCTCGCCTACTTCTTCGCAAGGCGAATTGCAAATCTTCAAGGCTCCAAGAATAAACTCATCCCTTATGGAATGTTGATAACGCTACACGCGTCGTTCGGGGTCAAGGAAACTTCCTTTTCTTCGAGCAAGTTTTATAACACCCTAGGCAGTGAACCTAATCGTTGTAGTGTAGTAATTAGGGTAAGCCACGGGTATTGATATCGTTCTCTAGGGGAATAGGAATGCTAGTAGGGAGTTACTACGCTAAGGTTAAGGTTGAGGAAGATTATTTTTTATCTTTTTATATTTTATGAAAATGGAAAAGTACGAATCTCGGGTATTGGATTTGGGGGGTTGGTATTTCTACCGATTACTCTACTATTATCTAATTATCTAAACTAAGGTTGTGGGAGTCTATGTCTAATTAATGTGTGCTCGTATGATAGTTTAAAGATGTGTTTACTTAGTTTGTATTACTCCTTAATTATCTCCTATTGATGGTTGAGTGTCACGTCTTATTCCTAGTTGCGTTGTGTTTCTAAAGTTGTAGGGTATGCGTTTCTCCCTAACTCTTTGAAATTACCAAAGGGTCTTGTCTACAAATCCACGTAGAGATTATAGACTCCTACTCTAAGGCACTCTTCGGATGTTTTAGCCTACAATCACTCAGGTAATCATACTCTAAGGTTCACAAAGATGAATCAAGCATTAAGTACACAACGAATGACCTATCGCATTACTAGATCATTAGTCAACTAAGATAAGAAACAACCAATCAATATTCAATAATTAAGTTTCATACTTCCTAAGCAAACACACAAATAAATTAGCCGGACATGGAGAACATGCAAGCATACACACAAATAATCAAAGACATAATTGAATTAATGAAGCAAAGACTTATCTTGGTGTAAGATAGGGTTAAAAACCCTAAAATACTGTACAAGACACCTTAGGTTCGGTTTTAGGTTTTTACTCCAAAGACTCTCCACCCAAATACTGAAAAATTCGGATTCTATATATAAGATTACAATTGCGACGGCGTCACCTTATGTTTAGTGACGCCGTCGTGTCGCCGCCATTAGGGTTTCGTCTTGGCCACGTTAACCTTGCGACGGCGTCACCTTATGTCCGTGACGCCGTCCTCTTCAGCTTCTGACGTCGTCTGGATCGCATCTAGGCCGTCTGAGTAGCGACGGCCTACTCTTTCACAACTAGACGCCGTCTCTTGAAAACACGAGTTTTGCGTTCTGACCCGTCACAATAATTCTCCGACGGCGTCGCAAATAGAACCTGACGCCGTCGCCTTCTACATTCAGCGACTGTGAGTGTCTGATTTCGACTTTGGCCATTTTCTTCATATATTCGCGCCTTTCTGTCCAAATAAGTGTCATTCCAGCATTTTGCCTTCACGAGACCTAAAAAGTGAAAAGGAACGATATTAAGCAATAACGGATACAAAAGTGGTCAAATAAGGACTTAAACGACCCCTCAAAATGGTACCTTTTAAAACCTTATCAAATATCCCTACACTTGTTATTTGCTTGTCCTCAAGCAAATGTGCTTTTAGCCAATTAATTTATAAGTTAGGGGTCATTCAGCATTAATTCAAAACGGTCCACAACACATATAAGCCCCGCAAAAGTCATAACAAGCACGGAAATTACATACTAGCACCTCACATGGGGTGTTTGGATACTCACATCTCTCTCATGTGTATAAATGAAATATAACAATATAGGAAATGGAAGATAAACACTCATTAACCGGTCCTAGTACATAGATTACCATAGGCTTGAGAATAGATCAAACCTCCATCGCTTTGGCGTAAGCACCTAGGAAAGACTATCAAAGAGGTCTTTAAAGGGTTGTAACGTTAGGCTTACGGTAGGGAAATAAGGGTTTGGTGGGATAGGCTATATAGTGGTGGTAAGTCAAAAATCTTTATGTTAACTGCATATGAAGAATGGCGTTGCTAAGCTAAGACTCGACACTCTAAACTCTAGATAACTGAAATAAACAAACATAAATTAAAAGATAGATGTAGGATGGTAGCCCGTATGTTTTTTTTTTTTTTTTTTTTTTTTTTTTTTTTTTTTTTTATATCACTCTATTTTTTTTCTTTTCTCTTTTTCTATTTTTTTTTTTTTTTTTTTTTTTTTTTTTTTTTTTTTTTTTCATACACTTTTACTCTACCATCCTCTACGATAACATCAAAATACTAGGGATTTACAGGGACATCCCTACACTTGAGTTTTTATTATTCTAACACTAATTTGACCCGATTTGAAAAGATTAAAACACTTGGGGTACATTATTACGCAAACAAAGGGAATTTGAATTTAACGTTCCCTTCCCGTCATTTCATAAACTTTAACTTTTCCCATGAATCCCAATCGTCCCAAAACTGTATACAAAGGATATGACTCGACTTAGCAACTTATGCAAGCAACTAGATAATTGAACTAAGGGTTTAGGGTGATAACAAACATTTGCACTAAAAGTGAGTGCATAAGGGGTAGGCTAAGGCGATTTGGGTGTATATTTGGGGGTGGGGTGTAAACAATGCTCTTCATTGATATTCCGGAAAAACCGAAATATCACGAGAACCGCGAAAAGGATAGGCTCTGAGGGGTTAACTAGGGGTATCGTGTACTAAAAATGAGTACAGCGCAAAGGGTGTGGGGGAATTGCTCAACCGATGTGGAAGAAGTAATTATATTACAGGTATCAAACAAGGGTTTATCCTAATGCCTCTTATCATTTAGTTATTCCTAACTACACAAGTGTAGCCTCACTTGCGATCTCGGAATGCATCACAAAACAAGTTCTAGAATCTATTATACTACCGGTTCACACTCTAAGCATTAAAGATGAATGCTTTAATTCCTACTAATCTAAGGGCGATCCTCACATTTTGGGTGGAATTTGGGTGGTAAGGGTTTTTTGTGCTAGTCATGCAACTTCCTATCCGTGAGACGCTTTTGTTAAGACTAATGGCCCACTCCTATATGTCATAAAAAATTTTAAATTTGGTGCCAAAATTACCCTAACTGACATTTCTCATGGTTTATTACACAATCACAATTGGACAAAGCAAATAGTCAAGGATAAGCATAGTTTCAAAGTTCCCGTTTTATTTTCCCTCCCTACACTTAAACTGAACATTGTCCCCAATGTTCCCCGAAAGTATCAAAGATATGATAAAAGAAGGTAATTAAAAACGAAAGAAACTAATACTCCCCTGATTAGCTCGGTAGGATCCGTGTAAAGTGGTGGTTAAATTCTTTTCAAGAAGAATTATTGCGTGAAAAGCTCCTTCCAATCTTATGTAACTTCTTCTTGACAAACTAAACCTGCACACTTGAAGAAAACAAACGAAACCTTCGCGTAAAATCGGCGGTAATAATATATATAAGACTCGATTTAAACTAGGATATAATTCTTGTGGAATGAATGTTTATAGAATTTCTAAGAAAATTAAGACCTGGAAAATTCCAAAAATTTATAAGTAGCTCAGAAAACGAGAAAAAGTAATCTGATGTTTTTACTCCTTCCTGACGCCGTCAGGTTGCAATCCTGACGCCGTCAGGTTATCCTGACAAAAACTGGTCTGCGATTTTCTGGAAAAATTTCTGGAAAATTTACATCTTTAGAATCTGGAAAAATTTCTGCAAAACATTCATTATGACTCGATACAAGCATTTGACTCGAACAAACAAACATATATATCTTTTAATTAATTGTTATTCTCATGTTTACGTTTCTTTTGAAAACGTGTGTAATCCTCCCTACACTTATCCCTTATGTAAAATACCTTTATATGTAATTAAGACGAAGTTAAAAACAAAATAAAGCATTTTTACAAATTTAAACATGAGGATAAATAATTAATAAAAGATATATGACACTAACAAGCAAACAATTAAGCATGGGTTGCCTCCCACGAAGCGCTTTTCTTTATTAAAGAGTCTTGTAGCTAGACTCGTAGTCGTGCTCCTACGTTTTCTCACCATCGCCCTCTTCTTCTAAAACAATATCCTCATCGTTCACTATTTCAATATTATCCAATTGATAATGCTTCACCCGTTGCCCATTAACTGTGAATTCTCTTCCATCATGGTCTAAAAGTACAACCGCCCCATTGCTCATCTGATTTTTTACTGAAAAGGGTCCGTACCACCTAGATTTGAGTTTTCCTGGGAATAATCTTAGTCTCGAATTATACAAGAGCACTTTATCCCCTTCCAAAAACTCTTTAGGATTCTTTATTCGTTGATCGTGCCATCTTTTTGCCCTTTCTTTGTAAGTGATTGACGATTCGTATGCTTCCAGCCTTAGCTCATCCAATTCTTGAAGTTGTAAGAACCTATTTGACCCTGCTTCAGAATAATCCATATTACAGGCCTTAAGGGCCCAATATGCTTTCTGCTCAAGTTCGATAGGGAGGTGGCAAGCCTTTCCGTATACCAGGCGAAAAGGGGTTGTCCCGATAGGTGTTTTGTAAGCAGTTCTGAATGCCCAAAGTGCTTCATCCAGTTTGAATGCCCAATCTTTCCTATTTTGGTGGACCGTTTTTTCAAGTATCCGCTTTAATGCCCTGTTTGTGTTTTCTACTTGTCCATTTGTCTGAGGATGATATGCAGTAGAAAATCTATGTGGGACGCCATACTTCTTCATCACCTTTTCCATTTGAGCATTGCAAAAGTGAGTCCCTCTATCACTGATTAATGCTTTGGGAATCCCAAATCTTGCAAAGAGCTTTTTAAGAAAGTGAATAACTACCCTTGCATCATTAGTTCTAAGGGCTTGAGCTTCTACCCATTTGGATACATAGTCGATAGCTACGAGAATGTATTCATTTCCTCCGGAAGATGGAAAGGGTCCCATGAAGTCTATTCCCCAAACGTCGAATATTTCGCAGACTTGGATATAGTTCTGAGGTGACTCATCCCGTCGTGAAATATTTCCTGATCGTTGGCATGCATCACACATTTGAACTAATCTCTTAACGTCTCGAAAAACAGTAGGCCAATAGAATCCGGCATCGAAAACCTTTCGTGCTGTGATATTCACACCGTGATGTCCCCCAGATGGTCCTGCATGACATTCTTTTAGAATTCGATCAATCTCTCTACCGGCCACGCAACGTCGTATGATTTGATCGGGACATATATGGAAAAGGAAGGGTTCATCCCAGAAGTAATGTTTTAGCGCAGTGAAGAACTTTTTTTTTATCTTGTTTGGTCATGTAATTTGGCAAAACTCTACTAGACAGGTAGTTAGCATAATCAGCATACCATGGCTCACTTTCTTTAATCGCCATTAGCCGTTCCTCGGGAAAAGAGTCGCGAATATCGGTGTGATCTGACTTCTCAAGATCGGGGTTCTCCAAGCGTGATAGATGATCAGCGGCGAGATTTTCAGCCCCCTTTTTATCTCGAATTTCAATGTCGAATTCTTGAAGTAATAGGATCCATCTAATCAAGCGCGGTTTAGCATCTTGTTTTGAAAACAGATAACGTAAGGCGGAGTGATCTGTGAAGACGACAGTTTTAGAGAGAACGAGATATTGCCTGAATTTGTCGAAGGCAAATACAACGGCTAAAAGTTCTTTCTCAGTGGTTGTATAGTTCTCTTGTGCCACATTCATGGTTTTGCTAGCGTAGTAGATTGGTTGAAAATGCTTTTCCTTCCTTTGACCGAGCACTGCGCCGACAGCATAATCACTAGCATCACACATGATTTCGAACGGCTGAGACCAATCAGGAGTGACCATTATAGGTGCTTGAGTGAGATCTTTCTTCAGTCGGTTAAATGCTTCCTTGCATTCTCCAGAAAAATCAAAAGGGGCATCCTTAACAAGAAGCTGTGTCATAGGCCGGGCAATTTTCGAAAAATCTTTAATAAACCTTCGATAAAAACCGGCATGACCAAGAAAGCTGCGAATGGCTTTAACGGTAGTAGGATAAGGGAGTTTGGAGATTGCTTCGATTTTCGCTCTATCGACCTCAATTCCATTCCCTGAGACTCTATGCCCTAAAACAATTCCTTCTTTTACCATGAAATGGCATTTTTCCCAATTTAAAACCAAATTAGTTTCCTCGCATCGCTTCAACATCTTCCTAAGGTTGGAAAGACAAAGGTCGAAAGAATTTCCAAACACCGAGAAATCATCCATGAAAACTTCCATGCTGTCCTCAATTAACTCATGGAATATGGCCATCATACATCGTTGAAAAGTTGCGGGTGCGTTACATAACCCGAAAGGCATTCGCTTGTACGCGAACGTTCCGTAAGGACATGTAAATGTAGTTTTCTCCTGATCTTCAGGAGCAATTGGAATTTGAAAGTAACCTGAAAAGCCATCAAGGAAACAGTAGTATTCGTGCCCAGCTAATCTTTCAAGCATTTGGTCAATAAACGGTAGAGGAAAATGATCTTTCCGGGTGGCATCATTCAATTTTCTGTAGTCAATACATACACGCCACCCAGTAACCGTTCTTTGTGGCACCAACTCACCCTTCTCATTTTTTACAACCGTCATCCCTCCTTTTTTTGGAACCACTTGGACTGGGCTAACCCATGGACTATCCGATATGGGGTAGATGAGACCTGCATCCAGAAGCTTAATGACCTCTTTTTTCACTACCTCCTTGATGTTAGGGTTAACTCGCCTTTGCGGTTGAACAGTTGGTTTGTAATCTTCTTCCATGAGGATTTTGTGAGTACAGAATGTAGAATCGATTTCCTTAATGTCGGCAACACTCCATGCAATCACCCCTTTATATTCTTTTAAAACTTCTAAGAGCTTCTCTTTCTGAATAGTGGTTAGCGAGGAGCTTATTATGACAGGGAGTTGGTCCTCTCCTTGAAGAAAGGCGTATTCCAAGTGACTCGGGAGATCTTTCAGTTCTAAGGTAGGAGGCTCTTTGATCGATGGTTTTAGCTGGTTTCCCGGCCTCTGAAGCTCAATAGGTTCAATTTCATCCTGACGAGGATAAAAGGACACAGCTCCAACCATCTCAATTTCATGATTGTCGTATATTACGTTGTTATCACTATTCATGAATTCGTTTAATAGATACTCGTCAATGCAGCCGTCTATGTCATCAACAAATTCATCAACTTCTTCAACTAAATATACGGGACGATCGCAGGAAGAAGAATGTCTCATAGAATCCTTAATGTCGAAGGTCACGCTCTCGGATCCTACTCGTAAAGTGAGCTTTCCATCATGAACATCAATAATGGCACGAGCCGTAGCCAAGAAGGGTCTTCCAAGGATTATTGGGACGGAATTATCTTCCTCCATCTCTAAAATTACGAAATCGACTGGAAATTTGAATTCCCCCACCCTTACAAGAACGTTCTCACAAACTCCAATGGGATATTTGATTGATCGATCAGCTAATTGGATACTCATCCTAGTTGGTTTAAGCCCTGAATATCCGAGCTTAAGAAACAGGGAGTGAGGCATCAGGTTAATGCTTGCCCCAAGATCTGCTAAGGCGTTTTTCATAGAAAGTGCCCCTATAGAGCAAGGAATAGTAAAACTGCCCGGATCTTCCTTCTTCTTGGGCATGCTCTTTTGGATGATAGCTGAACATTCTTCCCCTAATAATATCAATCCCTCAAGCTTTTTCCGATTAGATATCAGCCTCTTGAAGTATCTACTATATTTAGGGATATGATAGAATACATCAAGGAGTGGTATATTGACGGATGTTTGTTTTAAGTAAGACAATATTTTTTCATTGTCTTCTTCAGCCTTTTGATTTTTTAAACGAGAGGGATAAGGAATCCGTGAGAAAGTTGGGCGCTGGGCTGGTGCTGGTGTTTGTGGGGGAGGATCGTGAGGAGTTGGAAGAGGTGTGGGAATCGCCTCATTTCCTAACTCGGGTTCCCTTGTGATGGGGTCCCGGTTGGGATGTGGGGGATCTTTGGTAGTAGTTCCTGATCGAGTAGTGATTGCGCAAGTTGGATCGTGAAGTGCTATGCCAGGTCCACTTATTCTTTCGTGGAGATTGGTGAACTGACTTTCTAATTCAGCTTGCTGCTCTTGGATAAACTCCTCAAGACCTTTCAGGATTGCAGCCCCTTCCATGGTGAACTGCCCGAGTTTTTCTTCAAAAGGATCACGGATGGAGTACTCAGGTCCGTCCTTACCTTCTGTTCTCCATTTCAGATTGCCCCAAGGATCACATTCATCGGTTTGATAAAATGCGAGGAGTGAAGGGTCATCATAAATATCATGACTGGAGAGGAAGACGCTTTCTCGGGATGTGTCATCGCACTCATCGCTCTCATGCGATCCTCCACATATGTCGCATAAGAGATATGGGTTAGTCAGCCTTTTTGGTTCAGGTGATTTTATGAGGTAAGCTAATTTCTTTTGTGCTTTCTCAATCCGATAATCTAAGGATAACTCTTCACTTGAGAAAGTGGAAATGCTTGACGCGTTTTCCTGCTCATTCCAATGGCTGTCTTGATATTGGATATATTCCTCTATTCGGTTCCATCCTTCTTCCGCAGTGAGATTTGCGATTCTCTGGCTAGTTGAGAAATCAATCCCTTTTTGATCCTTTCGGGAGACATTGTCGTAAAAGATTTGAACAAGCAACCAAAGGTTAATACCGTGGTGTGGAGCTTGTTGAATAAGATCTTTGTAACGACTCCAGGAGTTGGTGATAGATTCTCCATCGGGTTGGTGAAAGTGCAGAATTTTGCTCCTACATGCTGCAGTTCTTCCAGGAGGAAAGAACTTTCTGGTGAACTTAGTTGTGAGTTGTTCCCATGTGAAAATGGACCTTGGAGGGAGCTTGTCGAGCCACTCTTTGGCTTGCCCTTGAAGAGAAAATGGGAAAAACCGGAGTCTAGATGTCTCCTTAGATGCTCCGTCGGCATAGATAGCATCAACAATTTTTAGAAACTGTTAGATGTGGTGAATTGGGTTTTCACTGTGGGATCCATGGAATTGACATGCCTTTTGGATTAGCCAAATATCAGATGCATGCAATACCTCATTGATCTGTTCCGAGGGATAGACAATGGCATTGGTGAATCCGGACGCAGAGGGATAGGAGTGTTCCCCAAGAGTTTTCGCATTAGGAGGATTTATGGGGCTATTGGCTGGAGTGGTAAGGACTTCCTCGCCATTTTGGCTCAGATCGTCAACGATAATGGTTTCAGGAGATTGTGGTGAATGAGGAGATTCTTCATCAGATGTAACTTCATCAAAATTGATTGAAGTGCCATGAAGTTCTGAATCATGGAGAGCTTTTTTCCGCTTATTGAGCTCTCTTTCGGGTTCTGCAAATGGTTCAATAAGAGTTTTGGTGGAACTGCGGGTTCTAAGTTGCTTAAGGGGGTTTGTATGGGGACGTGGTTGTTGATTATCACCTTCCATGATGAAAAGTGATGGGGTTACGAACAAAGGTTACGAAGAAGGGGGATAGACTAAGAGAACTCTAAAAATGAGAAAAAAAAGTTTACTTGATAGGAATCAAGCAAAGAAACCTAAACGAGGTGGACTACTAACTAGCTATTCTATTCCCCGGCAGCGGCGCCAAAAACTTGATAACGCTACACGCGTCGTTCGGGGTCAAGGAAACTTCCTTTTCTTCGAGCAAGTTTTATAACACCCTAGGCAGTGAACCTAATCGTTGTAGTGTAGTAATTAGGGTAAGCCACGGGTATTGATATCGTTCTCTAGGGGAATAGGAATGCTAGTAGGGAGTTACTACGCTAAGGTTAAGGTTGAGGAAGATTATTTTTTATCTTTTTATATTTTATGAAAATGGAAAAGTACGAATCTCGGGTATTGGATTTGGGGGGTTGGTATTTCTACCGATTACTCTACTATTATCTAATTATCTAAACTAAGGTTGTGGGAGTCTATGTCTAATTAATGTGTGCTCGTATGATAGTTTAAAGATGTGTTTACTTAGTTTGTATTACTCCTTAATTATCTCCTATTGATGGTTGAGTGTCACGTCTTATTCCTAGTTGCGTTGTGTTTCTAAAGTTGTAGGGTATGCGTTTCTCCCTAACTCTTTGAAATTACCAAAGGGTCTTGTCTACAAATCCACGTAGAGATTATAGACTCCTACTCTAAGGCACTCTTCGGATGTTTTAGCCTACAATCACTCAGGTAATCATACTCTAAGGTTCACAAAGATGAATCAAGCATTAAGTACACAACGAATGACCTATCGCATTACTAGATCATTAGTCAACTAAGATAAGAAACAACCAATCAATATTCAATAATTAAGTTTCATACTTCCTAAGCAAACACACAAATAAATTAGCCGGACATGGAGAACATGCAAGCATACACACAAATAATCAAAGACATAATTGAATTAATGAAGCAAAGACTTATCTTGGTGTAAGATAGGGTTAAAAACCCTAAAATACTGTACAAGACACCTTAGGTTCGGTTTTAGGTTTTTACTCCAAAGACTCTCCACCCAAATACTGAAAAATTCGGATTCTATATATAAGATTACAATTGCGACGGCGTCACCTTATGTTTAGTGACGCCGTCGTGTCGCCGCCATTAGGGTTTCGTCTTGGCCACGTTAACCTTGCGACGGCGTCACCTTATGTCCGTGACGTCGTCCTCTTCAGCTTCTGACGTCGTCTGGATCGCATCTAGGCCGTCTGAGTAGCGACGGCCTACTCTTTCACAACTAGACGCCGTCTCTTGAAAACACGAGTTTTGCGTTCTGACCCGTCACAATAATTCTCCGACGGCGTCGCAAATAGAACCTGACGCCGTCGCCTTCTACATTCAGCGACTGTGAGTGTCTGATTTCGACTTTGGCCATTTTCTTCATATATTCGCGCCTTTCTGTCCAAATAAGTGTCATTCCAGCATTTTGCCTTCACGAGACCTAAAAAGTGAAAAGGAACGATATTAAGCAATAACGGATACAAAAGTGGTCAAATAAGGACTTAAACGACCCCTCAAAATGGTACCTT
Organism: Chrysanthemum seticuspe; assembly: GCA_019973895.1. NCBI lineage: Eukaryota > Viridiplantae > Streptophyta > Magnoliopsida > Asterales > Asteraceae > Chrysanthemum > Chrysanthemum seticuspe. Next base: position 114,344,235 of record BPTQ01000006.1, on the reverse strand, counting down.
TTAAAACCTTATCAAATGTTCTTAACACGCCTCTATCACAATGTTATGCACTTCCATCCTCAATTTCAAAGCCCGTTGTACGTACTTCTGAACAAGATGATGGAACCGCTAAACATATCTCTCATGAAGACTTTCTTCATTCATGATTCCACCAATACCCATGAATCACATAATGATCCTCCTAGTGAAGACACTCAAGGAACCTAGAATAGTCAAATAGGATCAATTCTACTCTACTCATTAGTTATCAATGTAATCCTATCTCTTTCATGAAATAAAACATCTTACATTTGATATCCTAGTTTTAGAACTCCTTTAAACAAAGCTTGGAATATAATTCACTGTCATGATCATTGCATACCTTTAGTAAAGGTTCTGTCTAGCAGATAGACGGATCCCAAATGTTGTACTAAACGGATCCCTACATCTAGGGAACCGTGGGATCCGGCAAAACAGAAAATGCAATTGCAAGCATTATATGTCAAACACATCCCTTAGAACACCTCACACTAAGCTAAACATAGTGTCTTAAGATTGATTAAGACTTTATCAAGATAGGTTGACCTTTCCTACTCTTTCCAACTCACATAGATCACATTCTAAGGCTTTGTTAGATCTACCATTTCAATCCATCAATCTTACGCTCTCAAAACTCACACTTCATTTTTTACTTGATCCCTCACAACTAGGTTAGAAATCCTACGATTATGACAATATTGATCATTAATCAACCTCACCTCAAAGTTGATCAAATCCTAGTTTTTCCCATCTCAAAACCATTAGGATATTTTCCAAAACACAATCCTAAGACACAACCTGATCTCTAGGATCATTTAGTTTCATTTAAATTCAATTGACATCTTTAATGTCATCCTTGCTCATCCATTGGTACTTTTTGAAAGTTCCAAATCCTTCCATAAATAACAATCATTATCTACACCACTCATTGCCTTCAAACACTTAAGCACCCCTTCATTTAAAACACTTGGGAGAACTGAAACACTCAAGGTGATGTAGGTCTAGGATCTTAGAAACATCATTTCCACTCTTTCATAAACTGCTGAACGCCGGATCCCTAGAACTAGCCTAGACGGATCCCTCTGAGAAGGGAACCGTGGGATCCGGATGACAGTCTATGACAAATCTTGGTAAAACAATCATTTCAACTCATCTTCCTAACTCAAACACTCCATCTCATCTTAAATGAGTTCCTTGAACAGCACAACCTCTGTAGTTGACTCTTGTGCATGCTAATCATCACATTCCAATGAATCTTAGTGGCTTAAGGCTTAAATGCACTTTCCAAATCTCTTGGTTTTTAAACCACCTTGTTAGGATCTCCATAGTCATCACTCTCATCCTAACTTTCAGCTTTTGCAATCCCTTCAAATCATCTCATCATGAGAAAAACCCCAAGTAACAACCTATCCACCAAAGAACCACCCATCAAAAGGGCTCGTGTTGTACACGAAATCTCTTCAACCGAATCATCTCCGGTCAAACCAACAAATCTTCATCATCCAATCAAACCAATTCCTAGAAGGTTAGTACCCACAAAATTACCTATGCCAAACACCACCATACCTCCTAGGCCAAACAATATCATCTCCACTAAACCATCACCATTGGTTCCTGGAGCTGTCTCTTTTACATCCCCACAATCATCACCTCACCTCTACAATTTAGAGGACTTGCCACCTAGGCCGTCTCATCCGCTTCCGTCGACAACATTCTCCTCATTAGGAGGAACAATGATTCAAAATCAAGGTGTTGAGTCAACACTTGCTCCGGCTTCCTTTTCGCCGTTTCCATCATATAATCCCATTTGGATTATAAGAAATCATCAAAGTCAACCACCCGACCTTATGGAAGTTGACACATCTTTACCACCATCATCATTCTTGATCGAACCATTCCTAAATGGACCTCCACCAATCCCTCCATCATTCGAGGCTCCTCAAACCACTTTAGTTGATCCTTTGAATCAAGCCACTTCATTTCATCCACCACCACTACCTAGCCATGACAAAGATTGCTATCATTGTCAACATGTTGAAAGTTTGATACATGAAGTACGAGAAGACCAACGTTTCATGTTCTATCATCTCCTCGAACGTTTCGATGAGATTAAACCTAAACATAACTTGAGCTAGAAGATTATAGTGGTGTCTAAACTTCAAGCGTTAGTTGGTCTAAGAAATTCCTAGTTATGTATTGTCTATTTTCTTATTTTTGAGTCATGTTTATCATAACTCTTGTTTTATTAAATGGAATTACATGCTACGTGTTATTTTTCTGAGAATATGTATTCATATCTCATTTATGTGATAACATTACTTGTTATATCACCTTTGCTGATTTTAGTCATCAGCCAAACGGATCCCTCAGTATTGCCTAGACGGATCCCTACTAGAAGGGAACCGTGGGATCCGTGAAGTCAGAATGTTTTTTTTCTTTTTCACATCTGCCGAAAATTGTGAATTATACTTGTTTTCTAACCCTTGTTTTTGCAGTTTTTCAATTAACACATAAAGTATTTGACATCCTAAAGCTAGGGGAGCTTGGTGTCAAAACAATACGTTGCAAAATTACTTGCAACATTTGATTTAAATTTCATAACTTCCCGTTGCAAATATTGTAATCATCTAGGGGGAGCACACCCGTCACATAGACGTAATCCTTTGCATAAGTTAGTTGCAAATGAACTAGATTAGAATTAGTTTCTTGACGCCCTTACTTAGGGGTGGACTCGTCAAGGGGGAGTAACGACGAGATCCTTTCCCGTTACTTGCTCTCTATTTTTTTTCCTTTCACATGTTTTTTTTTCTTTCTTAAAAACGATGTGTTGCTATCTTTTAACACTTTTTGTTTCGACAAAAAGGGGGAGAAGAAAGTAAAAACTACAAATTCAAACGTTTACGAATTTTAGCTTTTCCTTAAAATAATTTTATGTTTTGTCATCAACAAAAAGGGGGAGATTGTTAATACAAATAAACCGTAAAAACGTTTATTTATATTTTACGATCTTCTAATGTTTTGTCGATAATAAAAGTAAAATCATATTAACGAAACAAATAAAATACGTAAATGGTTTGAACTAATAGTTTTCTAACATATTCACATAAAACACTAAAACAAGTATAAGTGATTTTATGATCTAGATATATATATATATATATATATATATATATGTACAACAACTAGTGTTTACATATTGGCTTAACAAGTATAAGTGTTTCTATGATTTAGATATATATATGTACAACAACTAGTGTTTACATATTGAGCTAACACATACTTAAGCTAAGTATACCAAAATGGGTAAAAACTAAGTGTATGCTAAATTGGGTAAATACAAGTATACACAAAAAGGTTAAATACTAGAATATGGTTTTGACCCATAACCCATGGTTTTATATATACCACTTAACCAAGTACATTGTATCTAGAAAGAAAACCATGGATCAACCCATAACCCATGACCCATAATCAAAAATACCCATGGGCAAAGAGGAGCGGACCACGGATCCCTAGCTTTGTGCTAGCCGGATCCCAAGTGGAAGGGATCCGTGGGATCCGGGGAAACAGTAGGTTTTTCCTCTATAAATAGTGAGCCATTTCTTCATTATATCCCACCCCTCTCTAACATACTTTCTCCCCTGAGTTAAATCTCACTAACCATAGATCCAAGAGATCTATGTTTGTAGTTTTGTTTTTGTGTGATCTTTTAGGTTCCTCTTAAAGGGAAGATCACCACCTTTCAAGTCGAGCAAGCTCAAGTCCATGAGTTGCCAAGCTTCCTCATCATCAAGGCTATTGAAGTCCTCTTGTTGATGATCCCTTTCTTTCTTCAAAGAAGCGTAGTGTTAAAGACATTAGTGAAAGATGTCTCAAGTGTCAAGACGAAGATATTAGTGAAGGGTATCTATCGTCTATAGGATAAGCACTTGTGGTAGGTGCTTAGAAGTCAAGACAAGAAGCATTAGTGAAAGGTGCTTAGAAGTGAAGACACAAGACATTAATGAAAGGTGACTTGTAGATCTAATCAAAGACATTAGTGAAAGGTGTCTTGTAGATCTAATCAAAGGCATTAGTGAAAGGTGCCTTAGATGTACATTCGATATGGTGTGTTTCGATGTACTAGATAGACTAGCATTAGATCCAAGGACATTGATGTCCTTGATGATGTTGTAAAGGAGTAGATCTCCTTTGGGATTAGTCGTTGGTGTAGTGTGGTAGTAGTTCCTCCATTGCAATGGAACTAGGTACTTAGCCTAGTACCTAATAAAGGGTAGGCGACGTTGTGAAGGTGTAGTTCACCTAAGGTGTGAAAGAACTCGGTGGTTAGCCTAGCACCGTATAAAGGGTAGGCGACGTTGTGTTAGGTGTGGTTCGCCTTGGTGTGAAAGAACTCGGTATTTAGCTTTGTACCGGAAAAAGATTAAGCGACCTTGTGAAGGCTTCTCCGCCATAAGGAGATTGGTGTAGTGATTACAAAATCTCGAGTAGGTGACTCGGGGAGTGGAGTAGGGCAAGGAAGGTGTCCTTGTAGCCGAACCACTATAAATACTCGCGTTGTGGTTTTGTGCTTCTTACTCTTCTCTTTTCATTACATATCTTTATATGCTTGTTTATCAACATCCAACACACACAACCAAATAGATTGACATAAGTCGATCTAAATAGTTTAAAAGGAAGTTTTAATTGGTAAAACTATTCAACCCCCCCTTCTAGTTTTCCACAATAACTGCTATTTTAAAAATGTTACCTGAGCAATCCAACCTGTCTTATTTTGACCCGTATTAAAGATTACCCGTTTTGCAACCTATTGTGGGTGCTCACCAAAAGCAATATACGGTTTCTCATACTACTTAGCAACGATCATGTTTCATGCATGGTTATGGTATGCATCAATATAACTAAAAAACATACTGTACAAATACTCACCTTCCAACATACTGCAAAAGCTCCTTCTGGTTAGGTGCTACAACCTCTCATTTTCTATCCTCTGCGATTTTTTGAAGCTCGTCCATTCCAACTTCCATCTTTGCAAGCAATTCAATTGGATGGTCTTTCTTCGATTATGCCAATCCTGCTATAATCATGCTCTTCCCCTGCTTGAGAGCTCTTGAAGCTTGTTTCAAATTCTACAATTCACAAACATACCAATCTTATCAGCATTTTCCCATATTCGTCTAATAACCATTCACAGTAATATATTTTAGGAGATTATTAATGCGCTGCAATCCTCTATATGATTTTCTGACTCTTTTTCAAGTGCCAAAGTAATCAGATTTGATGATAAACACCAAAGAATTCTCATAAAAAATGTATACTAACCTAATTATCCCTAAATTTAATCACTTTCTTGTAGTTTATTATCTGACTCGAACATCACACTAATCACTTTAAAATCACATATCCAACCACCCCATTAATAACTACCCCTTTTGATGTAATTCATCATCTAACTTTGATTAAACATGGCAGCAATCCAACAATTACGTTGAAACCGCATATCCAAATACTCCATTTCTAGCTATCCCTAACTTTAATCACTTTAATGTAAGGTCTCATCTAACATTATAGTTATAACATCTAAAAAACACACCCAAACACCCCATTTTGACAAAATAAAAAAAAGAGATCAGATGCTCACTCTTTCAACGAAATCAAGAGCTTTAACTTGAAAAACCTTAAGACTCTTGGTAATATCTTCAAGAGGCTTTTGTACGTCCCTAATAGCTTCATTATCAATCGGCAAAGCATACCTCAGTAATGAAAGTACCTCCCTAATGTCAAAGGGTGTTTGGATGACTGTTGTAAGAGGGTGTTTGGTTGATGACAGGGGGTGTTTGGATGGCTGATGTAAGGGTTCCGTTACAGTTGCTGTTTAAGGGGATTCTTTGTTGCTTTCTAGAGGTGTTTGTGAGGATTCCGTTAACTTCAACAAGTTTGTTGGCATAAGTGACAATAACGCATCCTGTTATGCAAGTATATATACCATAATGAGTACCACAAAAACAAAATTAAATCTCCCACATTTTAGCACTCCATTTCAAGTGTATGTAATGATAAATTATTATAAGCTGAATGAGAGGATCATCGCATGCACTATATGCATTATCAATCAACCGTCCCCTTCCAAGTAAACATAGTAAATGTGTCCAATGCATAAGCTAAACCATTGCCTGTAACATAAAAAAAATCACATTTAAGTCCAAGTAAACGTATATTCTGAAACTTATCTATCTTTTCCTATAAAGATATACTATGCTTGACAATGAAACCTTTCCTCTACAGAAGCTCGACGGATAGTATTATGTTTAGCATAACCAGGTGATGAGTCAAACTCTATGGTAATATCCTTATCTATAATACAGGAATGATGATTTTCAGAATTGAAATTGGGATTTGATCCTTCAGATTCAGTCTTAGCCTTCACTCTTAGCATGCTGATGATTTACACAATTAGCTTTCAAAGGCCTCCCTAAAGTGTAACCAAATCCTTATTGTGATTTTTTAAGTTAACCCAGAGTAACATTACACCACTCAAATTGATAATAGTATATCAAATTCATCTTAGTAAATTAACCCATAAAAACTTAATAACATGAATTTAATTATCTTAATTTCACCTAACATGAATTTTGACAGAAATAAGAACTGAACCCTTGGAAATCAATACCTTCACGGCTATGTATTCCAGCACAACGGCGGGCGAGATACGCCAGAGATTAGTGTATTTACCGGCTTTGGTACTTCACTGCATGCACCTGCTTATTAGGTTTGTATAATCAGTCTATAAGTGTTGAGGTTCTTGAGATATAGTTAAAGTACGCTTAGTAAAATAACTAAATATTTTTTTCTCATGATGTGATCCTACCTGTTGTTTACGTATTTGGAAGATGTCCTCTACCTGATCTAATGAGGTCTTCAGCGCGTTACTCTGCACATAAAGCACATAATTAGTTAATATTTCATAATTAGTTAGGACTAAACACAACACCAAGGCATTACATAAATATACAGAATAATGCAAGATTCAAAAGATAAGAAATTTAATATTGAGACAAGTAGTCTTGCTTTTTGATCTACTAATACCTCTGACATTGGTGATTTGTAAATACTCTAATCATAATTGATCTTTTTTTTTATCCTTATCCAAAAAATTTAGTGATCGACTTATGTTAAGAATATAAACCTTTGTATCACATTTGTGCAGGGATAATTACCACGTCAGATACTAAATTAGCAGGACTTACCAAACAACGAACCATCTGGGTCCAGATTACGTGATTTATAGACACACCGGGATCTTTCACTAAAGTAACATGCATTCATTTTATAAAACTTTTGAGAATGGTGAACCTAAAAAGTATCTAAATTTGAATAACTAAAAAACTTTACTTACATGTAGATGCTAAGATTCCAAACTTTGAGATTTTTGAGAACCAATTTTTTCTGTAAACCAACTTCACATAGTCCTATGTCTCCCACACTATTACCTGTTATCTGTCATATAGAAAACAAAATGAAATTTTTAGATATTTCAAAATGCACTGCACTATTATATGTCATATACAAAATGCAACAAACTATTACGAATTTGGTGTACTGATCAAATAAATAAAAGAACACACACCTGACGAAGTCTTTTAGCAAAATTTAGTTGTGCAGTGTCTAATATACAACTAACTTTGCTTATTTCATTGCCTAAAATGTAACTAATCCAAATATGACTATGCTTTTTTTTTATATCCAAATTACATTATGCATAATATACAACCTATAGAACTATATCAACCACTTAAAAGTGCGCTTCATCAAATAAAATTTTTAATAATGCAACCATTTTATAGATTGTTATTATTAAAAGCATTACATCAACTGAGAAACTCAAACTATACTAACAAAATTTGTAATGATACAACCACAAAGTTTCTTTTAGAGATTTGTTCGTTAAATTTAATTTTGCATAAATGAGGTATAATCTAAAAGTTGGTTTTAAAATGATACCTTTTATATTTTCTTTCAATGACTTATTTCATCAAAACACTTGTGAGTACTTGATTTGACAAACACCATATATTGGAAAACGGGTAGTGGAAAATAAACTTTCGTGTTTAGAAAGAGATTTATTTGTATCAATATAGTATCATTTAGATCATTAAACATATGAATGAAAACCCTAACTTTGGATCGAAGATTAACAAAAAAATTGCCAAATTGACATACCTTGACGAATTAAGAAGAACCTTGAGATTTGAGAACAAACCTTGATTCTATGTTTTTTAATCTTGTTATATATTATGCACTTTGAAGATATTGATTTATGGTTTGAGAATATGCGTTTTGTTAGTTGGAGGTATTTGAATTTGGAAATGCCGACTGAAATGGGGAAGGGATATGAATTTTGAAATGCAGAGTTAAGTGATTAGTGGAATATCAGTTTTGGAATAGAGCCACATATCACAACTGTTGATTTGTTCCAGTGGTTGAGGCGCACGTCTTTGGTTTTACAGACCCGAGTTCGAACCTCGTTATCTACCAAATTTTTTTTATTGTGTAAACGGTATTGTGCCTAGTCACCATTTCCACCTCATCAAATGATGCTCCATGTCATCATTAATATGCCTAGTAAGCATTAGTGACGTGTCATATGTAGTCCCATATATATGTATAGATATTTACATATTTTCTCAAACATAAGTTTTTAATGTATGATATAAAATGCTATTAAAGGAAGGTTCTATTGATATTATGTTTTAAACATTATGCATGTTTAATAGCACATAATGACCATTGATTTTTTTTCTTGGATATCCTTATTTAAAATTTAAAGAGGAATTACATGCGTCGTTGCTATATGTAAAATCTCGTGCATTTATTTTCATCTCTCAATGGGCCGTGTCATTATTTTGACATTTATATTCATGTTAATAATATTTTTAGCCATATTTAATTTTTAAACATGTGTACGCGCGAGTTAAACTTATAAAGCGGAATAACACGAATCGTTATTGAACGTGGATAGTAAAAAAATACTTTTTCGGACATCCTTATCTAATCTCATAAAGAGGAATAGCATAATTCGTTCTTACATATACAATCTCGTGTTCATTTATATATCACATGTAACTCGTGCTTTCATTTTTAAATTTATAAATAATATTTATAATTATTAAAAAAAAATATAAAGTCTAGGAGCATATATTATTAAATTTATAAAGTTATTAAAAAATATAAAAATTGATAAGTTTACTTAAGTTCATATAATTTATATAAAATTTAACAAATAAAGGGTTAGTAATTATGTTGGGTTTATTGATTCAATGATACAAAACAAGAAAGAATGAAATATCAAGGACTTAAAGTGACAAAGAAGAAATCTACAAAAAGATGGAAGGACTTGGTTGCAAAAGAAGATTTATTATTTAGTCCTTCGTAGTATCTTGTAAACCCTAATCCTCTAGTATATAAAGAGGAAATGGGGTGTAGGTTTTAGATATATGTCTTCCATAATGTAGTCAAAGGTGTGTGTGCGTGTAACCTAGGGCGTGTAGTTTATTGTAAACGCCTAGGTTAGTTGTTTACCTCCAAGATCTAAGGTGTCTTAGATCCCTGTTACAGTTAGGTAACACGTATTATTCTGATCAAATAATATTTGGAGGAGATTGGGTGAAAGTAAAACCTTGTGTCAATAATAATGATGTTTTGATTTATTCCGCTGTGCATCTTGTTTGTTATCATTGTTATTGTTAAACCCTAGTGCTCTAAACGATCTCAAGAAGTCCTATCAAACTCCACAATTGGTATCAAAGCTCGGGGAGCTCGTTACCTAGGGATTCGCAAGGTTTTATTGGTCGAAGAATGGCGAAAAGAAGAAAAACTACGAATCTGAAAATTCTCGTATTTTTCTGCAGTACAGTTTTAAAAACGCGATAACTTTTTCGTTAACCGTTGGATCATAACGATATTTTCGGTGGACGTTCTCTATATATTCATCTAACTTTTCACCGAAGGGATTGTCGATCTGAGCTCTCTATCAAAAGTTATTCAATGTCGAAGTTGGCTGCAGAAACTGGTTTAATAATTCGAATTTTTCGGTTTTCATGCATATTCAACTTCTTGAATTTGTGTTACTTGTTCTAATTCTTGATGGAGGTTGTTTATACATTGTGTGGTGTTTATGATTCATGATTAGAAGCAGCTTTCCTAGTGTTTTTACGAAACCACTTCTAGTGTTTTCTGAAACCACTGATAGTGTTTTTACGAAACCACTTCTAGTGTTTTCTAAAACCACTGATAGTGTTTTTACGAAACCACTTGTAGTGTTTTCTGAAACCACTGATAGTGTTTTTACGAAACCACTTCTAGTGTTTTCTAAAACCACTGATAGTGTTTTTACGAAACCACTTCTAGTGTTTTCTGAAACCACTCCTAGTGTTTTCTCGAAACCACTCCTAGTGTTTTCTCGAAACCAATGCTAGTGTTATCTCAATTCCACTGCTGGTGTTTCTTGCGTTATTCGTTTCTGCTGATGAGGTTTTGGAATTGAGGGGAAGCTGTACATGTTTTTGGTACTGAGATTTTTGGTGACACACACATGGGTTTTGGTTCGCACACACAAGAAGATTGGTATTTGTTCTTAAAGGTTTTAAAAAGCTCGTTTTTGGTTTTATTGAAGAATTGATTACGAAGGAGGTTATTTATCACTTATTTGAAGGTGAAGTGGAATTACTTGGATACGTGTTTTATCATATCTTAAAAGTATCATACATGCTTTTAAGATAACTTGTTCGTGCTTAAAGGATGTTGACGAAGACTTGCAAAATCTAGTTTTCATAGGTCAAGGGGTAGATGGATGAAGACCTAGTTAGCTATCACTTAAAGGAGTTACATTGTAGTGCTCAGTGTCTCATTGAAGATGAGGATTTTGTTAAGAGATTGCGGTCTACTTATATGGTGTGAGTATAAGTTTGGAGTCACGTGGATAGTACAAGACATAAGACACAAGTTTGGGTTATTTTACTTCTTCATCAAATTCGTTATACTTGGTTTTCTTCACAAGTGATCATTACATAGAGCTTACTGATTTGAAGAATCATTTTCATGCACCACTCAAGGGGAAGTTTCTAATGTTTACATTCTCTATTTGTTGATAACAAAAAGGGGAAGAGATATTGGAGTGCGATGGCATGGATTAAGGGGAAGATAAAGGAAGACAAGAATGTTTCATTCACGGAGATGTTTACATCTCAACTTCTGCTACTTCGTCTAGGGAAGTTCGTACAAGAACGTATTTGTTTTGTCATCATCAAATAGGGGAAGATTGTTGGGTTTATTGATTCAATGATACAAAACAAGAAAGAATGAAACATCAAGGACTTAAAATGACAAAGAAGAAATCTACAAAAAGATGGAAGGACTTGCTTGCAAAAGAAGATTTATTATTTAGTCCTTCGTAGTATCTTGTAAACCCTAATCCTCTAGTATATAAAGAGGACATGGGGTGTAGGTTTTAGATATATGTCTTCCATAATGTAGTCAAAGGTGTGTGTGCGTGTAACCTAGGGCGTGTAGTTTATTGTAAACGCTTAGGTTAGTTGTTTACCTCCAAGATCTAAGGTGTCTTAGATCCCTGTTACAGTTAGGTAACACATATTATTCTGATCAAATAATATTTGGAGGAGATTGGGTGAAAGTAAAACCTTGTGTCAATAATAATGATGTTTTGATTTATTCCGCTGTGAATCTTGTTTGTTATCATTGTTATTGTTAAACCCTAGTGCTCTAAACGATCTCAAGGAGTCCTATCAAACTCCACAAATTATCTTTTTCTTTTTTTAGTTTTTTTCTTACATAATCGACACATGTCCGTTTATACATAATTATTTTTGCTAAAATAAATTTAAATGTTTTGACAAAACTATTTCAGTTTTGACATTTTATTATTAAATAGAATTACTTAAAATTTTTCTACGTGACAAAATTAAACTCTCTCAACTTGAAAAAATCTCAAAGATTTGATTGTCATTTTCTAATCTTGTCTTGTTATACACTTCGTAAGAGATGAATTTGTCTTACTTTGTAATTAATTATGCAAAAGTATTTAATGAAGCCATTTATTATTGTTTTTCATACTGCAATTGTTACTTTAACCATAAAATACGTATTGTTTTCGTATACTATGTAGTAATAGTGTAAAAGTAATAAGGGCTAGTTTGTTTTATTTATAAGTAGAGGGACTGTATGTGTCAAGTTAGTAAGATAGTTTGTTTCTTCCCTCTTTAAAGTTTGTAAAGCAGTTATCTACTCTTTTTAAGTGTGTGAAATCAAAGTGTGTTTTCTCTTCATTTCATTTCATATTCTTTAGAACTCTACATGGTATCACAACATCCATTAATGGAGTTCTAACTAACTTTCTAACCATTTTAACTGTTTCTTCAATTGGTGATCATCACACAGTTGTGTTATGTGTGTCAATTACTCTGTTTTCTACATGTTTTCCGCTCATTCTTGTGTTTTTGAAACTTCAACAATGACATCATCATCTAATTCTGATCCTACACAACCAAGACTCTTTCAAAATCCTCTTTATCTTCGCCCTTCAGATGGTCCTGGTTCTTTGACAGTCCAAGAAAAGTTGTTCGGTCCTCAAAATTATCGTGCATGGAGAAGAGCTGTTGAAATTGGATTATCTACATAGAGGAAGCTAGGGTTCATTAAAGGTACTGTGATAAGGTCAACTACTGATCCAAATCTTGCTGAACTGTGGGATACGTGTAACAATATGGTGATTTGTTGGTTAATAGGGTATGTTAGTGATTCAATTGCTAGGTCAATTATGTTTGTTGGCACTGCATCTGAAATATGGCAGCAGTTAGAAAGAAGGTTTTCTTTAAGTGATGGATATAGGAAGTATAAGTTAAATAAAGACACATATGAGATCACACGTCAGGAAGTTCAATTGGAGAATACTATACTAAGATGAAGTGTGTTTGGGAAGAATTGGATAGTATGAATGTGCTACCAGTGTTAAGTAGTGTTACTCCTAAAATTTATATGTTCTTGACTAGTTGAATAAGCAAAAGGAGGAATAGAGGTTTTTTCAGTTTCTTAATAGGTTAGAGGACCACTATAGTCATCAAAGGAGTCAAATCTTGATGATTGATCCTTTGCCAAATGTTGAAAGTGCCTGTTCTTTGTTGAAATAAGAGGAATCACAAAGAATGTCATTTGGTTCTTCTGTTGGTGTTGAGTCCACAACTTTGTATAGCAAAGGAATGTGAAAGATAAGTGTCCTATCTGTGGGTTCAAATGGCATCCACCAGGAAAAGTGTTGGGTATCCTGCTTGGCATCTAAAGCATAATATGTCACAGTTAAAGTCAACCAGATCAGGACTTAATCAGAACAGGAATCAGTTGTTGCCAAGGACTGCAACACATGTGGAAGTGGTAATATTAGCTTCACTCCTCAGTAGTTTGAGCAAAATGTTGAAAAGTGTTCAGCAGATGAATGTGTTTAACAATGCAGAGTGTTAGTGCAAATATTACGATATTTAAACTAGACGGTCTCTTCGATTTTAATAATGACTAACATGTAACTTGTAATACAAAATATAAAATGCACAAGTCACTCGTAACTACAAATCATCATCTCATGACTCTTAAACATATGGACTTAGATAATTGGATCGGGCCAAGCATAAATTCGTCAACTTATCTAAAGACTTCTACATATGGACTTAGCTAATTGGATCGGGCCAAGCAAATGAACAAGCCCATTTGGGGCCCAATAGTGACCGGCCCAATAAGGCCCATCAAAACCCAATAATGCTTCTAAAAGCTTCTAGAACTTAGAGGGAAAAAGGCAAATTCAAAATTCATAATTTGAATTTGAGCGGGAAAAAAGGAAGATTCAAAATTTGAATTTTGAATTTTGAATTTTGGTGCATGCTATTATCCATCCATGCATGCTATTACCCATTGGCGGGTTTATCCTTTTGTCCAAGATATCAAGCCTATATATACCAAGCTCTTCACCATTTATGGCTTGCTAATTTAAGGATTAAAAAAATACACACATAAGTAATCATGTAATAGATTAGGAAATTGTAAGTCTTGAATCTCAAGTGTAATGTGTAGATCCGGACGATGCTTAAGTCCGTGTGGTGTTGTATGTAGATCGGGTAGATCGTGTAGATTGGGTAGATCGTGTTGATAGGGTTGACCGTGTTGATCATGTAGATCGGGTTGATCGTGTAGATCGGGTAGATCGTATTGATCGTGTAGATCGGGTAGATCGTGGGTGGATTGGCTCTAGCCAAGATTAGAACTCGACATTCCGCTTAGTTTCATAAATTGGTTTAAGTGTTGTTGTGTGGTTTTCTCCGCCTAAAAGGAGCTTATTGATTAGTGAAATAACTCTCGAGTTGGGAACTCGAGGAGTGGAGTAGGGCGAAGAGGTTCTTCGTGACCGAACCACTATAAATCATCGTGTTCGGTTTGTGTTTTCTCTACTTATCTCTTTACATTTCATTCTTGCATTTATCGCTTTACACTTATACTTACATTGCACTTAGGTTTGTGTGATTTGTTGGTTGTATTGTAATCATGCTTGTGATATTAAATAGATAACTTAAAAATGCAAAATATAAGAAAACACCATTACCATTGTCGACCAAGCCACTGGTGGCGGTCCCGTAAACAGACTGGCGGTCCCAAATATATATGGGACCGTCCATACATATAAGGAACCGTCCACAGTATGATCAACATGAACTCTAAATTTCTTCTATGTGTTTTTTGTGATTGGTTCTTTATATTATGTTGATGACATGTTTGTCTTGAGTATATTGTAATTATGTTTGTGATATAATCTATAGTATATAGTTGTTATAAACATCATAACCACTATTCGTATTTAGCCACACTTGATTAGAAATTTGATACGAAAGATTTTAGATTTTAAATAGAAACGTATTCACCTATCCCCTCTACGTTTCTGTAACACCCCCAAATTTGGTTTAGCGGAAGCATTCGTGTTATGGGGAATGTTACGAAATCGGAGATCACAACACAAGTAATAAAGAACGGAATACATACTCCGTTTGATTTCATAAAATAGTTTTAAAACATTATCTTACAACATTGTTTGGATAAAATGGGCACATCCCATAAGTTCAGTTGTCCCAATTTAAAAACATCATTTTGTGTAAAAACACTTATTTAGACATTACTACGACCATTTACTACCTCTTGCCTTGCATCCATGATCACAATTTAAACACCTGAGAAAAATATGCTAAAAGGTCAGCTAAAAGCTGGTGAGTTCATAGGTTTATATTAAAACAGTAAGTTTGGACCATAATCAAAGTCATATAATCATTACAACGAGTATAATGATATATGGATGAATGTCTATTACGTTAGCTCTAAGTTCATGCAACCGATACTACGACAGTTTCTGTATGCTAAATGATATCATACAATATATAGGCCCAATGCGAGTGTTTTGTCCCTCAACACTCGATCCCGACATGGTATATGTTTCGCCTTATCCTAAGCATGGCCAACCGAACGGAGGAGTCACCCTCAATAGATCTATTTATAACATTTGCGCTTCCCAGCAGAGAACTGACGGTTCATGAAAAAGGGGCATTTCTAGGGACATAAGGGCTTAGGCTAAACCACGTAATAGTAATCATGCAATAGTTTAAGTCCATAAAAATGTTTTGCATATTTTCTCACCCCAAAATGTATAAAAAAATTTATCAAGTAAAAGAGGGGCTATGAAACTCACTTTAGCAAATGTGCAATCCAAAAGTGGGACTCAGTGAATATTGTGAAGCGGCACCGACACGCGACCTAGATAAGGAGGGCAATGTTTTAGTTCATTGTTTTAAGTATCACTTACTTAAAATAGTTCAATTGTTTTTATAATTGTATTAAAACTAAACTTTAGTTTGTAAAAATGATTAAATGGTTTTACTAGTAAGTATATGAGTGTATATATACTTTTTCATGTTGACACTATAGCGGTATTAAAATCCAAAATTTGGTTTGAAAATATCTACGTTATTCTTTTAGTAAGTATATAATGTATATATACTTATTTAAGTTGACACATGATAGTAGTGTCAAAAATCAAGCATTAGTTGATTTATTTTCTAATTGTATTTAGAAAATACGTAAATTAAAGTTGAAGACTCTCAAGTTTATAATTTGACAAAATGATATAGTAGCCTTCGTTTAATTATTAAAATTTGTTCTTAATATATATAGTTCTCAACTAGAAATTTTACTTGACATACATATGTCTACACATTGGCGTTAAGCTTTGACGTAGCCCTTATTAAGTAATCATGTTTTAAGCACTTGTTGTTTATGTTAAACCTTTACACTTGCTTCGTTGGATTAAGATTTTTGACGTTAAGACAATATGTACGAAATGGAAGGAAGAATATGCGGGAATGAGTTTGGTTTATAGTTTGACTTCCGATTAAACACCTTGAGGTTTTTTTTTTTTTTTTTTTTTTTTTTTTTTTTTTTTTGGGTTGGCTTAGACTACCCAAACGAACACCCCAAAACCCTTATGGGCTGTGGCCCGGTGTCGTTAGGAATAGGGTACCGGATTTGGGCCTAGGCCTGAAGTAGGATCTGTACCAATGAAAAGCTTTGGCCCATCGTTGGTTTGGCATTATTTCTGGGCTAAGGCCCAACGTGTTACAGAAACATTTTTAACACAAGTTGTTACTTGTTATTATTACCAAATTTCATTCCAATGTTTTGATACTAGACATCTAGTTTTGACGAAATGAGAAGGTAGCCATGCGCTATTTTGGTTGCTCAAACCGACCCTGATCAAGCTCTAAATGGCATATTACAACTCAAAATTATAATGCTAGAGCAGTTGTTTTTTACACGGAAATTCAACGTAAACGGTTTTGACTTCAAGATATAACTCGACTTTAGTATGACTTAGACTTGTGAAGCCGAGACTTCTCGACAAGAGCTTAGACTCACAAGACCCATGTTAACACATCAAAACTGTTTAGGGAAAAAGCATCCTCCCATCGTGGTGACAACCATGGTGAGGGTTCTCTTCCTTTCGACTCGAAGCAATATCATTACATTGTTAGAAATACATTAGGCTCATTTTACCGCAAGATTTACACGCAACTTTAGTGTAACATTGGTCTAAACAGAACCCCGACATCGTGGTACTACCACAACATCAACACTAGTTCGATATAGTGGAGGTGGAGAAGACTCGACGGGTAGTGCACAAGGTCATATACTACTATACATCCGGGTCGTCATGACTCCTGTTTTACTTGACTAACTTCTCAAACACTAGAGGAAACACATACGGGTTAACTGATGGGTACTATAGGTCTCGAAGTGGGTTCACATTCGAATCGAACACATAGCACTTAAAGAAATCGATAAGGCCATGCAATGGTCGAGTACTACTCAACTCGGCCTTACTACATTATGCAAGTTTCGAGTACCAAACAAAGTGTCATAGCCAACATAAATTTCCAGATTCGATACCTATTGATACTTGTAGAACTTATAAAACTCAACTTCCAGTTTTCTTGTTTCATACTTCTCGACAGAAACACCCAACAAAGTAAAAGACCAAATTAAATTTCAACATAGCAACCAAGAAAAATATTATTAACGCGACCAAGTATATAACAATTTCTTTGATACAAATTTCCGAACTTAACATCATATGAACAACGCACAAAACATTACAACAAGGAAAGATTTATAACCTCAACTCGAGAGACGAAAGTGTGAAGGACGAAGCTACTTCGAGAGTTTCGAACAAATGGAACTTGAATTAGCTCAAATGCACTCCCAATTGCAAAACCCCCAAATCAATTGTTGAAAACCCCAAGTTTCACAAACCCTAATTTTTGGTAAAGTTGGTGAAGAGAAGCTGAATTGAGGCATTTCATACCTCCACTAGAAATAGAGGAAATGTTTTAGAAAGCCTTGACCTTCTTTCCCCTCTTGAGTCTTGGTGTGTAGCCGAATTGATGTAAAATCCTACAACCTAGGGAGTCTTGAGCTTTGACTCTAGGTGGATTGATGGTGATGTGTGCTTCTTCTTTATGGTTTTTGTCTTGGAGCTTTTTGTACCCATTCGAATGGCAGTGGACTCATCTAAGAGGAGGATTTGTGAGACAAAATAATTCATGGTTTTGGTGAGAGAGACTTGGAGATGATGAAAGGAGTGTGTTGGTTTACTCTTTTGGGATACTTGACCTACACGAGGTGCAGGTATAGAGGATGAGGAAGGTGGCTTCCCTTTTTTTGCTTTTCTTCTCTTTCCTTTGGTGTTTTGTCGTGAAGGGTGAAGACACAAGGGATACTTATCCCAAATTTTATAAAGGGAGGGTTTTGTATAAAACTTAGATTCATTTGAAATATTAAGTATGTGGTAACACTTTTAAGTATTAAGAGTATTAATTAAAGTGAAAGATGTATTAAGTATTTTGTGTCCCGCGGTATTAAAGTCGTGACTGAAGTATTAATGTATGATAATTTTTATGATGTAGTATCTTATAGATACGTTTTTGAAATATTATTATTTTGGTAATATTTTCCTTTACGGGGATTTAACATTTGTTTTATTTGCCCTTATCATAGTGTCGGTACGCGTGCAGTGTCGGTCACTGGGGAAAACAAGATGCCCTCTTGTTTCAAAATTAAATTATAAAACAATAACACAATATTCATATTATGCAAAGAATGCAAGAGAAATGCAATAGGCTACAATATGCGAGTTATCTACTCAAATGAACAGGCAAAGCTTATGCATGCTTAATGACTAGACTTAGTAATAATAAATTACCATTTATTATTTAAATATGAGTGAAAATTTATCGTGTGTCACAGTTTCTACACAAAGGAGTTTGATCATCATTCTGCTGCAGGTATAGCATTTCTCAGTAATCATTTGGATATGCTAGATGTTTTAGAAGATTAAATATATGATCCATATTTGTTAAATGACAGTGTATTTGATCCATATTTGTTAAAAATAAAACCACATACAAGACTGCCAAATGAAGAAACACCAGTGATATCTCATGTAGGTAATAATAAAACTTAAGAATGGTATTCTACTTAAAGTTGTGTTGGTGGTACCATCTTTTAAGTTTAGCCTATTATCCGTTCCAAAATTGACAGAAGATAGTCAATGTGTAGTTTCCTTTTACCCAAGCTTTTGTGTTGTTCAGGACTTGACAACAAGGAAGGTGACATGATTGGGTAAGAAGAAGGATGGACTCTATCATCTTCTTAATGTTGCTCATGACAAGATTGATAATGTTTTCTCTACTATGGTAATGAATATAATGCAAAAATTTTCTTTGTCTGCTATATGAAGTTTGAATAAAGATGGTGCAAACTCATATGCATTATGGCATCATAGGCTAGGACATGTATCTGATTCAAAGTTGAAGTGTATGGAAAAATTTCCTGTTTCTGTTTCCAAGTCTTGTTTGGATACTTGTTTGTCCTGTCACATGGCAAAGTTTACTAAACTACCATATTCTATTAGTGATTCACATAGTTCTAGTGTATTTGAGCTGATTCACATAGACATATGAGGTCCTTATAAAGTGCCAACAGATGGAAAATTCATGTATTTTTTGACAGTTGTGGATGATTGCAGTAGGGTAACTTGGATTTATCTGTTAAAACAAAAATCATATTCTTTTACTGCACTGAAATCATTCATTAAGTTTGTGGCTACTCAGTTTGAGAAGCAGGTTAAGATTGTTAGATCAGATAATGCCTTAGAACTTGTTCAAGGTCAGTGTGGTCCTTATCTTCAAAGTCAGGGTATAGTTCATCAAACTTTATGTGTTGACAGACCACAACAAAATGGTAGGGTTGAAAGAAAGCACATACACATTCTTGATACTGCAAGAGCTCTCATGTTTCATTCTAGGCTTCCACTGAAATTTTAGGGTAATTGTGTTACTACTGCAAAATACTTGATAAATAGGTTGCCTTCTTCTGTTCTTAAGAATGTGACTCCTTATAAAGTATTGCTCAATAAGAAGCCAGATTATAGTCACCTGAGAGTGTTTGGTTGTTTGGCTGTTGTGAGTAATCCTTCAAGAAGTGTAGACAAGTTTGATCCAAGAGGTGTGCCTTGTGTTTCCTTAGGCTATCCTTCTAATCAGAAAGGTTACAAGTTCTATAATCTTACAACTCATACTATATTTATGTCAAGGGATGCTATTTTTCATGAACATATTTTTCCTTATGCATCAGACAGTATTCAAAAGTTTTTGAGTCATCTACCTACTACCCTACCTTTTTGCTTTGACTGTGTCCTCTACCTACTTGTGATGACTTTAATTTTACTCCTACTTCATCTGTTAATCATCCACAAACATCAACTGATCATGCATCTCATCCAATTGGTATCACCCAAACAACCCCTTTGACTGTGTCAAATGATTCAGCATCATCTTCTATGCATCAGTCTTCTCAACAAACTCATATTCCACTACTCTTACCAACAAGAAACTCATCTAGAACTACTAATATACCTTTTAAACTAAAGGATTTTGTTTTGACTCATGTTCTAAAAGCAAATCAAGTGTCCAAAACACCTCTTATGCATGATTTTCAAGACTTTGTAAAGGCTCTGTTGGTCCAAAAAGACCCTACAAATTTCAAAGAAGCCATGGTGGATCAAGGATGGTGTCATGCTATGGACTCTGAACTACATGCCTTAGATGAAAATGTTACTTGGGAAGTGACTCAATTGCCCAGAATGGAAAAAGGCTATTAATTGTCATTAGTTGTTTAAAACAAAGCTTAAGGCTGATGGGACTGAAGATAGAAAGAAAGCTAGACTAGTGGTACAAGGGAATAGACAGAGGTATAGTGTTAAGATACCTTTGCCCCTGTAGCAAAAATGGTGAGTGTAAGATCATTGCTTGTTGTAGTTGCTCTCAAAGGATGGCATACATATCAAATGGATGTATCAAATACATTCTTACATGGAGATTTGATTGAAGAAGTTTACATGAAAATGCCTTTGGATATGCAGGCAAAGGAAAACCAGTAACACCAAACATTACTCATTCTCCAAACCTAGTATGTAAGCTAAATAAGTTCTTGTATGGTCTCAAACAAGCTCCCAGGCAGTAGTTTTCAAAGTTGTCTTATGCACTGATGGAGTTTGGTTACAAACAGTCCAAGACAGACTATTCCTTGTTTGTTAAAAGGGATGGTGATAGTTTTACAGCTCAGTTCTGTTTTTTACATGAAAGATTTGGGTGAGTTGAGTTATTTTTTGGGATCGGAAGTTTTTAAGTCAACCCAAGGTATCTTCATTTCACAACATAAGTACATTAGAGATCTTCTTCAAGAAGGGGAGTTCTAAATCACAAACCTTATAAGTTACCTATGGATCCAAACTTAAAATTGCAGGCTGATGTTGACACACGTTTAGCTGATCCAGAGGTTTATTGGAGGCTTATAGGCAAGCTTATTTACTTGATAGTGACAAGACCAGACATATGTTACACAGTTCAACTGTTGAGTCAATTTATGCAATCTCTAACCTTTGTACATATGCGGACAGTGAAACACTTATTGAGGTACTTGTTGACTTCTTCTAGTCAAGGCATTTTGCTTGCCAATGACTCTGCAGTCCAGTTAAAGGCTTATTGTGATTCAGATTGTGCTAGTTGTCCAATGACTAGAAGATCTACAACTGGCTACTGTGTGTTACTAGGTGACTCTCCTATCTCTTGGAAATTAAAAAACATGCAGTGGTGCCTAGGTCCTCAGTTGAAGCAGACTACAGGGCTATGGCATTAACATGTTGTGAGGTCACTTGGTTAGTCAGTTTGTTTAAAGACCTTGGTATTACAGATTTGAAGCTTGTGGATCTCTATTGTGACAACCAAGCAAATTTGTACATTGCTGCAAATCCTGTGTTTCATGCTAGAACAAAACACATTGAAATAAATTGCCATTATGTGAGAGATCAGATTAAAGAAGGCACTATCAAACCATCCTATGTTCCCACAAAGTCTCAGCTAGCAAATGTGTTTACTAAAATTGTAACTGTTGATCAACACAATAAGCTTCTCTCCAAGTAAGGAGTTTCAAACTCTATCAACTCTCAACTTGAGGAGGAGTGTAAAAGTAATAAGGGCTAGTTTATTTTATTTAGAAGTAGAGGGATTGTATCTGTCAAGTTAGTAAGATAGTTTGTTTCTTCCCTCTTTAAAGTTTGTAAAGCAGGTATCTGCTCTTTTTAAGTGTGTGAAATCAAAATGTGTTTTCTCCTCATTTCCTTTCATCTTCTTTAGAACTCTACAAATACTTTTTTTTTTTTTTTTTTTTTTTTTTTTTTTTTTTAATACCAACTACATGTAGTATAGTTAATCGCCAATTTTTCTTCTTTATTCGAGTGTGAATTTCACGTGTCAACACATCATCAAGCCAAGCCATGTAATATATACAATTAGTACGCATCAACACTAAACTGTATAAAAAAACAATTAAATGATAATAATAACTATTCAGACTTATCACATGTTTTTTTAGGATGATCTATACTAAAAAAAGTAGTAGGCATCAACCCTAATATGTTATATTGTTATGGGAAAGAATAGCCATTTCTTAAAAGTCTTGATATATCCTCTTACATTATATTCATACATATCCTACTACATACACAATAATATAATTTGTTTTTCTCCACTCATTATCTCTCTGCATTCAAATCGTCTATTGTGACATTTGTAAAGATCTTGTGAGTAGAAATATGAGTAAGAACATCTAGTAGGAGGAAATATCATTTCTCATTTCTTAAGTATCATCAGCAAACACATGTATCTGGCTATCAACTTTTTTTTTTAAGATATGTATTGTGAAGAGCTTTATTTTAGTTTCGAACTCAGATAAAATGTTCTTCTTGTACAAGGTAAAAAAGTAGGAAACAAGAAATGCCTAATTTGGATGTCGCTTCATATGATCACAAGAATGCATAGTAAAGAATGAGTGAAAAGATGTTGCATGAAACAGACAACCATTGCTTTCTCCAAGTCACAAACAGTATGCATATCAAACACTCCACTTTGTATACCTATAAAGTTCCACTCACATACAAAATCACTTTAACAAAGATTGTACTATGCTAATTTATTTAAGAAAGGTTTATATATGTTAGTTATAACGTCAATTTACTTTATGCTCAAACATTTTCAAAAGCAAAATAAGATGTTTGTATTTGTTTTAGGTCAACATAAGAAAATGATTGTACTTTTTCTTGGGATTAACTGATCAGCTGTTGCATTTTCCATGAACATGTATATATCATATCTAACAATTGTTCCATGTGTTTCTTTAAACCACTAAAATGCTCATTTGGTTATAACCTCCAGCAGTTATAGACATCTTAGAAATGAACTGAAAATGTTGTACGTATAAGATCAATAGCTTTTTGAAGAAAGATGTGAACTGGATCACAATAAAGCAAGTTACGGTTACTTCTTATTAACAACAAAGACATGTCCAAACTAAAACTCCTATCAAAACGTTCGAACGGCTTAAGGAGCCATCTTTTTCACCATAACTCTTCCGTACGTATTGTAATGTTACGTTAATGTTATAAGCGAGCTAGTAGATTGTCAAGCTCTTGCTTTCTTCCCGCATTGATGCCAGTCCCAAAGGCAACTCTAGTTATTGTTATTAATTTAGGGTCCTACTATTGGAACCCACCATATGATGTCAAATCATAGGGAATATTCCTTTTGTCCCTCCTTTTTTTCAGTACAACACAGTTTTTTGTCAGTTTCTGTTCCGTATTTCTGACAGTTTTAAGCGTTTGGCTTATTAAACTTTATATTTACAGTTCCGCATTTTCAGGTTTATAGCTTTTTGATATAAACAAAATTATAAAAAAAAAAAAATAAAAAAAAATAAAAAAAAAAACAAAAAAACTAGGGGGGTCCTAATAAAAATCTAGAGGGGGTCCTAATAACTCAACCCTTAATTTATTATTGCAGATATCTAGATCGAATTAGTTGATCTAGACCAACAAAGTTTATTCTCTATTATATTCGACATTCTCCTGGATATTAAACAAATCAAAAGTTGATAAAGTGTTTTCTTTCTTATATATGTAACTTGATAAACATACACATAATATAGAGATATCTGAACACTTGATCTTTAAATGCATCATATCAAATTCTCTAGGAACTTAAAAGTTGACATATAAATTTGGAGCTAAAAGTCATATGAAGAAAATATTTACCTTGTATATAACACAGTGACACCATTCGTGTATAATAATGGCTAAGAGTCACTAACATTATCATTCCGGCCAGTGTGCTCCCACTAGGATGTTCCGGACTTGCTGGCCAGATTGAGTTTGTTCTTAAAAGAAAATGATTAAAAGCTATTAAAATAGTATTTCTTATCATTAAGGATTAAGGATTAAGCATCATCCAATTCATTACATGTTCATAATGCACTAGCCAATTTCTAGAAGACGTACCGGTTAGCATAACAAGTAATACTTTGTTTTTTTTTTAAACTAAAGAAAAAACTCACATAAATTAACATTGACATACATCTTCGTATACAACAACAACATAGTAACATACCCAGTCCCGCTAGGACAGGGTATGAGGAAGTAGAATATAAATAGATCATACCTTTATCCCATGTAAATCCGAGAGTAGGAAGACTGCTTTCAGGAAAACTTCCGGCAAGTGTAATTGTGCGGTGAGAGTGCTCTGAAATAAGTGCATGTGTAAAAGAGAGCAATAACAAGGTTAAACATTCAAAAAACAAAATGATAAAAACAAACATACAAAGTAGATAGGCAGAATACCAACAAAAGAACAAAATAGAAAAGAAAATACCCATAAGGCGCCGCAAGAGAACACATAACATAGACAAGATAAAGCGCTAAAGAGGTAGGGGGACACGAGCAAAAGCATACAAGCGCAAAAGCATACAAGCACAAAAGCATAAACGCAAAAAAACAAAAAGGCCAAAGCACCAAGAAAACGCAAGCAACGAAAAGGGGCAAAAGGTAAAAACAAAAACCAAGACCTTAGAAAGCAGCATAGATCTAAGCAGTACAACGCTATGGGCGCTAAAGCTAAGGCAATGAAAAAGAAACAAGAGAGGCCACTAAACGCATAAAAAGCCCAAAGAGAACTAGCTAAGGGGCTCTTATCTCAAAAGCAAGTGACAAGGGTACTAAGACACTCGTATAAAGCCTAAAAGCAATAACTACCTCATACCCTCAAACAACCTCGCCCGAACTACCCGCATAGTCTAATCTTATCTCTCCACACATTCCTGAGGTCATATCCTCAGACAAGAGAAGCTCTTTCATGTCTTGCTTAAGTTTATCCTCTTACCTAAGTTTAGGTTTACCCCTCATTCTCAAACCTTCGACTATTAGCACTTCGACTCTCTTAACTGGCGTTGAATGTAGCCTCCTTCTGACACGACCAAACCACCTCAACCTTCCTTCTCTCATCTTCGAGATTATAGATTTTACTTCAAGTTATGCTCTGAAAACTCCGTTCGGAATCATGTCAAACAATGTTTTACCACAAGTTCACATTAGCATTTTTAGTTCCGTCACTTTCACCCTGTTTGCTTGAGTTTTCGTGAAAGGCAAGCATTCTGACCCGTTCAGTATAACTTGTCTAATTGCCACCCTATAAAATTTTACCTTTAGCTTAAAGGGGATTTTCTTATCGCATAATACTCCTGAAGCCGCCCTCCATTTCGTCCAGCCTGCTCTAATACGGTGGGTTACGTCATCGTCTATTCTCCTGTGTATCACCGAACCCAAATATCTAAAAGACTCCTTTGATTGAAGGGTATGGTCGCCGATACAAATATCGATTTCTTAGTTGTGGTCGATCTCGATCCTACCAAAATCACATCTCAAGTATTTTGTCTTCTATCTGGTTACCCAAAGACTATTGTCTTCTAGTGCCTCTCTCCAGTGCTCAAGTCTGTTATTTAACCTTTTCGCCGATTTTCCAACCAACACAATCTCGTTTGCGAATATCATGCTCCAAGAGATATGCTCTGGAATCCCTCGTGATAACTCATTAAAAATCAAGATGAAAAGATAAGGGCTAATGGCTGATACTTTGTGAAATCTTACTTCCACGGGGAAAAACTCTATGATCCCCACATTTATGGAAGCTTTTCCATAAACTTTTGAGCCACTACTACATCTAAAGTTTTTCTATAGAAACGTGCCATGATAAATTACTTATAAAGTTTTGTGCATTTCACATTTATGGAGCTTTTCTAACAAGGATGAGGAGAAACTCGTGAAGACCCTAGATTTAATTACATAAACATATAAAAGCTCTAATTCATATCTATTTTTGTCAGAGCACAAACTTTTATTTGAGTCCTTATTTACATTCAATAGTTGCATTATCTGAATGAGTAAATAATAGAAAAGTATAGATGGTGGGTGAAGACATAAGATACCCATTTTCCCACAAAGTGACATAAAATAAGTGAGTTGAGTGAGCCAAACCGCACCATCTCCAGTGTTTTTTCTTACTTTATGACCACCTCTCTAGTCTCCCAAAAGTGGGTGGGTGCAATCTCCTTTTTCTCATTCTCTCTCAACATCTCCACAAACTTTCCCTTTTTTTTTCTTTTTTTTCTTTTGCTTTTTCTTGATATCATCTAATGGATGCTGCTCAATGGTCAGAGGTAATTAACCTAATCCTCTTCCTAATTCCAATTAGTTATAAAATTATTAAACACCATGCATATGTAGTCTTTTCTGATTTTTAACTTTTTATCTAGGGTTTTGTTCTTGCTTTTGATGATGGCTAGCTTTAGTTTGTTTCTTTCACTTTTAAAAGAGATGATGATGTTGTTAATTCAACCACTACACATAAATCTTTAGTTGTATGTTTGTCTGTTTTACTTCTTTCATGATATTGTTCTTGAAATTAAAGTACTTACTACACCTTTCTTTACTTTCTCTTTTAAATTCCCACCATATGATAAAAGTTGACCTAAAAAGCTTTCTTTTTTGAGACAAACTGATTTGGAATTGATAGCATGGAGTCATGTGTTTCTTTTTTCCTTTTTCTTTTTCAACTTTTCAGGGATTGGGAGTAGTGAAATCCATGGAAGAAAAGAAAACTATTAGACCACAAAAGCCACAAGCTATAAACTGTCCAAGGTGCAACTCAACACATACAAAGTTTTGTTATTACAACAACTATAGCCTCTCTCAACCAAGGTACTTTTGTAAGACTTGTAGAAGGTATTGGACTAATGGTGGATCTCTTAGAAATGTTCCAGTTGGCGGTGGTTCGCGACGAAATAAACGATCTTCATCATCAGTATCATCATCATCAACCTCAGCTGCTATCATATCTAAGAATCAGCACCAGATGATGATGGGCCCACCACCTCCAAGTTTGATCACACAAAACCCTAGCAAGACTATCATCCAAGGTCAAGGTCAAAGTCAAGTTCAAGGTCAAGACCTAAACCTAGGTTACACAAACCCTACTTCACTTCAATTTGGAAACTTACCCTACAATCTAAACAACACAACCCTCTTAAAAAGTGGATTTGGTGATCCAAGACAAGTGATGATGAGCTCATTACCAAATACCATGATCATGAATTCACATGCAGGCTTGAACTTTTCTCTTGATGGGTTTCAAAATAATGGTGCTTATCATCATCTGCAAGGAGGGACTAGTGGTGGAGTAACTAATCATCAAAGCACCATGAGTACAGTAACTACAACTGATGGATCAAGTGGTAGTGCAAGGATTCTATTCCCTTTTCAAGATTTAAAGGCTATTGCAACATCAGATAGTGAATTGATGGATGCTACTAGAGTGCAAGGGGAATCTTCAACTGGCTATTGGAGTAATGAAGGGTTAGGAGGAGGATCATGGTAAATATATAACAAGATGATCAAGTTTAAAAAAAAAAAGGGAAAAAGAGTTGATGAGCTTGAGTTCAAGTCTAGTTTTCTTCGCTTTAGTTTGCTTATGAACTGTAGTTATTTGTGGGTTGATTATTACTATATATTAGTGTATGCATGTAATTTTACAAATTTAGGGTTGTTCTTTCAAGTAGTTTTTTTGTTTTTTTGTTTTTTTGTTTTTTTTTTTTGGTTTTTTTTTTTTTTTTTTTTTTTTGAGCATGTCTGCTGGATTTATATCAACACACTGTTGTCGATCAGGATTCTTGCAAGCACATCACACAATCCCTTGATGAAGAAAACTGGAAGAGAAAGTTGCCAGTGAGAAAACTAGGTATGTTCCACCATGCACATGGTATACCACTTTAATGTTTAAAGATGATTATTATTTAATCCATGTGGTATAAACCGTAACCATGAAGCATTTAAAATCAACCATACAATTTTATTTCTAGATGTAGCATACTTGTCCATGGATGTCTTGTTTTGAATATTTCTAAAAAATTTGTATCATTACACTTAAGTATATCTAAAGCTTTTAGGCTTGCTCAAATAACGGGTTAATCGATCAATCCATCAATGCATTTTTTTTCTTTTTTGGTTGTAAAATCAACATTTTATTAAATTCGAGGGAATGCATGTATAGTATACGATCCAATTAGCTAACACATAGGTGTTGCCAGACGAGCCCTCATATGAGCAACCATATTATTGAAATTCTCGATTGCAACTAAAAAAAAAAAAAAAAAAAAAAAAAAAAAATGTACACTATTACCACCACCTTCACTTACCACGCGCCATCATCTTATAACCCAACAATATTTGCACGCCAAAGGCCGCTTTTTGCAATGGTTCGGTGATGCAGACAACTGAGCATCTTCTCAAGTTTTTGTGTGTGTAGATAAGTTTTTTTTATATAACAGAGTATTTATTTTTTTGGATGAAATGTAGATAAGTTTGGCCAAATTAAAGTTAATATTGACTTTCAGTTGACCACTAAAAATGCTTAATTTTATCACGTATGTAGAGTGGTGCACTCATATTGATCAAATTGAGTTTTTCAAACTCTTTTTTTTCTAATCTCTTATTATATACTTTTTTCGTCCCATATTAATTGTTTAGTTTGATTTTTGTAGTATTGCTTCTTTAACTTTGATATGATCTTAAATTTTTTTATTTGTGTTATATAATTTTGATGCAAAATATATGAATGAATTATGTTTTAAATATATTTTTATTAGTATATTTTTTATCAAATATTATATAATATAAATAAAAATATTTAAAATCAAAGTTAAAAAAAATATTAAAAAAAATCTAATTAATAATATGAGACAGATGTACTAAAAGATTGTCAAATGAAGGAAAATAATAGATGGGGTGAGTTATCCACACCCTTCTATAGGGATGGTTTGCAATGATTGATCGCATCGTCGGGTTGTACGATGTGCATCGCGGGTTGTACGGTTTGACTAAACCCTTATAATGTGACAATATAGGGAGGGTTCTATATCACATCCCATAATAGATACTCCCTCCGTCCCTAAATAAGTGTCCAGTTTGACTTTTAAGAGTCAAACTGGTTCAACTTTGACCGTAATTTTTTTTTTTGTTATATAATATTTGATGAAAAACTATACCATTAAAAAATACACTTAAAACCCAATCAATTCATATATTTTGTATCAAGTATTATATAATACTCGCAAAAATAGATAGGGTCAAAGTTGATCCAGTTTAACTCTAAAAAATTAAACTGGACACTTATTTAGAGACAGAGGCACTAATAGATATGTAAACTTCCTTATTCTAATTTTATTACCATTTCATATTTTCAAATTCCAAAAACTGTTGGAGTATTCCATTATTCCGTATTTCCAAGGAGCCCACAAACATTCCCACGAGGTTATCAACTTATCGTACCCCAAGAATTATCTCTACTTCCTGACCAAATCTGTAAAGATTGGGATGCACACACTATTTTAGATTCTTTAACTATTACTCCGTACTTCTTGGTTGTCTTGTACTGTACATAGTGTTCAACTGTTCATCACTAACCCTAGGTTTCTATTTTTCATTTATCATACTTTATAAATCTATATTACATATAATGAGTGTATAGTCAAATCTTGAAAAAGTGAAATCTTGAAAGTCAAAGGTGAGATAAATGCATATTATAATTAATACTCTTATTAAAATATCTCATTACTTAAAAGTACAATAGTTTATTCACATTGTACAACTAAATAAAAGCATATTTACCAAATTAAAAACAACCAATTAAAACACCACTTATTAAAAAGTACAATAAAATTTTCACAATATACAATTTAAACAAGTTACAATTTAAACAAGCTACAACATAATCTAAAATATAAGATAATTAAACACACTAATTAATATTATTTTTAATACACCCTAAAATGAAAAGTACATGTTATTATACACATTATATAAATTAATAAAATACACAAAGCTTTATACAAGCCAACAAATTGATAGTATATATAGATTTGAAAACTGGACCGGACCAAATGGTTCAATAAAAAACCGGTGTCGCCACCGGTTCGACTAACCAATAAAAGCCATCCGAAAACAAACCAAAGAGGACCCGTTGAAACCGATAAAAACGGGTGGAATTAGGTCTCTTCGAGATCTTTATATCAGGTTAATCGTCACATGGTACCCGCCACCGAAACGTGCTGGTACCCTACTATACTATATATAAAAGAAAAACCAAAAAATAAAAAGTGAAAAGTTGAAACTATAAAAAGAAATGTTGAAAACATATATTTCAAAACGAAACTATTAATACACATCGAAAACCGGGTTGACCCGAGATGCTTCAAACCCGGCGGGTTGACCCGGTTTAATTTGAACCGTTTTCGACCCAACCCATCGAGTTGACTCGGTTTAAATCGACCCGTTTTTCGACCAGAACGGTTCAACCGGTTGAACCAACCGGGTCGAACCGGGTTTCAAAACATTATGTTTAATCCCCAAATCTTCAAACTTTTATTATTTTTCGTGTATAACCCATAAACTTTTTTTTATCACTAAACGATCTTTCGCTATAAAATCCCGTTGCTATGCATGGGTACTCGTCTAGTATCATAAGAATATGTAAATTAATTACACCGCAAAGATGTGTGATTTAATAAGTTTTTTTTTTTCTTTTAGAAAATAAATAAAGTTAAACATTTGCCATTCAAAGTTTTTCTTTTTGGAAGTGTTTCAAAAACACAATTAAATTGAGTTCATTATTACAATTTTTTTTTCTTTTCTAATTTCGTAGAAAAGTAAACATACCAAAAAACATGCAAAACATTTTCATTTCAAATCATTTATTTATTTATATATTTATTTTGTAAGATTATCATTTCTTATAGTTTTAAGAACTAAACATGATTATATAAATACAAGCTCACAACATATCACTTCGTGAAAATCTTATTTTACCAGAGATTTTCCCATGGAAAATTCTATGTCGGAATATTCAAAGGATAGTGACGATTTACACACCAATTTGTTAATCAAATATTATGTTGGATCGATATACTCTAACCAAACTAACTTATATAGCTTGTAAGGGCTTAGTAACCTCGGATAAATCCTAAGTTGCTAACAAAGAAACACTGAACTAACTCTATTAAGTATGCGGAATTTACTTAACAAAGCTAAGAAGAATTAACTTTAACTTTAATGATTATATTAAAACTCTGAACCTACTTGATACACAAATTCACTAACAATCCCTAACAGCTCTAATATCGAACTTAGTAAACTCTAATAATGCACGTACATTCTCTGCCAATCTAGGGGTCCTTTTATAAGCTTAAGGATAACCCTAGTCGGTTTACAATTCTATTCCTTGTACGTCAAGTAATACTAAACTTAAACTTAGAACATTATAGAATTACAATATAATCCTTAACGATTTTGCATAACAGACCTTTTAAACATGCAGTACTTTGATGATCGAGCAGTACTTTGACTTTCTTCTTTAGCAGTATTTTGACTTCTTCAGTACTTTGACTCTTCAGCACTTTGACTCTTCAGCACTTTAACTTTCTATATCCCAACAATCCTCCCCTAACTTGAATTCTACCTATTTGATTTCAAGTTCCTTTGTATTTGTAGGACCTTAAATATCTCAACCTTATCACGTTACCAAGCTAACCAAACGTAACACGAGTATAACACGAGACAAACACAAACGTATGATATGCGTAATAAGAAGCTAGAAAGATTAAGATGAGAAAGATGGTGACTTGATATAAGATGTTATTCGTATATGTGTGTAGAGAGAAAGATGAAAAGAAGAACTTAAATATCAAAGAAAAACACACACACACATTTTCAAGCACACCCCTCAAATGAGACTTTGAGGGGTATTTATAGTACAAGATAAAACGCCCCATGGGCTTGGGCTTGGGCTTGGATTGGACTTGGATTGGATGACAACTTATACAAGGCTAGCTTAACATAGCTTTTAGCCATTTAGCTTAGCCCAATCCACGAGCCCGTTGACTATTCTATCACTATATTTAACACACGTTACAAAGTTCCTAAATATGAATGACCATCACTTCTAATACAAATTGTTACGGCTAACAATCTCCCCCTAAGGGGTGGTCATTCAAAAGATGCTCCACTTGATTAGGTCATTACTTTTCTTGAGCTTGAACTTTGTGTGTCGATATTGAATAGTCTTGATTCTTTGTTCCTTCATACTTTGTGATCAATTAATGTGGTTGTCTGCCGTTGTCAACTTCGTTGGTTAGGTGTCTCCACGTCTTTCTCCACCATGCTCACACTTCTATTTGTCTTTTGGTTACCAATGATGTAGTTCTCGAGTCTTTAAACTTTGTTGATTCTTTGACATTGATTTTGATGAGAACTTTCATGTGTTGTTGGTATGAGCATGTGGAGAATCTGCACGATCTCTTCCTCCCGCAAGCATCCATAAGAAGAAAACATAAAACATGGGTTAGAAGTAATCCAGCGCTTATAAGTTTGAACTTCGAGTGTGTTAACAGCATAGTGTGAAAACACGTCTCTAATTCTCAAAAAGGCCGTTCCTGAACTGGAGTCCCACAAGTGAGATAACGCGATGTACCGAAGTACACCTACAGTTCAGGTGAGTCGCTGAGGTACACCGAAGCATCAACCCACGACTGTAGACCGTTTGAGACACACTAAGCATAATCCACGGGGAGTTACCGAAGTGACCTGTTGTCAGGGCTGCTTGATGTTGACCCTGACAGGAGTTTCCATTCAATCATTGAAAATCACAGATGTGAAACTTCTCATAAATGTTCTGGCAGATTGCTAAGATCTGCGTAGGACTCTAGAATATATCACTTGTGTCCTTATTGATGAACAACAAGCGATGTCATGTCAAGTGGTCCTATGAGATCTTTTGATGAATCTCGTGGCTCTAGACTCAATAGTGCATTTTGGTTTTCCTGAGCGGAGACTATGGAGAGGGTCTCCTTCTTCAATACCAACGATCTCTAAGAGAAAGTCGATAGATTATGTAGGGTTCCCAGTGAAAATGAAACAAATCCTTTTAAGAGGAATTGAGTAGCTAGAAGGTTTAGTGCAGTGCGTCACTGGGTCCATGACGTCTTTGTCTTCAATACCGGCGACATCTAAGTGACAACCAGTAGCATATGTATTGAACCCGGTTTCTGCCCTAAGGTTGATTATGGAGGGCTATTTCTTTTCACCCTTTTTCATTACATTTCTTTTTAATTCTTCAACCCCTTCTTTCTCCTTTCTCACATTACTCCTTTTTTCAATCATACCTAAGGACTTCTAATACTAACTATTTGTGATGTCCTTGGGTAGATCCCTCCGGCTCTGGCGGATCATAGGACGGATTTACCTATCCTTAGTCACCTTATAACTCCATGACTATCCTATGTTGCCATAAAACCATTTTCTTGAAAATCTCTGAAAGTGTTTATGATTATAAAACATGATTTGTTAACACCTTGAGAGTTTTGTTTTTCAGAAACACTCCCCCTTCACAAGTGCTTATATTGTTTTAACTGAAATCTGCACAGAGAGGGTAGAGTTCGCACTTTTTGAATTGATCGACTTTAAATGAGCTAGACCGATTCGAGACACGTTTACATCACTAGAGAACTAGCTTGAAGTTATTACCCGTCCTGGTCAAGTCCATGGAAAGTTTCTCGAGACGGTACATTTCCTGACATTGATTCCTCGTCAATTCATTTGTTTCAACTGAGTCGAGCTCTTTTGAGATTCAAACAATGATCATTAACCTTTTTGATCACTTTTTAATCACGTCTCCTCCCCCTCAAAAATAGCATAGTCGTGATATTTTTGATATCAACGGATTAAACAACATTTTTAGAATCTTTTGGGGAGACAAACGGATTTGATTTAAGCATGAATTTGGAACATTTTGGTTTTATACTCCCCCTTTAATAAAGCATAATCAATTAAAGGGTTTTAGAGGGAGTTATCTTGAGCACAAAATATTTTGATAGATTTTGAAAATCTTTTTGAACAATCTTGAAAAAGGTGCTCAAGATGATGATGATTTCTCACCAGTTTTAGATGTAGTGCACTGAAGCGTACACTAGATTTTTCTTTAAAAACACGAGTTTTGATTTGAAAATAATCAAAAGTCATCATTTTTAGTTCGGGTTTCGTACTGAAGTATACGAAAGCCATTTTTTGAAGAAATTTTTGAGAAACGACATGTTTTAGAAAACATATAAAGAACTCTCGCTCAAGCATCTGTATATGTCCGTATCATTGTTGAATGACATTTCTAGAAACGTACAGAATATCGATTATACGAGAGATGTCGTGAGAAGAATATTTTTGGATTTTTGATTTTCTATTGTTTTTGTATTTTTTTTAAAGTTTTATATTTTTATATTTTGCTTTTGTTGATTTTTCAAATTTTGTATTTTGTTTTTCAAAAATATTTACAGCGAAGCTTTTTGGAAAATCATTTTCAAGAAGATTCGAGAAGACGTTCTAACTCCTCAGGGGTTAGGCTTCGCATTCCAATTCGTCGAACTAAATTGTCAAACCTTTCTTTTGGAAGGGCTTTAGTAATGTTGTTCTCTATTCACTATCGTTTAAAAACAATTAAGTACTTATAACAAATTTAACTGTGAATAATGACTGAAAGTAATGTAAGTAAAACACACAAAGTAATTTTCAACATCATATTCTTATTAGAAATAAATCAAAAGAATACGTTACCCAAGTACTTGCGGAATAGTACTTGGGATTGAAATGACAAGGTTTGGGGTGACTCCTCTCTAAGCTCAGGCTAAGTTTGAGCACAACTCTTAGAATCCACTGAGCTAGCTCAAGGATAAAGTTGTATTTGGATGAGTGAAAAGTTGGCTTGTGTGTATGTGTGTTTTTACAATTCACAAGCTTTTTTTTCACTCTTCTTCTTATGCTATATATACAAGTATGATATTTAACTTTAACCTAGAAGACAAAAACATAGATCACAGCAAACACGAATATTGATGTATTCGGTTACTGTTCACCTTTCTATTTATAGTAGGCGGCGAGACTATTTCCTTTGACAGAGAATCGCCGCTTTCTATAAATGGGAAGATATGATCTTCATAGATTGAGACTATGTATAAACTGGATAAACACTTGAGGGACTTAGTTTTATCTGGGTAAAACTTTCCCGCCTAGTCCAGCTCATTCTTCAGTCTTTAAAGCCTTCAGTCTCTTCCTTCGTTTGTCTTCAGTGTTTAACAGTTGGAGAGGAGTCGAAGGGATTCAGTGAGTTATTGTCATCACTCACTGAATCTACTATCTTCTTCTTGACTTAGTCTTCACCCTTTAAGTTCCGCCTTGCAGAGTGGAGAGGCTCCTTCTTCGCCTCATACTAAGTATCCTGAAGATAGCTCACTGAGAGACTATGCGCTCAGTGACCTGATTGTGTTTAACGGATTAAACACTTAGGTTATTTTCTATTCAAATCCTAGTTTAAGGGGTTTGGGTATTTACTGAACCCAACAGTCTCCCCCTATTTGGATATACAAATGGCCTAAGTGTTTGATCAGTGTAAGTGAGCAAATGGCTTCTTCTTACACTGAATGTACTAATGAATACAATAAGGAACTTTGAGTAATTTAACAAAACATACATATTTTATTGATCAGATTACATAGCTCCTATCACTAGTACAAGAAAGATAAATATGATGTCAGTCCAGATGGATACCTAGTGCTTTGAGCTTCACTTTCTTGGTGATGAGTGTTTCCCTGTCAGGATGGTCTCTTATCTTTGCATTCAGGTCTTGACAGAACCTGATGTTTGCTGGGGATTGGATCTGAGAGGCCACTAGGATGTAGCTGATCATTGTAGCCACTCCTGCCTGATCGATATCACTCCACCTTTGGAAAGTTGGGTTCCCGTAGACATCAATGAAAAATAGCCCTCTTTCAGGCTTTTCAATCACTAAACAGTTCACAAATTTTACCCCCTCAGGCAGCTCTCTGTTGCATTCTAAGCCAGGCACTTTGATTTCAGGTTGGAACTCAACTATTTTCCTTTTGCCAGTGGAAGCTTGTGGTTGAGATCCTTGAGGTGCAGTCAAGGCAGGCTGAATTCCCAGTTGGGCTGGTGCATTCCTCAGCCTTTCATATCTTTTACTGAGCATTTTCATCAGATCCTTGACCACCTTATTTTGCTTCTTTCCAATGATCGGACCAAGTTCATCAATATCAGTGATCCCAAAGTCACTGAATTTTAAGGGATCATGAACCTCAAAGTGTCTTTTGTCATCCCCTCTGTAAACATTCATAGCCAATGGTTTGGTGTTGGGAATAATCTTGACATCAGTGATTTTTTCAGGAAGCCTTCGGCTGGTCATTGTCCAGTTGTACTCCTCAATTCTGCTTTGCCTGAGAGCTTCAGTTTTCTTTCTCTTTTTTTCATACTGCTTTCTCATTGCAGCCATTTAAGCAGCCTGAGCATCTTTGAACTTTTGTCATGCCTGACGCTTTGGGAGCTTGCTTGCATCTAATCCCATGTTCTCAGCTTCTTCGGTGACAACCTTTGCTAGTGCTTCTTTGGTCTTCTTATCATCCTCAGCTTGTTTCAATTTCCTTTCTTCTTTAGCAAGGTGTTTGGTTAGCTGTTGAGGAGTGAAGAGGTATTCAGTGTCACCGATTTTGTAGGGAATCTTCTCAGGCTCAGTTGTTGTCAATATGCCTTTGCCTTTGTCCTGGCCTGAGGAAGAAGATGCAACCAAGGGTGGTGTTGTTGTCATTATTGGTGTTGTGACTGTTAGTGTTGTTGTTGATGTTTGTGGTGGTAGAGATGAGATGGGTATTGCTGAGACTGGTGCAGATGATGTGGGAGCTACTGAGACTGGTGGTGTTTTCTCCCCCTCAGTGTGAAGAGGAGTTTCTTCAACAGTATTCTCCCCCTCAACTGTTGCCGGAGCTTCAGTGAGGGCAAGAGTTGGCGTTGGTGCTGAGGGGGACTGAGCAGTTTGACCCTTGAAGGCCTGATAGATTTCAGTCATCATAGCCTTAATCTCTGTAGTATCGGCCTGAATACCAGTGACCTTTTCATCCAAGTTAGCTTGAGAAAGCTCCAAGGCAGTCATCCGGGGACCAAGATTCCAGGCCAGGGAGGAGGATGCCTGAGCCATGGTCGCCACCTGTGTATTCAAAGAGTCCATTGTAGCTTGAAGAGAGTGGACTGAGGATGGAAGACCCTGAACATTGGCAGACTTGAGCAGATCTAGCAGTTGATTAAGGTTTGAGGATTGTTTCAAGTATGCCTCAGTAGTCTTTAGCACTTGAGAGTTAAGTGATGGATCTTCTTTGACAAACTCCCTGATTTCATCGATCTTTGTGCCTACAGTCTGAAGGTGCCTTAAGAAGTTGGCCATATTTTCATTCAGTCCAAAGAGTCTATCATACATCAAGTCCCTGTGCTCATGAACATTTTCATCGAAGCCCTGTACCTCTGCCTTTAGATCAGCATAACTTGCAGCAGCCTCAGTATGTTGTTCCCACAATGTTTTAGTAACCCCTGAGTATAGCTTCCTTGAACCCATGGTGATCCACTGAGCCAACTGCCTTTCAGTGAGGGGAAGAACATTGTCAAACTCTTTGAATTCATCAGAGCTTGAGGAGGATTCAGAGGTCTGATCATCATGTTGGAATGGGGATTCAGTATGCTCCTGTGGATCAGGCTGAGGCTCTTGTTCAGATTGAACCTCAGCGTCCGCTTCATCCCCTGCTGATAAAATTTCTTCATCACTTTCAGCAAGGTCATCTTCAGATTTTAGCAACTCAGTAACCTCAGCAACGGTTAACAAGGGAGTGGGAATGGGTTCCATATCAGCGGGTGGTATTGATCCCTCTGAGTCTTTGTCCCCCGTGAACCCCTCGGACACTGGTGGGAGTTTCCCAGCGTCTTCTAGGGAGTCAGGATTGGTTTTGGGTTCCATATTGGCGGGTTGTTCCTTTCCCTCCGAGTCTTTGTCCCCCATTGACCCCTGAGACACTGATGGGTTTTTCCCAGTGCCTTTAGCAGAGTCAGTGATTGTTGTATCCCTATCAGTGGGTTGTTTGTTTCCCCTTGAGTCTTTGGGATCGATCAGTGTACCCTCAGACAAAGTCTTTGATTTGCTAATGTCCTCATCAGGCGTAGTGGAAGGCGCTCCCCTACCAGCGGGTTGTTTGTTTCCCTCTGGATCTTGGGGAGTAGTAGGTGTGACCAAGGGCACTGACTGTGATATATCAGTGTCCTTCGTTGTCACGGGGGTGGTTATTGCCTAGTCAGTGGGTGTCTGTTTAGTCTCAGGCTTTTTGTGCCTCTTAGGCTGTGCTCCTAAAGCCTCAGGGCCCTGGGACTTTGGTTTAGTCTTAGTTCCATTCTGAGACTTCCCCTTTCTCTTTTTAGGAGCAGGTTTTGGAGACACTGATCCCTCCTGGTTGTTTACAGCAACCATATGGGCCGTCAATTCAATAGGAGTGACAAGGGATGGGTCCTTTTGAAAATTTGATGGACTCAGGATGCCAGGTAAATTTCCAAATTTTTCATCCTGAGTATAATTGGATCCCAGTAACGATTGCAAAGCACAAGAGACAAACCTAGGATAAGAAACGTACTTCGTCCTAGTTTTGCTCTGTAGCTTCGTTACGAGATCACTGTAAATGATCTCCCCTATGTCGACAGTGACCCCATTCATCAAGCAGTATGCCATCATCAACTGAATAGAGTTAACTTGTTCAGTGGATGAGTGGTTCCCGCCGAGGACCTGAATCACAAAAGTGAAGAGGATCCTCCAAGCCACGGGGAATGAGCTTTTAGTGACTGGGGTCTTGTCCAAAAAAGTTGGATCTAAAACGATTTTTTTTAACCCATCCTTCACTGCAGAGGGTTCAGGATGGGCGACATAAACACCTTTGTTATAATCTAACCCTGTTGAAGTGCAAAACGTTTTGTAATCCAGGGTGAATTGTTTCCCCCCATTAAGACTAAACCTGATGAGATACTCCCTGAGAGGTCTAAGGTTATTCTCATCAGTAGAAGGTGTCGGGTCAAAGGCTCTAGCTGTAGCCCAAAACTCCCTGAGGTAGTTTGGGTACAGTACTGAGGGACATTTTACAAAGGCCGTTTTGAGTGGGCAGTTGAATAAAAATTTTATAATGTCTTTATAGGTTGGGACATTTTCAGGATATTCAAAATTTCCTATGACATTATTTGTTTTAAATTCAGCGTTAGTAAGATCCCCTACCCACTGAGAAGCAATCTGGAGAGATTGAGTTCTAGCCATTTCCATTAAAGAAGATTTTAGGGTTTTGAAAAATGTTTTGACTAGAACAATCAAAGTATTTAGATCTCTTCAGGTTTGTGATGAAAAACTTTTGTAAATGTTTACAATGAGGGTTTTCCAAAAGAGGTTTTAAAGATATTGAGAACACACAAATATTTCTGGATTAGAGAGAGAATTTTGACAGAGTTTAGTTGCAGAAAATAATTTGTGTGTGTTTTGTGCTTTTTGAAGAGGGTATTTATAGAGTAGCGAGAGGGGTGGTTTTTGTATAAATGTGGATATGTAAAGACCATTTTTGAAATTGTTTGATATTCCACATTTATTGCC
The DNA here is from genome assembly GCA_019973895.1 of Chrysanthemum seticuspe. Classification (NCBI taxonomy): domain Eukaryota; kingdom Viridiplantae; phylum Streptophyta; class Magnoliopsida; order Asterales; family Asteraceae; genus Chrysanthemum; species Chrysanthemum seticuspe. The sequence goes on along the minus strand of BPTQ01000006.1, from coordinate 114,304,075 downwards.
ACCCACCACTTCATGCAGTAAAATCCCGTCTTTCAAGGAAAACAGTTGCAATGCACAGTAAAAGTGCACTTTAGCAGTAATAAAATATCCATGGGATATTTTATGTGAGAGAAGGCATTTTAATGCCAAGTGGGTATGTGATAAGACCCCTGACGGTAAGACATATATTCCTATATTAAATTGGTGGGATTACCAACCTAGGACATTAAAGTAACTAATACTTGGAGCATTTAGTTACTCATTCAATGCTTAGAGTCAGGGACCCTGAGTGAGTCTTACTCATTCAGTGAGGGGTTGATTTTTGGATGTTCAGGGAGACGAACCAGTTCACAGAACTTACTGAGATTGGTTTTCAGATGCCTGACTTTCAATGTCAAGCATTCCCAATTCAGCTTTCAGTCTCCTGAAGGTAGGCTCATCCAGAGGTTTGGTGAAGATATCAGCAAGTTGATATTCAGTAGGGATGAAATGAAGTTCAATATCTCCTTTCAATATGTGATCCCTGATGAAATGATATCTGATATCAATGTGTTTGGTCCTTTGATGAAGGACAGGGTTGTTGGAGATAGCAATGGCACTGGTGTTGTCACAAAAGATAGGTACCATTTTGAAGTGGATGTCATAGTCACTGAGTTGACTTTTCATCCATAGAACATTGGCACAACATCCTGTAGCAACCACATATTCAGCTTCGGCTGAAGACATAGCCACTGATTGCTGCTTTTTAGCACTTCAACAAACCAGTTTTCCTCTAAGGAATTGACAGGACCCTGATGTACTTTTTCTGTCCATGTTGCAGCCAGCATAATCAGAATCAGAGTACCCTTTGAGATCAAACCCTGAGCACTTTAGATAATAAAGACCAAGGCTTGGGGTTCCTTTCAGGTACCTGAGTATTCTTTTGGCTGCAGTGAGGTGGGATTCTTTGGGATTGGACTGATATCTAGCTATGAGACAGACTGAGAATTGTATGTCTGGTCTGGAAGCAGTTAGATACATCAAAGAGCCAACAATCCCTCTGAAATGGGTTTGATTTACTGATTTGCCAGTGAGATCAGGTCCAAGATTGTTAGGAGGGACCATTGATGTCTTCACTGAGGCACAGTCAGATATCTCATATTTCTTCAAGAGATTTCTTGTGTATTTCTCTTGACAGATGGAGATTCCTTTGTCAGTTTGCCTGATTTGCAGTCCAAGGAAGTAAGTGAGTTCACCCATCATGCTCATTTCAAACTTCTTTGTCATCAGTTTTTCAAACTGTTTTCAAAGTGTGTAGTTTGTAGAGCCAAAGATGATGTCATCAACATACACTTGGACCAATATCACATCCTGTTTTGTCCTATAGATAAACAATGTGTTGTATATCTTTCCTCTGACAAACTTGTTTTGGATTAGAAAGGCTGAGAGAGTTTCATACCATGCCCTGGGAGCTTGTTTCAGTCCATAAAGGGCTTTATCAAGCTTGCAGACATAGTCAGGGAATTCACTACTCTCAAAGCCTGGAGGTTGTTGAATATAAACTTCTTCCTTGAGTTCACCATTTAGGAATGCACTCTTTACATCCATTTGATAAACTTTGAAGTTCATGTAGGAAGCATATGCAAGGAAGATCCTGATGGCTTCCATTCTCGCAACAGGAGCAAATGTCTCATCATAGTCAATGCCTTCTTGTTGACAGTAACCTTTGGCTACAAGTCTGGCTTTGTTTTTAATGACAGTGCCATTTTCATCAGTTTTGTTTCTGAAAACCCACTTCATTCCTATGACAATGACATCCTGAGGACATTTTATCAACGTCATGACCTTGTTTTTATCAAACTGTTGCAGTTCTTCTTGCATGGCCTGAACCCAGCTTGGGTGCTTAAGAGCCTCAGTGACACTTTTGGGTTCTATATCTGATAGGTAGTCAGCATATAGACATTCATTGGCTGAAGCTGCAGTTAAATTAGCAGCCATGCTTCTAGTGAGCATTCCCTCAGTGGGTTCACCAATAATGTTTACAAGCTCAATGTCCTGAGTTCTTGTCCACTTACTTTGTGGTCTAGGATCTGAGCTTGAAGAAGCCGATAGTGACATAGGGGTGAGTTCAGGTATTTGAGCCATAGTATCATCAAGAGCATCTGTTGAGATGTCTTGTTCAGGTTGGGTTTCATGAATCACAGGGTCATGAACATTTCGTTCAGTGTTACCTATCCCATCAGGGACTAATTGGTTATCAATGAATTCACTGATGGTTGGTTGTGACAGATTGTGAGGTAAGACATAATATGAGATGTCAGCATCAGCTTGGTATGAGGAATTGATTTCAGTGTTAAACTCATCAGGAGGATATCTTGAAGAGTTATCAATTCCTATCTCCTCAACTGAGGTGTTGGAGAACCTAATGCTTTCGACACTTTCATCAAAGGTGACATGAAAGGTTTCCTCAACTTGTTGTCTCCTTGTGTTAAACACCCTGAAGGCTTTGGAGATCAGTGAGTAACCTAGAAAGTATCCATCATCAGCTTTAGCATCGAACTTGCCTAGATGATCCTTGTGGTTATGAATAAACACAGGACATCCAAACACATGGAAGTAGCTAATGTCAGGAAGTCTACCTTTGAATATCTCATATGGGGTTTTATTATGTCTTTTGACAATGATTGACCTGTTTTGAGTGTAACAGGCTATCTTAACTGCTTCACTCCAGAAATGCTTTGAAAGGGCTGAGCCATTTAACATGGTTCTTGCAGCCTCAATGAGAGTTCTGTTTTTCCTTTCAGCTACCCCATTTTGTTCAGGGGTATAAGGAGATGAGAAATTTTGGGAGATTCCCTTCTCATCACAGAAACTCTCAAGCTCAGCATTTCTAAATTCAGTACCATTGTCAGTTCTGATTTGTTTCACTGTAATGTCATTCTGGTTTTCAATGTTCCTGATGAATGACATTATAGTATTAGCTGCCTGACTCTTTTTGGAAAGAAAGTATACCCAAGTGTATCTTGAATACTCATCAACAATGACAAGTGTATACTTCTCATGTTGGATTGATCTAGGACTGACTGGTCCAAAGAGATCCATATGCAAGAGGTGAAGACAGCTTTTGATAGAGAAATTTTGCTTGGTTTTGAAAGATGCTCTTTTATGTTTGCCTTTTTCACAGGCTGAGCATGGTTTGTCTTTTGCAAAAACCAGTGATGGTAAGCCAAGGACCATGTTTTGTTTTGCCAAGTTGTTGATGTTTTTGAAGTTTAAGTGTGAGAGTCTCTTGTGCCACAGCCAATTGATAGTTTCAGTGGCTTTGGCAAAGAGACAGGTTCCATCTTTAGAGAGGGTTGACATGTCTAAGACATAAACATCGTCTCTCCTAGGAGCAATCAACACAACTTCCTTGTTGGCATTGAAAATGGTACCTTGTTTGTCATTGAATTGTACAATGTACTTAGCATCACATAGCTGACTGACACTGATGAGATTGTATTTGAGACCATTGACATAAGCAATCCTAGAGAAAACTATTCCATTGCAGTTTACTGAACCATAACCTTCTGTGGGACATGATGAGTTATCACCAAATACTACCTTGGGCCCTGGTTCCTTTACATACTTGTGCAGATATTCCTTCACACCAGTCATGCTTCTTGAGCATCCACTGTCTAGATGCCAGATAGGTTCCCTGACATGTCTCTACACAAGTAGTAAACTGAATTAGTTTCTCTTCGTGACCCACTTACTAGTGGGCTTGGGTCTCATGGTCTCTTTGAATTGAGCAATCGATTCATGGTCAGTGGTGGAGTGCAATGAGCTACCACAGGTTTTGCATTTAGAGACTGAGGATGACTCAGTGGATTTTGGTTGTTTTGAACTTCTCCTTGCATGGATGAAGTTGTCATGCTGAGATGTCTTATGAGCTGTGTTACCGCAAATATCACAGCATATGTTCATAAGACAATCATCAGGGCGATGATCATTAAAGCCACAGTGTGGGCAAGGAGGAAAAGGCTTTGCTCTCAATTTTTGAGCTTTAGATGAAGAAGCATACCGATGACCAACTTTTGTGTAGTTTTCTTGACTGAGGAGCTCACATATTGCAAGTGGTCAGCAATCCTGTGATCATCCTTTTTACAGATCATGCAAAAAAGGATTCTATAACAATTGTCAATGGTATGACTGGTATAATGGCATATATCACACTTCTGCTTGTTTTTGGTGGTGGCTTTTGACTTTGAGGAACTAGAGGAAGCTGACTTTATCTCCTTGATTGGTTCATGGACCTTTTCAATAGATTCCATTTTGTCAGTTAGCTTCCTCACAAGTTTAGTCAGTTGCTGAATCTGATCAGCTTCAGTGGGGACAGAGGATGTGGAATTTTCAGTGGGGGTGGATTCTTGTTGAGTTGGTTTTGATTGTCTTTTCAGAATGGTTCTACCAAGTCCAGACCTTTCTTTAGGAGAGTGTGGATTGTAATGTAATGGAGTAAGCTCAGAGCTAGGATCAGCACCCTGAAGAGGTTCCAAAGGTGGAAGTGGTGCTTGAGATTCATCTTCAGACTCAGAGATGTGTTCAGTGCTACTAGACACATCAGAGAGTCCAAGTATGCTCTTTAGAGCTTGACTTTCAGGCTCTAGAATTTTCCCAGAGTCAAAGTTGGGAAGCTTACTCTCAGGATTAAGTCTTTCAATCCAGTCACTGGGCTTGGGAATAGTCAACATACTGGTAATCATGCCACCAGACACAAATGGTTTAGGACTCTGGTCTTTGTTGCGAGAGTCAGTGAGATGGTGTTCACCTATGACTCTCTTTTTGCTACTGGGGGCACCCACAACATCAAAGACACTTGGATTCTTAGCAGTCCAACCTTCAATGATATCTTTTTCCCTTTTTAGTTCATCTTGAAGAGCCTGATTTCTTTTGACTAGTTCAGTGTTTTGAATTTGTAAAGTGACAGCCTCAAGCTTAGCTTGTTTAAACATAAGTAATTCATCTCTACACTTATTCAATTCAAAACCTAACTTGTTGAACTTAGAAAAAAGATTTAATCGCTGCTCTTCTACAAATTTAAGGTCAACATTGATATAGTTCATATAAGACTGCCAATCAGAGTCATCATCCATAGAAAGTAGAATATTTACCTTCTTCATTGTGATGTTAACCCATTCTACATTTCTGGCATGATTCTTTCCAACAGCTAGCTTGTCTTCCTCTGAGAGGGCCATCAGTGCGCTGACATGCACCATTTCGTCATCTGATGAGACTGGCTCTTCATCCCAGTCGAAAGTTTCAGCAACAAGACCTTTGTTTTTACCCTGCACAGATTGAACACTTTTTGGTTCTGAGGGACTGGCCTCAAGCAATGCAAGCTTAGCTTTGATTTTCCTGTACTTAGCTTCAAAATCTATTGTTTTGTTCTGGTCAGATTTATTTTGAAAGTTTTGATGAGACTGATAGATTTTAGGTTGAAATTTGGTAAAGCCTGAGGAATGATTTGAGCTTGATGGTCTGTAAGAGGGTTCATAAATTGTTTTTGAAAAACAGTCCTTTGCAAAATGACCTCTTTTGTGACACTTAAAGCATTCAATGTCCTCATTTGCTTTAGCAGTTGAAAAACCTTTGTGTCTTTTAATAAACCTTCGAGAGTTTGCAAGGAGTGCCCTTTCCTGAAATTCAACGTTCAGGTCATTTAGGTACTCCTCACATGATCTCTCATCAGGCTCGTCATCAGAGTTTTCTTGAAAATCTTGAACCACATTGTTAGAAAAGAAAGCAGTTCACATAGGTGAGGTGGTGGTCAGGGACTTCTTGACATCCTGAGACTTCTTTAAGTCAGGGTATCGTCTGTTGATGAGGTTTTCTTCATAGACAAATTTCCCATAAATTTCAGGAAGATCAAGGTTTTGGATATGATTTGCATTTCTAAGTCCCTGAGAGAAGTTTAACCACTTCTCAGGAAGACAATTGACAAAACCAACATTAATCTCATGTTTGGAGAACTTAACACCATCATTAGCCAGTTCATTTAAAAGGGTTTTGTAACGGGTGTAAGTTTGAGAGAGTGTTTCTGAGTCCCTAGCCCTGAAGCTATTGTACTCAAGTTTCAGGTCCATTATCCTGTTTTCCTTGGTATCAGATGGGCCTTCATGGCTATGGACTAGGTCATCCCAGGTTTGTTTAGCTGTATTACAGCTTATAACTGACTCCATTATATCATCAGGAAGGCAAGATATGATGATACTTTTAAGTCTTTGATCCTGGTTGACCACTCTCCTTTCATCCTGTCAGGCTTGGGCAAACCTTCAGCAGTCTTTGTGACAAATGGACCTTCATTTATACACTTGATATAATAAGGTTCCATCCCAATCAAATAGCAAAGCATACGCTTTTTCCATTTGTTGAATTTGCCAACTTCAAGTATAGGGGCAACAGCTGAAAAAGCTCCACCCTTTTATCGACTAGTTGGGGTACATCAGTTTCAGCCATAGAGATCCTGATTTAAAAACAGTTTAGAGCGGCTTAAGGTTTTATAAAAAGTTTTATAATCAGCCTTGCTCTGATACCACTTGTTGTTCCCTAATCACTATCGTTTAAAAACAATTAAGTACTTAAAACAAATTTAACTGTGAATAATGACTGAAAGTAATGTAAGTAAAACACACAAAGTAATTTTCAACATCATATTCTTATTAGAACAAAATCAAAAGAATACGTTACCCAAGTACTTGCGGAATAGTACTTGGGATTGAAATGACAAGGTTTGGGGTGACTCCTCTCTAAGCTCAGGCTAAGTCTGAGCACAACTCTTAGAATCCACTGAGCTAGCTCAAGGATAAAGTTGTATTTGGAGGAGTGAAAAGTTGGCTTGTGTGTATGTGTGTTTTTACAATTCACAAGCTTTTTTTTCACTCTTCTTCTTATGCTATTTATACAAGTATGATATTTAACTTTAACCTAGAAGACAAAAACATAGATCACAGCAAACACGAATATTGATGTATTCGGTTACTGTTCACCTTTCTATTTATAGTAGGCGGCGAGACTATTTCCTTTGATAGAGAATCGCCGCTTACTATAAATGGGAAGATATGATCTTCATAGATTGAGACTATGTATAAACTGGATAAACACTTGAGGGACTTAGTTTTATCTGGGTAAAACTTTCCCGCCTAGTCCAGCTCATTCTTCAGTCTTTAAAGCCTTCAGTCTCTTCCTTCGTTTGTCTTCAGTGTTTAACAGTTGGAGAGGAGTCGAAGGGATTCAGTGAGTTATTGTCATCACTCACTGAATCCACTATCTTCTTCTTGACTTAGTCTTCACCCTTTAAGTTCCGCCTTGCAGAGTAGAGAGGCTCCTTCTTCGCCTCATACTAAGTGTCCTGAAGATAGCTCACTGAGAGACTATGCGCTCAGTGACCTGATTATGTTTAACGGATTAAACACTTAGGTTATTTTCTATTCAAATCCTAGTTTAAGGGGTTTGGGTATTTACTGAACCCAACAAGTAAATATATCGGCGAGTTGGTAATCTGTCTTCACGAAAAATAATTCAACAGTACCTTCGTCCACGTGTTCTTTTATGAAGTGATAGCGTACTCTTATATGCTTGATCTTTGAGTGATGAACAAGATTGCATGAGATGGCTATGGCACTTTTCGAGTCACAATACATAGGGATTTTTATCAAAAGTAAAGCCATAATCTGTGAGTTATGTTCTCATCCATAGAACTTGAGCACAACACTCAGATAGAGACACATACTCAGCTTCAGCGGTTGAAAGTGCAGTGCAATCTTGTTTCTTTGAAGACCAGCTGACTAACTTTTCACCCAAAAATTGTGCTCCTCCTGATGTACTTTTTGCTGTAACTTGATCACCTGCGTGGTCCGCATCTGAAAAGGCGATTAGATCAAATCCGGATTCCTTCGGATACCAAAGTCCCATGTGAATGGATGTCTTCAGGTACCGAAGGATCATTTTAACCTTTTTGAGGTGCAGTTCGGTAGGCTTTGCCTAAAACCGTGCTAATAAGCAAACAGCAAAATGAATATCGGGTCGACTAGCAGTGAGGTACATGAGAGAACCAATCATGCTCTGATATTTCTTCGGATCGATGGGTTTCCCAAATAAATTGGCTCCAATTTTTGGTGAAGTTACCATTGGTGTACCGACCGAGTCACAATTATCCATACCATGATTTTTCAAAATCTCAGTTGTATATTTAGCTTGATTGATAAAAATTGCACGTGGGGATTGATGAATTTGTAAACCAAGAAAAAAAATTAGTTCCCTCATCATGGACATTTCAAATTTGTTTTTCATGAGATTTTCAAAATGTTTTGAAAATTCGGATTGGTGGACCCAAAAATGATGTCGTCCACGTAAATCTGAACAATCAAAATGCCGTTTTTTGCATTTTTGTGTAAACAAGGTAGGATCAACAGTTCCTTTGGTGAAATTGTTTAGGATAAGGAAGGAAGACAGTTCGTCATACCACGCTCTCGGAGCTTGCTTTAATCCATAGATTTCCTTTCTGAGTTTGTAGACGTAGTCTGGATGTTCCATGTCTATGAAGCCTTATGGCTGACTCACGTACACTTTTTTTTTCAGAGTTCCATTCTAGAATGCGGTCTTAATGTCCATCTGATAAACCGTGATGTTTTTGTGAGCTGCATAGGCTAAGAAAATCCTGACAGCCTCAAGTCTAGCTACCAGCGCGAATGACTCTTCAAAGTCTATCCCTTCTTCCTGTCTGTATCCTTTGGCCACGAGACGAGCTTTGTTGCGAATTACAGTCATTTCTTCATCCCTTTTGTTCTTCCATAACCATTTGAGATCAATGACGCAAATGTCAATTGGTCTTGGAACCAAATCCCAAGAGTCATGAAGACGGTATTGGAGAAGTTCCTCCTGCATTGCTTCTATCCATGCGGGTTCTGCCATTGCCTCCCGAATGTTCTTCGGTTCAATATTGCTAATTGAGCAAAGGTAAATGCACAAGTCGCAATCAGTGGCAAGTTGGCGTCTCGTCTGAATTGGCCATGAAGGTTCACCAATAACTTGTTCAATTGGATGGTCTTTTGTCCACTTCAGAGTAGAAGGATATCGTTGGTTAAACGTATGCGAGTTAGATTGTTCTCTTAAGCTTGAAGATGATTCAGCTGATTCCGTAGCAAACGGGTTTTCAAATTAGTCTTCATCTAACGTTGCATCGTTCTGGTGTTGAGTAGGTTCTTCTTGAAATGATATGTTTTGGTTTTGCTCATCAACTGCTGGTATAACTGTTTGAGGAATTGGAGTTGCCGGAGTAGATGTAGATGATGTTGATGGAGTTGGTGCATTGGTTACAACCGTTGTAGATGCATCTTCTGTTGGTGGTGGTAGATGATGTTGAGCGGGTGCAGCGGAATGATGATTTGATGCATTTGTCGATGTTCCACCATAGTATTCATCGAACATTAACTCGAAGAAATTCTCCCATTCTTTTTCATGAGGTTTGTCAGCAAAAGTTGATGGAGCCCTTTGTTGTATGAGTCCTGAACTGATGTGTCTAGAAGTCTGCTGGTTTGGTGCGGGTCCAAATCTGTTTTGATTAGAAGCCATTAGATTTAGCGCGGGTTCTAGAGCGAGTCTCTCAAAAGCCATTTGTGAAATTTCATCAAAATTCACATTCATCGTCTCCATGATCCTCCTAGTTCTTCTGTTATACACCCTGAATGCCCTCGAGTTATCTGAATATCCAATGAAGATTCTAATATCACCTTTGGCTTTCAGTTTTCCTAGATCTTCTTTGTCGTTTGTTGGATAGCACAAAGCGCCAAACACGTGAAAGTAAGAGATATCAGGTTTTCTGTTGTTCACTAGTTCATATGGGGTTTTATTGAATCTTGGATGGATGAGGGATCGGTTCTGAGTGAAACAAGCAGTGGCAACAGCATCAGCCTATAGAAATAACGGTGCACTAGAATAGATTAGCATTGTGCGAGCAGCTTCCACAAGAGTACGATTTCTTCTTTCAACTGCCCCATTCTGCTGTGGAGTTCTAACAGCTGATGTCTGATGAGTTATTCCAACATCTTCAAAATAAGCTCTTAACTCCTGATTTGTAAATTCTGTGCCGTTGTCTGTTCTTACAACCCTTACTGGAGTTTGAAGAAGTACTTAAATATGCTTCAGAAAGGTGATGATGATGCCTGGTGCTTCGTCTTTTGATCTCAGAAACCTAACCCATGTATATCTTGAATAATCATCGACGATAACCAGAATATACTTTTTCCCATTTATGATTTCAACTCTCATTGGGCCACATAAGTCCATGTGCAACATATGCAACTTTGCTTCCGAACTAGGTACGAATTTGGGTTTATATGATGCTCTTTTGCTTTTTCCTTGTTCGCATAATGGACATAAGTGATCCTTGGTGTATTTGAACTTTGGAAGTCCATTGACGATGTTGTCTTTGGCCAGTTTGTTGATGGTGTTGAAATTGAGATGGGATAACTGTCTGTGCCACAACCAGGACTTTGTTCCAGATGCTCGTGTCATAAGACATATTGGTGATGAAGAGGCCATTTGGTTAATGTCGATAGCATACAAGTTTGTATCGCGATTCCCTGTTAAGAGATTAGTGCCATCCAAGTTTCTAACGAAGCAAGCATTTTTTCTAAAAGCAACCTCTAAATCTGCATCATAAAACTGCCCGACTGAAAACAAATTGTGTCCCAACCCTTCGACATAGTAAACCAGAGTGATCAAATAATTTCTAAAAGGTAGATCTCCAGAACCCATGATAGCTGCTACATGATCATTTCCAAAACGTACGGTTCCCATGAATTTCCAGATGAAATTGATCAGCAGCTTCAGATTTCCGGTTATGTGCTTGGAGCAACCCGAGTCGACGATCCAAAGACATATTTTGATAACCTGCCAATAACAGAAGAAGAAGATTTTGGAAACCGTTTTGATTTTGGTTCCTTTGGGTTAGAGGTAAAATCCTTATCACACTCAAAGAAGTTTTCTACTGGGTATTCTGGTTGGTCACTCATTGTACCATTCTGGAGTGTGAAAATTCTACCCGTGGGTTTCCAAATGTCATCCCGAAAGTAAACATTATGCTCCCTATCAGTAGTGTAAAGCCTAAGTCTTACAACTAGTCTTCCTATTCGTTTAGCATAAGTTCTTTTTGGAACGTTCTTCTTAGCAGGCTTATCATTCACATTCTTAGAAACACAATCATCTTGAACATTAATTTAAGATTTCTTGCAAGTTAAACAAAGAGATTCAACACATTCATTAGACTTAGCAAGTTTCATAGGTTCATTACAATCAAATGAAATGTCTTTCTTATTATAAAGCGGTAAATTCCTAGGGTGTTCTTCTACTTTCTTCTCTTTATTCAAGCTACTACTCTTAGAGGCATGCGAGACTCTATTGTTCCTTGTATTGCTCTTAGGCTTTAGCCTGCTACTCCTAGAGGTGCTTTCTAGTCATGTAGAAGGTAAGGCATACGCATTAGGATTCACATTTTTATCAAGAGAAGTGGTTTTGACTTTCCTAGTCTCTTTAGAGTGCTTTTCTAAACTTATGTCGTTTGTTCCATATGTTTTAGATGTGGAGGCAGACGCATTAGTGGTACTCATCTTAAAAAGGCCAGGTGCTAAAACTTTTGGTTTTTCGATAACCGCTTTTCCTTTATCAACATTTTGTTTTGGCAAGGCAGGTGGAGTGACTGGTTTTGATAAATCATTTTTCTCATTGACTTTTGGAGGAGGCAGAGAAACAGACATTTTTGGTTTGAAAACCGGTTTGGGAACATTTGCTTTCTCCTCAGTCAATGGTTTTGTAATCTCAGTATCCACTGCCTTTCCTTTTTGACATTCCAGCTGAGCCCTCAAAAGATAATTTTTCACTTTCATGTCATTGTACGCACGCTCATACAACAGTTTGTTATACTTGCATTCCTAAGTTTTTCGATCAAGTTGTTTAAAATATGATACATTTTCTTTTTCAAGTTTTTCAAGAGCTTTTTCATATTTTGAAACAATTTCGGAGGTCTCAGACTGGAGTCTTTCATGATCTTCAACATAATATGTTTGTAAAATAATGGACATAATATCGGTAGTCAGAACATCTTCGAAGAGAGAATCATTTAAATTTTCCAAAACTTTGATGTGTTCAACATTTTCATTAGCTTGCTTTACCATGGATTTATGGTCCTTCACAAAGTCAGCTGTTTCTTTCAAAAATGCTTGTTCAAAATGAATTACCCTTGAGTTGATGTTATTCAGCTGAGGGGCAATTTCAGTTTCAAAAAACTTTTTATTTTCATCATCAAAACTAGAAAACCAGATGTTAGTTTTAATATTGGTTTTAGATTTCACAGTCTCTTGAAGTCTCCCAATTCTAGTTTTAACATTTTCTAAAATGCTTCTGGCATCACTTGTGTTAAAAGGATTGTTTAAAGACATTTGTTCGATTTTCGAAAGAGATTTTGAGACAACAACTGGTTTTGAAACTGATTTTGAAACTGGTGTTGACACTTTGTTTGAAACACTGGGTGTGATGGAAAATTTTGACTTTTCTTTTTGTGACACAAAAGTAATTCCATTAATTTTGTTCCATTTGTTATAATCAATGGGTTTGATTTCCGGAGTCTTTTGTTTCATTTTTGATCTACTCTCATCAGATAGTTCTAACGTTTCAAGAGAATCATGAACAAGTATGGGTTCATGCAAAGATTTTCCATTGTTTAAAACATTCTGTTCTTTCTGAGCTTTCTTGAGGAAACAAGGAGGTGAGTTACCTAGAGCCATTTTTTGTGTTGTACGAAAATACGGATTTGTTTGATTAATCAGCATATTTGTTGATTTGGCTGAATGACCCGTTGTAACAAGCAAATTTTCAAATTTTTTGATTTTTTCATCTTTATCAAGAATTTCATCAAGAAGAGAATCTTCTCGTTTTGAAAAATCAGCAATCAACTACTTCTTCTCTTTTTCAAGATCAGAATAAGTTGCTTGTTGTTTAGAGAGTTGGTTTTTAAGATCAGAAATTTTCTCGTTTAAAGATTTTATTTTTAAGTTTAAATTAACATCAAGTGTGTTATACTTGATTTGCAATTGTTTTTCTTTTAAAACGGAATCTCGATAACCAATTTCTAATTCTGACTCTTTGTTTTTGTGAAATTCAAAAGCTTTTGCGTTCTCCTTGTAACTCTCAAGCTCAGCGGTCAATTTAGCATTCGCGGCCTTAACTTCGCGATTGACCGTTTTAACTTTCTCGATTTCAATGCCACAATTATTGATTAATGTTTCAAAATAAGCACGTGTTTATTCATCAGTCTCAGTATTTTGTGCCACACAGCCTCCACTAGAATCCACATCTGGAGTTTCAGAGTTAGTATTCCTACAACTCGGATTGTCCAGGTATGTATCATAAGTAGGTGCTGGTGTCACAGAATGATGTTCGTCATGAGTAAACACATCAAATATGACATTGTTATAGCATGGATCAATGATTGGTACCTCAGATACTGCATTGGCGTCATAGACAGGAGGTGCGTCAGAGTCAGTGTCGTACTTAGTCTCCTGAAGATTTGCCATGAAGATACAGTTCGCATTGATTTCCTCTAGGTCTTCCAAATCATCCATAATAGCCATAAAGTCATGTTCCTCAGCACTCAACTGAAGTCCTGCTTTTTCCTTTTTTACCAACATGATAGCTTTCTGAAGATACGCAAGATCCTTCTTTTTCGGCTTAGTAGGACAATTCCTTGCCATGTGACCCACTCCTTGACAGTTGTAACACTTAACCTGATTACCCTGATTAACATTTCCATAATTCCCAACGAATGGAGCTGCAACATTCCCATTCTGATTACCCACTGCTCTATTCCCAACATTCTGTCCCATCTGATTTCCAACATTCTGACCCAACTGATTACCCTGATACGGAACCGCCTGATTACCCATACAAAATCCAGTAGCATATCCCTGTTGATTCCCAATAACTCCAACCATTTGTCCTTGATTACCCATATTCAAACCCGGCTGTGCAATTTACCTGTTGCGAGTGTTGGATGAAATCCTTTGGTTGTTGTTAGTTGGTGTGGAATAACGACTTCTGAATGCTTTACCCAAGAATGCAAATGCATGTGACAGAGCCTCTTCTTGTTCAGTTTCAGGATCAGTGATTCCTTGTTCCTGGTATTGTGGATACTGTTGTTGTTAAATGACTTGTTGTTCTGGTGGATAGAATTGTTGTTGAGGGAAAACAGCTTGTGGTTGTGGAATGTATTGCTGCAAGTTGTTGTTAGTGGAAGATGACAAAGCTTGTTGTTGTGTATTCACTGTAGTTTGAGTCTTTGCAATTAGTACCAATGGATCATGATTTTTTGCCAATCTTTCTTTCCTGACTTCATTCACTTCAGTTTGGTTTTGTTTCAGAAAATCGTTGAGTTGATCAAAGTTCACCTGATGTAAGTCCTTTGTTTGGTTGACAATAGTGAAATATCGTCCCCATTCTTCTGGAAGATTGTTGAGAAATTTGATATTGGTAGATGTAAACCTCTCCCATGCAGTTAGCAACTTGTTCTCCATATCTTGTTTACCAATTTCGGTTCCAAAACATAGCCGTCTAACACGTTCCCACATATTGAAACAACTGTCTACAGCAGCAAAGATCTCTCTTGGTAAACCCAGTTGGACAATGTGAATTGCCATGTCATCTGCTGTGACTTGCTTCTTATCCTCTTCAGTGTATTCTGATTCATCTTAAGTACGAAAAGATGGTGGGACGGGAGGAGTTGCATTAGGATTTCCAGGGTCTTGGACTTGTCGAGGCTTGAAGGGTCCATTCGTAATGGATTGAATCATCAGTTTTCCATTAGGTTTGGTCTTAATGTAGCGGAGCATACGACTTGTCCATTGAAGATAACCACCTTTTTCCAACATAGGAGGACGGTTTTCGGCACCGGCTGCATGAATGTCTTGTTGAGTTGCCATTGATGAAGGTATTTGATGATAAAGTTGATGTAGGATCGATTCAACGATAAAGGAGTTGTGTTTGATGAAGATTAAGCTCGGTTGTTGTAGTGAACATTTGGTCCAAATACTTAAAAACCTCAATAACTTCTGTTCGGAGCGTTTTTAGGACTCGAAGGTTTACCCGAATCAACTTTAGTTTATTCGGTGTGCCAATCTCCTCGTTCTCACGGTCATTTTGATGTTTAGAACGCTGAAAACGGAGTTACGGTTCAAAAGTTATAGCCGTTTGAAGTTTTGCTCAAAATTTTACTCGTAAACCTGTTCTTAAGCGTAGAAATTAGTGCTTATGTGTAGATTCTGCTTAGGCGTAGGATTCCTTAGGCGTAGGATGATTAGGCGTAGGATTCCTTAGGCGTAGGATGAAGCTTATGCATAAACTTTACCTTACGCGTAAACTTAGGCTTAAGCGTAAACAAAATGCTTAGTCGTAAAAATCTTACGCGTAAGTGTTAGCTTAGGCGTAGAGTGTTACTCGTAAGCTTTTATGCTTATGCATAAGTTTAGGTTTAAAACCAAAATCCTTTACACTCGTCCAAGTGTAAAAGATATCCACAAGTCGAAATGTTCCACAAACTTATCCAAGTGAGGGAAGGACTGAGTAACCGTTGAAGCACGAAGAATCTGCACCAAAAGCTTATGCGTAAAAACTCAATTCTTACGCGTAGACCTTACGTGTAGGAAACTAGGGTTTTGACTTTTTATTACGCGTAAAAAGAGGGTTTTGACCAAAAGTTGCTTACGCGTAAAAAATGCCCAGAAATGCAAAAACACGAATTTTCACCCAAAAACACGTTACCAATCGATTTCTTTTGCACAAACTTCTTTCAAAACACATAAAGATCAATAAAGTCTACAACTTTAAGCTTAACAACACGTAAAAATCAAAACTTTATGCAAAAAGCCCACGTTTATAGGGAAAAAACGCAACTTTATGTGTAAAGTTCTAACCAAAAACGTAACACAACACTCCTAAACCATTGTTAGGCGATTGATACCAATTGCTGGACCTTAAATATCTCAACCTTATCACGTTACCAAGCTAACCAAACGTAACACGAGTATAACGCAAGACAAACACAAACGTATGATATGCGTAATAAGAAGCTAGAAAGATTAAGATGAGAAAGATGGTGACTTGATATAAGATGTTATTCGTATATGTGTGTAGAGAGAAAGATGAAAAGAAGAACTTTAATATCAAAGGAAAACACACACACACACATTCAAGCACACCCCTCAAATGAGACTTTGAGGGGTATTTATAGTGCAAGATAAAACGCCCCATGTGCTTGGGGTTGGGCTTGGATTGGACTTGGATTGGATGACAACTTATACAAGGCTAGCTTAACATAGCTTTTAGCCATTTAGCTTAGCCCAATCCATGAGCCCGTTGACTATTCTATCACTATATTTAACACACATTACAAGTTCCTAAATATCAATGACCATCACTTCTAATACAAATTGTTACGGCTAACAGTATTTGTATCTTTAACATCTTTGTCTTCAAGGATTGTGTCTTTATCTTCAAATTTTGTCTTTGTAATCTCTGTGCTTGTATAATCATCATCAAAGTAGTCTTTATATGTAATCCTTTACAGCAACAATCAGCAAGCTCCATCTTTTCAGCAACTCAGCAACATATGACAATTTGTACATCAGTTCATTTAAGTTTCAATCTATTCTCATCACTTCCAGGTGTGTAAACTCCTGTGAGAAGTGAATCATTGAAAATTTAATGAATTTTGATGTCTCTTTACCAAAGCCATTAACTCTGGAGTAGCCAAATGGTTAGGTGTGTAAGACCATGGTACATTGATAACCATACGATTTTGAGCAAATCATCAGCTATCAACGGATTTGTTTTGTCTTTACCAAAAGCCGTACCCTTTTGGACTAGTTAGTTCTTGCAACCATGGTGAACTAATTACCATATAAATGGTTTTTCCATAGCCTTTACCACAAGCCATTTTTATTGTGGGCTAGCCAACTCTTTACATTTGCTGATATGGTGAGTTGATTACCATACAACTTATTAGCAAGTTGTCAACTATATAACGGATTTGAGATATCTTTACCAGAGCCGTTTGCTCATGGATTAGCCAATCCTTTTGTTAAACATGGTGGATTGATAACCTTTTGTTATAACCATCTCAAAAACCATTTGTTGCTTTTATCCACTGTTTCAAAATATTTTTAACAAAAAATTTCTTTCAAAATCATTAACTGGTTTTGTGCTGCAAGCAGTACTTTGATAAAAGTACTATTTGATCAGCAGTACTTTGAATAAAGTATTGATTTATCAAAAATTTACAGTTAAAAATCATACCAGTATTTATGTATCATCATCAGCCATAGTGGTCCATTTCATAAATAATTCAATAACCATCAGTGTTGTTTCATTCTCCTCTTCCACTTCCATTCCATGATCTAGCATTCTTCTTATAAGATCTGATGTGAGTGGATATCTTCTTTCTACTAACATATGGATCATGGTTCCATCTTCTAGCTCCAAAACATGCACTCCAGATTCATCAAAGTATCTCCAGCTATTAATCTCCCATACTTCTTGATTATTCCATATAGCATCAGTACTTGTTTCCTCTGTTTCCAAGATAGTTGTGAGATCTCCAAGCAATACTAGACCAATTCCTTCTGATGGAATGTGTTCATGATAAGGTTTTAAAATGTACCTTTTTGAGGGGTCGTTTAAGCCCTTATTTGATCACTTTTGTATCCGTTATTACTTAATATCGTTCCTTTTCACTTTTTAGGTCTCTTGAAGGCAAATTGCTGGAATGGCACTTATTTGGACGAAAAGGCGCGGATATACGAAGAAAATGGCCAAAGTCAAGAATTGAGACACTCAAAATGCTGAAGTACAAGGGGACGGCGTCACTGCTTAACTGCGACGCCGTCGGAGCACTTCTGTGACGACACAGTAGCCAAATTGCTTACTTTCAAGTGACGGTGTCAGGCTTTAAAAAAGTAGGCCGTCGCAACTCAGACGGCCTAGATTTGATCCAGACGGCGTCAGAGACTGAAGGGGACGGCGTCACAAGCACAAGGTGACGCCGTCGCAAGACTAACATGGCCAAGAAGAAACCCTGATGACGGCGACCCGACGGCGCCACAAATCATAAGGTGACGCCGTCGCGATTGTAATCTTATATATAGAATCCGAATTTTTCAGTTTTAGTGTGTAGTCTTTTGGAGTAAAAACTTAAAGCGAACCAAGGCTGTCTTGTACAGTATTTTAGGGTTCCAAACCCTATCTTACATCAAGATAAGTGTTTTACTTCATTAATTCAATTATGTCTTCAATTATTTGTGTGTATGCTTGCATGTTCTCCATGTCCGGCTAATTTACTTGTGTGTTTTCTTAGGGAATATGAAACTTAATTATTGAATATTGATTGGTTGTCTCTTATCTTAATTGTTAATGATCTAGTAATGCGATAAGTCATTCGTTGTGTAATTAATGCTTGATTAATCTTTGCGAACCTTGGACTATAACACTTAGAGCGGTTGTAGGCTAAACCATCCAAAGAGTACCTTAGATTTAGAGTTTATAATTCCTAGAGGTTTTTGTAGACGAGACCCTTTGGTAGTTTCAAAGAGTTAGGGATAAACGCATACCCTACGACTTTAGACACACAACGCGATTAAGAATAAGGACGTGACAATTCAACCATCAATAGGAGATAATTAAGGAGTAATAAAACCTAAGTAAACACTTCTTTAAACCATCATACGAGCACACAATAATTAGACATAGACTACCCTCACCTTAGATTAGATAATTATATTTGTGGATTAATCGGTAGAAATACCAACCCCCAAATCCAAACCCCGAGATTCGTACCTTTCCTTTCCTAAAAAACATAAAAAGATAAAAAATAATCTTCCTCAACCCCAACCTTAGCGTAGTAACTTCTCACTAGCATTCATATTCCCCTAGAGAACGATATCAATACCCGTGGCTTACCCTAATACTACACTACAACGATTAGGTTCACTGCCTAGGGTGTTATAAAACTTGCTCGAAGAAAAGGAAGTTCCTTTGACCCCGAACGACGCGTGTAGCGTTATCAAGTTTTTGGCGCCGCTGCCGGGGAATAGAATAGCTAGTTAGTAGTCCACCTCGTTTAGGTTTCTTTGCTTGATTCATATCAAGTAAAATTTTCTCATTTTTAGCTTTCTCTTAGTCTATCCCCCTTCTTCGTGACCTTTGTTCGTAAAGCCCCATCACTTTTCATCATGGAAGGTGATAACCCACCACCATTCATCAACCTACCACCAAATGACCCGCCAAGAGCCCCTACTCTTGGTGAATACTCGAGACCAAGCCACCTAGGCTATAGGAACACCATTGAGCTTCCCGAACAAGCCCAAACTATGGCCCTGCGATCCGACACCATCCCGTTGGTGCAAAACGGATGTGCATTCCATGGACTTCGTTCCGAAGATCCAAATCAACATCTAAGGGATTTCCTTAAAATTGTCGATTCCATCAACCTTGATGCTACTACTCGGGAGACCACGCGTCTGCGTCTCTTCCAATTCTCTCTACGGGACCAAGCTAATAATTGGCTTGAGCGACTTCCCGCCGGCTCCATCTCAAGTTGGGATGATCTCACCTCTCGTTTCCTTGCTCAATTTTTCCCACCGGGGAGAACCACTAAACTTAGGAATGACATCTTAATGTTCCAACAACGTCAAGGTGAATCTCTCTACGAAGCATGGACTCGATTCAAGGACTTACTTCATAAAGTCCCTCATCACGGCATTGATCTTTGGCTCCAAGTCCAAATCTTTTATGATCATGTCAACTTCTCCACCAAGCGATCCATTGACCAAGCGGCCGGTGGAAAACTTAGTGATCTCACAGCGGAAGAATCATGGGGTATAATAGAGGACCTTGTTCTCTATGACAACGAAAGTTGTAATGACCCCCGTGAGTTGCCCAAAACCGTTAAGGCAATCTCCTTGCCTGCCATTGACTCACAATCTTCCGACCGTAGGATGATCGAACTTGAAGATCAAGTCAAATTCCTAATGAGTTCCTACGAAAATCCTAAGTCTTTACGCCATGTGAACAAAGTTTCTTCCTCATGTGAGCCGTGTAGTGATCCTCATAACACGCGCACTTGCAACCAATCCTCAGAACATGCTTCCATTGACTACGCATCCTCGCGTATTAATGGAACGGGAGGAAGATTCCCTACAATACCCGGACCTAGGAATTTCAATGAGACCCGAGAAGCATGGAAGGGCAAGCCCGACTTCTATTGGGGACAAACCAAAGAATTCACCTCCAATGATTTCTCATGGCCCCCATCTCACGGTCCTAACCAACAAAACATTGAAGGGATGTTGCAAAACCTAGTCGCATCCCAAGAAGCCCAAATAGCTAAGCTCTCAGACCGCTTTAACCAACAACAAGCCGAAATGGATAGAAAGATAGATAACCTTTTGAAAGCCATGACCAACAGTGATAGAAGGTTAATGCTATCTCAACTCCCGATCCTTCCGGTGTAGAGATTAAGGACCCTAGTAAGTTAGCTAAGCACGTTCAATTCGTCAATACCATCGCCTTAGTGAAACCTAATAGAACAAATGACGAAGCGAACCATGAGATGATACTTGAGGTTAAGGAAACACCGACGAATGAAACAACCGAGGAAGTGAATGAAGTAGATAATGACTATTTCAATAAGTTTCCTACGGAAGAAGAACTATCTCGCCACCCTCACTTAGTGCGTGACCTCCGTCACATGTATGTTAGGAAAAGCCCTAGGATCAAGTTTGGAAACCCTTGGAATCTTAACATACCATGTTGCATAGGACACCTTTTCGTGGCAAAGGCCTACATTGATCGCAAGTCCCTAATTAACATAATGACTAGCACCTACTACAATTGGGTGATGAAGAAGCCTATCCCAACTAGGCAAGATCCCGATAATCCTAGGGTTAGTTGCAATTTTCTTGGAAGAGTTAAGGGATTGCCCGTTTATGTAGGTAGTTTCACGTTTCCTACGGACTTCATAATTGTGGATGATATTAGCACGGCCATAGATCCTAGCTTGTCCCACGTTATTTTAGGAAAACCTTTCATAGAAAACACTAGGATGACTTATGATCCCTCATTAGGAATAGTGCGATTCAAGGATGAGACCGACGACATAGCTTACCAAATGCCGTTTAAGATTGAGAAGTTTTCATCACTCTCTAATGATGAAAAGGAACTTAAACTGTCGGTCTATTATAGGAATAATGAGGATAAGGAAAAAGGAGTAGATTATGTTATGGCTAAGATTTTCGGATTCTATAAGGACTGCTTGAACTTAGGACCGGAATATAGAAATGAGTGGGAAGAGGACAAACTCCTAGAAAGGTGTATCATAGGGCACTTCTACAACATGGAACCAACCACTAGAGACCGTCAGAAGGAAGAAGATGACGGTAATGAAGTTACGTAGGAGCACGACTATGAGTCTAGCTACAAGACTCATAAATAAAGAAAAGCGCTTCGTGGGAGGCAACCCATGCTTAATTGTTTGCTTGTTAGTGTCATATATCTTTTATTGATTGCTTATTCTCATGTTTAAATTTGTAAAAATGCTTTATTTTGTTTTTAACCTCGTCTTAATTGCATATAAAGGTATTTTACATAAAGGATAAGTGTAGGGAGGATTACACACGTTTTCAAAAGAAACGTAAACATGAGAATAACAATTAATTAAAAGATATATATGTGTGTTTGTTCGAGTCAAATGCTTGTATCGAGTCATAATGGATGTTTTGAAGAAATTTTCCCAGATTCTAAAGATGTAAATTTTCCAGAATTTTTTCCAGAAAATCGCAGACCAGTTTTTGTCAGGATAACCTGACGGCGTCAGGAAGGAGTAAAAACAACATATTACTTTTTTCTCGTTTTCTGAGCCACTTATAAATTTTTGGAATTTTCCAGGTCTTAATTTTTCAGAAATTCTGTAAACATCCATTCCACAAGCATTATATCCTAGTTTAGTCGAGTCTTATATATATTATTACCGCCGATTTTACGCGAAGGTTTCGTTTGTTTTCTTCAAGTGTGCAGGTTTAATTTATCAAGAAGAAGTTACATAAGATTGGAAGGAGCTTTTCATGCATACATTCTTCTTGGAAAGGATTTAACCACTACTTCACACACGGATCCTACCGAGCTAATCAGGGGAGTATTAGTTTCTTTCGTTTTTCATTACCTTCTATTATCATAACTTTGATACTTTCGGGGAACATTGGGGACAATGTTCACTTTAAGTGTAGGGAGGGAAAATAAAACGGGAACTTTGAAACTATGCTTATCCTTGACTATTTGCTTTGTCCAAATTGTATTTGTGTAATAAACCATGAGAAAATGTCGGTTAGGGTAATTTTGGCACCAAATTTAAAATTTTTCATGACATATAGGAGTGGGCCATTAGTCTTAACAAAAGCGTCTCACGGATAGGAAGTTACATGATTAGCACAAAAACCCTTTACCACCTAAATTCCACCCAAAATTTGAGGATCACCCTTAGATTAGTAGGAATTAAAGCATTCATCTTTAATGCTTAGAGTGTGAACCGGTAGTATATTAGATTCTAGAACTTGTTTTGTGATGCATTCCGAGATCGCTAGTAAGACTACACTTGTGTAGTTAGGAATAACTAAATAATAAGAGGCATTAGGATAACCCTTGTTTGATACCCATAATATAATTACTTCTTCCACATCGGTTGAGTAATTCCCCCACACCCTTTGCGTTGTACTCATCTTTAGTACACGATACCCCTAGTTAACCCCTCAGAGCCTATTCTTTTCGCGGTTCTCGTGATGTTTCGGTTTTTCCGGAATATCAATGAAGAGCATTGTTTACACCCTGCCCCCAAATGTACACCCAAATCGCCTTAGCCTACCTTGTATGCACTCACTTTTAGTGCATTATTGTTATTACCCACAACCCTTAGTTCAATTATCTAGTTGCTTGCATAAGTTGCTAAGTCGAGTCATATCCTTTGTACACAGTTTTGGGACGATTGGGACTCATGGGAAAAGTTAAAGTTTATGAAATGACTGGAAGGGAACGTTAAATTCCCTTATTTGCGTAATAACGTACCCCAAGTGTTTTGATCTTTTCAATTCGAGTCAAATTAGTGTTAGAGTAATAAAAACTCAAGTGTAGGGATGTGCCTATAAATCCCTATCATTTTGATGTTAGCGTAGAGGATGGTAGAGTAAAAGTGTATGAAAAAAAAATCGAAAAAAAATAGAAAAAGAGAAAAGAAAAAAAAATAGAGTGTAAAAAAAAAAAAAAAAAAAAAAAACGGGCTACCATCCTACATCTATCCTTTAAATTTATGTTTGTTTGT
The DNA here is from genome assembly GCA_019973895.1 of Chrysanthemum seticuspe. Classification (NCBI taxonomy): domain Eukaryota; kingdom Viridiplantae; phylum Streptophyta; class Magnoliopsida; order Asterales; family Asteraceae; genus Chrysanthemum; species Chrysanthemum seticuspe. The sequence goes on along the minus strand of BPTQ01000006.1, from coordinate 114,280,668 downwards.
TTCAGTTATATAGAGTTTAGAGTGTCGAGTCTTGGCTTATCAACGCCATTCTTCGTATGCTTGTAACATAGAGATTTTTGACTTGCCACCACTAAATAGCCTATCCCACCAAACCCTTTGTTTCCCTACCGTAAGCCTAACGTTACAACCCTTTAAAGACCTCTTTGATAGTATTTCCTAGGTGCTTACGCCAAAGCGATGGAGGTTTGATCTATTCTCAAGCTTATGGTAATATATGTACTAGGACCGGTTAATGAGTGTTTATCTTCCATTTCCAACTTGTTATATTTCATATACACCCGAGAGATGAGAGTATCCAAACACCCCATGTGAGGTGCTAGTATGTAATTTCCGTGCTTGTTATGACTTTTGTGGGGCTTATATGTGTTGTGGACTACTTTAAACCAATGCTTCATGACCTCTAACTTATAAATTAATTGGCTAAAAGCACATTTGCTTGAGGACAAGCAAATACCAAGTGTAGGGATATTTGATAAGCTTTTAAAATGTACCTTTTTGAGGGGTCGTTTAAGCCCTTATTTGATCACTTTTGTATCCGTTATTACTTAATATCGTTCCTTTTCACTTTTTAGGTCTCTTGAAGGCAAATTGCTGGAATGGCACTTATTTGGACGAAAAGGCGCAGATATATGAAGAAAATGGCCAAAGTCAAGAATCGAGACACTCAAAATGCTGAAGTACAAGGGGACGGCGTCACTGCTTAACTGCGACGCCGTCGGAGCACTTCTGTGACGACACAGTAGCCAAATTGCTTATTTTCAAGTGATGGTGTCAAGCTTTAAAAGAGTAGGCCGTCGTAACTCAGATGGCCTAGATTTGATCCAGACGGTGTCAGAGACTGAAGCGGACGGTGTCACAAGCACAAGGTGACGCCGTCGCAAGACTAACGTGGCAAAGACGAAACCCTAATGACGGCGACCCGACGGCGTCACAAATCATAAGGTGACGCCGTCGCGATTGTAATCTTATATATAGAATCCGAATTTTTCAGTTTTAGTGTGTAGTCTTTTGGAGTAAAAACATAAACCGAACCAAGGCTGTCTTGTACAGTATTTTAGGGTTCCAAACCCTATCTTACATCAAGATAAGTGTTTTACTTCATTAATTCAATTATGTCTTCAATTATTTGTGTGTATGCTTGCATGTTCTCCATGTCCGGCTAATTTACTTGTATGTTTGCTTAGGGAATATGAAACTTAATTATTGAATATTGATTGGTTGTCTCTTATCTTAATTGTTAATGATCTAGTAATGCGATAAGTCATTCGTTGTGTAATTAATGCTTGATTAATCTTTGCGAACCTTGGACTATAACACTTAGAGCGGTTGTAGGCTAAACCATCCAAAGAGTACCTTAGAGTTAGAGTTTATAATTCCTAGAGGTTTTTGTAGACGAGACCCTTTGGTAGTTTCAAAGAGTTAGGGATAAACGCATACCCTACGACTGTAGACACACAACGCGATTAAGAATAAGGACGTGACAATTCAACCATTAATAGGAGATAATTAAGGAGTAATAAAACCTAAGTAAACACATCTTTAAACCATCATACGAGCACACAATAATTACACATAGACTACCCTCACCTTAGATTAGATAATTAGATTAGTAGATTAATCGGTAGAAATACCAACCCCCAAATCCAAACCCCGAGATTCGTACCTTTCCTTTCCTAAAAAACATAAAAAGATAAAAAATAATCTTCCTCAACCCCAACCTTAGCGTAGTAACTTCTCACTAGCATTCCTATTCCCCTAGAGAACGATATCAATACCTGTGGCTTACCCTAATACTACACTACAACGATTAGGTTCACTGCCTAGGGTGTTATAAAACTTGCTCGAAGAAAAGGAAGTTCCTTTGACCCCGAACGACGCGTGTAGCGTTATCAGTTCAAAATAGTCTCGCACTAGTTGATATAAATGCCACAAATCCTCTCTGCTAATATTGTGCAATATGTCCCTTAGCAAATTAAATGTTCTGAAACTTTCATCCTCTCTATGGAACATCAGATAATCTCCATCTTGTTGTGATTCTACAACTTCAAAAGTAGTTATCTTTTATTTCTTTTCTGCAACATCTTTAGATTTAGGATTCTCAAAGTCAACAACTCTTATGTAATTTCTCAGCTCATCAACTGTATCTGATCTTAACTCAATCTTCTTTGATGACTGTTCAGTTTCAGTTGTTCTTTTTCTTTTTAAACTTCTTTTACTAACATCCTCCTTTTGCTTATCATCCTCAAAATAAATAATATTCTCAACTTGCTTCTGATAGGCTTTTCTAACATTTTCATACAAATCTTTCATCTCTATATAATTCAGCTTTTGTAATCCAGTATATCCTTGACTTTTTAAGTAAGCCATCATAGCATTTCTTTCTTTAGCCTTACTAATTGGTCTTCTAGGTATAACAGCTTCAGGTTCCTTTACTGGTACTGCAACTTCAGCATCAAGTTTAGCTTGTAGCTCCCTAGCAGCTGCTTCATTTTTAGCCACTTTAATAGCTCTTAACTCTGCTAAAGTCCGCTTTTTCTTCTTTGTTTCCACCAGTTTGCCTTTGCCTTTGTCCTTAGGATCTAACACTGGTTGAGAAGCTTGTGGTTGTTCTTCAGCAACACCTGGAATAGTAACACCTCTTGGTCTTGCCATACTCTATAATATCTCAGCAATTGTCTCATCTTCACTTGCAGTATGAACTACTTTGGGCGTATCAGCTTCTTCCTCTTTTAGAATTGTTGATGGACCAGCTTCTTCATCAAAATTAAGTGTCCTTGGTGTAATCAGCTCTTGTCTATGTGTTCCTTGAAGAGCAGTACCTTGATCAGCAGCACCTTGATCATCAGTACTGTGTACACCAGTACTTTGAACTCTAGTTCTTTCAGGCTCAGTACTTTCAATGTTTACTTGTGCTTCAGTACCTTGAGGTTCATCTTCTTTTTCTTCATAAAACTCAGCATCTTCTTTCAAATTATCTTGCTCCAGATTCCTCCCCAGTTGGATAGAAGATTGCTGTTGAACCTTTTTGCCTGTAGAAGACTTTTTAAACTTCCTTCCTTTCTTCTTTTGAGCCATTTAGCCACAACCTTTGATGTTGAACCAGAGACCAGAAAAATTTCTTTAATCTTTTAAATTTTGTGTTCAACTTCATAAGTTGTGCAGCTTGAGCTTCAGTAGTTTTCTTTAATCTCACAAACTCTCTTGTTAAAATATAATTATCCAGAACCAATCCCTCAGGAGGTATTATGCCTGCATCTCCTCCAGATGATGGTGGATTGACTTCTGGTTCTGAGTCAGCATGGTCAATATGTTGTGGAGATGGTGTAGGTGAAACTGCAATATCTTCTTGTGCAGCAGTACCTTGTGAAGAAACTGTATGTTGAGAAGCAGTACCTTGAGTTGATGCAGTACCTTCTCGTTCTTCACTTGTAGCAGCTTCATCTCTAATAGCTTGCACAATCTCCATCATTGAAGTAGTCAAGGGAGTGTCCCTATCCGTAAACTTATCACTCTTCCTAGTCATGAAGGTGAAAATTTTTGCAGGTTGTACCACAATAGGTAATAAGCTTGAAGGCTTTGGTACATCATGAAGTTGTTTATTCAATAAAACTTGAATAAATCTTGGATACATTAGCCAGGGTGAGCCATGAGAAATGTGAGATAGCATTCCATCTAGAATGGGTCTTGAAAAATTGAAAATACGATTTGTAGCCAAACCCACTAAAGCAGATGCTATATTAGAACCAAATTGCTCCCATGAAGTACTCTTAGAACTAATACAATAAAGCAAGACATGTACCAAGTACTTCCAGTGCGGACTAAACAAGGGTTTCTTGAATGTTGTTTCAGTTAAAGACCCTTCATATCCAATGTCTCGTAAAGTATCCCAAAGAAGTTGTTTATCAAAACGAATAGCTCCTTCTTCATCATCAAACAATAAATCTTCTCTAATTGAAGCTTCACTAACTTTCACAACCCTTCCAGCAACTTTATCCTGTATATAAGACTCATCATTCTCCATATGAGTTCTAGCAGTTGCCCAAAACTATTGAATCCATGGCTCAATAACATCTGGTTCCACCAAAAGCGCATAACTGATTGGAGATCCAGTGAGAAAATCAATAATGTCATGGAATGTGACATTAGCTTCAGTTTTATCAAAATTAGCTACCATGTTGTGTTTAGAAACTGTATTGCGATTCGCCATTGTTTGGTGTTGACAAAAGTAAGTGATTCGATGAATAGGTAATGTGAAAGAGAGAAATATGGAAAAGATTGATAAATATAAAGATGAGAGGGAAAATCGGAGGTTAGTTATTTATAAGTAGGATTTGAAAAATCACAGCCCATAATAATAAAGTTACCGTTATTTGAATTTTACCCCATCTTTTGACCGTTGGAACAGTACGTTGATAAGACAAGCAGTGCTTTCCACGTGTGCAGTACTTTCCAATGCAGTACTTTCTGAGCAGTACTTTCATATAACCAAAGAGCAGTACTTTTCCATTCCCTTCTTCACAATGGCAAAAACTTCAAATAGGCATTGGATTGCCTCCCCTCAAGCAATGCATAGGACTGTCTATCTTACTAATCAGTCCTCCCCTTAAAGATAGCTTAGTAATTAATCATACCAATACTCACCACTAAGTGATTAAATCTTGAAACATCAAAGCCTTTTGTGAGTAGATCAGCTACATTATCATCTGTGTGAACCTTGACAACATTGATGAGCCTATGCTCATAACAATCTCTGATAAAGTGATGCCGAATCTGAATGTGCTTGGTCTTGGAGTGATAAACTAGATTCTTCACAATGAAAATGGTACTCTCATTATCAATGTTGATAGGAGTATTCATGAAATTGAACCCATAATCCAAAAGCTGATTATGCATCCACAAGACTTGTCCACAATAGCTTGCAACACCCACATATTCTGCTTCAATAGATGATGTTGCTTCAATAGTTTGCTTCTTACATTGCCATGAGACTAATCTTCTTCCAAGATATTGGCATCCTCCAGTGGTTGATCTTCTATCATAGTTATCACCTGCATAATCACTATCTAAAAAATCTTCCAAGTAAAAAGGTGTATCCTTTGGATACCACAACCCCAACTTAGGTTGTTGTTTCAAATAACTAAAAATTCTCTTCACTGCATTCATATGGGAGACTTTAGGTGAGACTTGATATCTTGCACATAAACAGACAGCAAACATGATATCAGGCCTAGATGCAGTTAAGTACATAAGACAACCAATCATAGATCTGTACAACTTGACTTCAATAGGTTAACCATCTTCATCCTTGCCCAATGAGTTGATAGACTTGATAGGTGTAGTGACTGGCTTCATAGCATCAAAATTGAACTTCTTAAGAATGTCAGAAACATACTTATCTTGACTTATGAAAATTCCCTCCATTGACTGTTTAACTTGAAGCCCCAAAAAGAAAGTTAATTCACCCATAGAACTCATTTGAAATTCATGTTGCATCAGCTGCTCAAACTCCTTCACCATAGACTGTTTTGTAGCTCCAAAGATGATATCATCTACATAAACTTGAACCAGCATGATATCCTTCTTATCTCTCTTGATAAACAAAGTCTTGTCAATAGCTCCCCTCCTGTAACCATGTTGCAATAAGAAAGTAGAGAGCCTTTCATACCAAGCTCTAGGTGCTTGATGAAGGCCATAAAGAGCCTTAAAAACTTTGTAGACTTTGTTTGGATGAGTAGGATCTTCAAAACCAGGAGGTTGTTTCACATAGACCTCCTCTGAAATAGTACCATAAAGAAAGGCACTCTTGACATCAATTTGATAAACCTGAAATCCCATATATGATGCAAAAGCAAGGAATATTCGAATGGCTTCAATCCTTGCTACAGGAGCAAATACTTCATCATAATCTACTCCTTCTTCTTGTCTGTATCCTTGTGCAACTAACCTTGCTTTGTTCTTGATAACATTCCCTCTTTCATCTCTCTTTACTCTGAAAACCCATCTTGTACCAATTACTTTCTTGCCATCTGGTAGATCACATAGTACCCAAACTTCTTGAAGCTTGAATTGAAGAAGTTCTTCTTGCATGGCTTCAACCCAACTCTCTTTAGTTAATGCTTGAGCTACATTCTTGGGTTCTTCTTGAGAGATAAAACAAGTGAATAAGCATGTTTGGTGATCCCTGTGATTCAGCCTGTTCTGTTTATAGACAAAGCTAAGTAAAGCATTATGTGGTTTAGAAAAACCTTTAGCTTTGGTCCTTGTAAGCACTCCAGAATTAGAAGGTCCAATGATTTGACCAGTAGGATGATTCTAATGAAATCTTAAGATACGAGTCTGTGGAACTTCAAGATTATCACCCAAAATTGTGAAATCAGCATCTTCATTGGAATCTGAGAAAATACCTTCAACTTCAAATTCATCATCAGTATCTTCTAAACCAGGCATGGTCGGATCATCATCAAAAGTACTGTCAATAGATGCAGCAGTACTTTGATCTAAAGTACTGTGAATCAAAGTACTGTGAGGGTATTCTGTAGACTTACCCTTTTTCTTTGTTTCTTCATAAGCTCTTCTTTGATCATCATCATAAGATTGTGCTACTACATCCTAAAAAAGCATCCTGTTAAGCTCATCTTGTATAGCTTGATCTTCAACAGATAATGAAGATTGTGGTGCATCAGTACTTTTCTCCTTCTCGACAGTTATAGGTTCTTCATCAGGAACAACAACAGGTCTAATGTTGACTCCATGAACAATGTACTGTAAATCTTCTTCTGTGTAAACAACTTGATTTTCTTCTCTAACAGGAACATAATTCATAGAAGGAGTCAAAACCTCAAGATCAAACATTCAATCAGGACCTTTACCATTATGATTTTCTTGATCTTCTAAAAATTCAACATGAAGACAATCTTGAACCTTCTTGGTGACTCTGTTGTACACTCTAAATCCTTTGCTGTTGGTGCAGTATCCCAATAAATATCCTTCTTCTGACTTGCCATCAAATTTTCCCAGATTATCAATTGTATTAAGAATAGTTAGAGGGCATCCAAAAGGCTTCATAAATCGAATGTTGGGTTTGTTTCCCATCAGCAACTCATAAGGTGTCTTCATCTGAGGTTTAGTGAGATACTCTATTCAACACATAACAAGCAGCACTTACAGCTTCAGCCCAAAATTGAATAGGTAATAAAGAATCTGCAAGCATTGTTCTGGCTGCTTCAATCAAAGTTCTGTTCTTTCTCTCTGCAACACCATTCTGCTGTGGAGTTCTAGCAATACTAAACACCCTCTTGATCCCTTTCTTGGCGCAAAATTCATCCATAAGCTTGTTCTTGAATTCAGTCCCATTGTCACATCTAATACCTCTTACTTTGAGTCTCAATTGATTTTCAAGGGCTATTATGAGATCATGAATAGCATCAAACGTTTCATCTTTAAAACCCAAGAAAAAGACCCAACTAAATATACTGCAATGATCTGTCACAACCAGACAGTACTTCTTCTTGTTTAGACTTGCAACAGAAACAGGTCCAAACAAATCCATGTGCAACAGCTCCAAAGGTTCTATAATGGTTCTTTCCTTAATCTTCTTGCATGAAGCTTTGTGCTGTTTACCTTTCTTGCACGCCAAACATGAGTGATCATTCCTGTATGTTTTGGAAGGTAAACCTCTAACTAAATTTTCTTTAACCAGCTTGTTGATATTTTTGAAATTTACATGGCCTAATCTTCTATGCCACATATGTGCTTCTTCAAGTGTTGCCTTTGCTACTAAATAAGTTGCTATTCCAGAAGAGTGAAGACTCTTCATATCCAAGCTGTACACATCATTAGTTCTTGGTACTCTCAGTACTACCAAGTTATCATCAACAAGCTTGAATTTAGGGGAAAGAATGAGACATTATGTGTCAGTAAATAACACAGGGTGCTTCTTGTCACAGATCTGAGAGACTGACAAAAGGTTGAATTTGAGTTCCTTCACATAACGAACATTCTCAAAATCTATTCTTCCTGCCTTGATAGTTCCTTTGCCAGTTATTCTTCCTCCACTAGCATCATTCCCAAATGCAACTCTTCCTCCACAATAAGATCTAAAATCTGACAGAATCTCTTTGTCTCCTGTCATGCTTCCAGAGCAACCACTATCCACAATTAGATGATCTTTAAGCTCCTCTTCTAGGTTGCCCTGTACAAAGATAAAAGAGTTAGTTAATTTTAGGAATCCAAGCCATTACTGACTTGTGTTCCCCTTGTGGAGTTACATACTTAAATTCTTTAAGTATGTAATTCCCACTATCTTTAAGCACATGATCAATTATCTTTGGTTGTTCAAAAACTTGTGTTGGTTTTTCAAGAAAAATCTCTTTTTCATCCAAGTTCTCTTTATTATTTTCAACAAAAATCTCTGTTTCACCCACACTTGCTGAAAGTACTGTTTGTTCCCCATCAGTACTTTCCTTCTTAACCCATTTGGTTTTAACTTCTGGTGTAGAGTCCCTTGATCTAGCTACTTTCTTTGAGTTGAAACGTCTTCTAGATTGATAGTAATTAGATCTCCTAGGGTTTTTATTCCAAAAAGTGTGAGCAGTACCTTGATTGTTTGAAAATCTAGCAGTACTTTGAGAAGGTACTGGTGATTTTGAAAAAGATCTTCTCTGGTGAGGGTACATATGGTCTTGTAAGAAATTGATGTGGTTAACCCTATGTGAATGATTCCAGACTGGTTTATTCTCCCTTGGTTTTTGGTTGGCAGATCTGGTCTTTGGGAATTTGCTTAAGTAGTCTGAGTGAAAGTCACAGTCCTTAATCAGATGATCAGGACTATAACAAACAAAACATAATTTTTGACCCATACTCCCAAAATTTCTTCCTTTAGGTTTATGAATAAAAGTATCCTTTCTTTTTGGTGAATGATGAAAACTGTTTTGACCAAAATTATCCCAAAAACGTTTAGCAGTATTTTGAAAAGGTTTTCTTAAAGGTACTGCTGATCGTGCAGCAGTACTTTGAGTTGAAGGTACTGCTTGACTCTTAACCTCATCAACCTTAGGTTTTTCAACTGTTTCTTTTGAGGTTTCAGAACTAGATTTACCAGTAAGCTTCTTCCTAAACTCGAGGTTGTCTACTCCAAAACGAGAAACATCTGCCCTAAGTGGTTGAAAACTACCAATGGGATGAGGGACTACATGATAACCATTATCTTTCTTAAATTCTGGAGGTGTTTGACTAATTGATTCCTCATCACTAGATGTGTTATCTACATAATTTATGAGTTCATCATCACTAGTTGTTATATCCTCAAAATCAAGTTGGTTCTCATTACCAGGTGGGTTTTCCTCTATGCTACTAAAGTCCATACCAAATCCTAGTCCAGTTCTAATGTAAGCTCTTCTCTGTTTTTCAACATAACTAACATGAGAAAGACCAGATTATCCCCAAGCAGCAAGTTTTTCTAACAAATCATCCATTTCCTTAGTAAGATTTTCAATCTTAGAAATCTTATATCCTAACTTCCATTCACTTAGTTTTAATTGGTAATCCTGTTGCTCATATTTTTCTGCCCAACCCATCTCATTATTTTCATGTGTTATTATTTTGGCTTCCATTGATTCTAAAGTAATTTGATAACCATCTACCTCAGACCTAGCCCTTCTACAGTTATCTCTTTTAGTCACATAGTCATTAAGTAATTTTTGATAAAAGTCATGACACTTAGAACATACCTCAGAGATAGGGGTGAACTTGATGAAGTAGCTACCATAGCAAGTAGAACAGGTTCATATTCACTCTCCATGCTCCAATCAAAGCTTCCTAGACCATCTCTGGATTCCAAAGCAGCATGTCCAGGTTCCTCATCAAAGGCTATGCTCCAATCAAACTCTTCCACTGATTCTTCCACTGCAACCATACAATAGGTTACTGGTTCATCATCAAATTCAGCACTCCAGTCAACCTCAGATAGATTTTCTTGAGCAACCAAAGCTTTTGTTTCAGTAATAGGAATTTCCTTTAGTTCAAGCTTAGGTTTCTCAGTCATCCTGTTTTCCTGATATTTAGCAAACTTGCACTCCCTTGCAAAGTGTCCATTCTTTTGACAGTTAAAGCATTCAATATTGGACTTGTCAAAAGTGATACCCTGTTTGGGTTTAAAATTGATGCCTCTTCCTATTTTCTTCATGAACTTCTTGATCCTAGCAGTGATCATAGCAACTTGCCACCTGATATCAATTTCTTCAAGAGCATCCTCTTCAATTTGTGGCAAATCCTCTTCATAAGTAACAGGTAAAGTGGCTTGGTGAGCAAAGAATGAGCATACGACTTCATCATAATGGATGGTGTTTGTAGGTGCTGAGGTGGGGTTGGTCATGGTTGTGATAGAATGAGCAGGATATGCAGTACTTTGAGAAATGGTACTTTGAGAAGGGTAAGCAGTACTTTTTGTGGAAGTACTGCCTCTCTTTTCAGAAGACACAAAAGCTATACTGTGAGACTTTGAACTTTTTTGGCCATTCATCTCATGCTCATAGACTTTCAGATGGTTGTAGAGATCATCAAAGTCCATAGTGTCCAATCCAAGTTGTCCTCTGATCATAGTTGCAATCACATGCCATACAGATGGCAAACTCCTTAAGAACTTCAGATTGGCATCTTCAACAGATACCTCTGCCTTGTATAACTCTAGCATGCTGAGGAGATTTTGGAATCTATCATAGGCAGCTTCAAGACCTTCTCTTTCACCAACAGTGAAAGTTTCAAACTGTTGCTTCAACAGATTTCTATGCATCTTCTTGGAAGCATCATTACCTCCAAACCTTGTATTGAGAGCATCCCATAATTGTTTAGCATCCTTAGCATCATGAAACTTGAGTAGGTGACCATCAGGTATAGCAGACAGTAGGATGTTGAGAGCCTTTTCTTGATTCCTTATTGTAGCTGATGGCAAGACAGCCTTAGGTGGTTTAGGTTGTCCAGGAACTTTAATAGGATCTGCAACAACTTCATTACCATTGACAATTACATTCTACAGTGCATGGTTTATAATAGCAATGTACTGCCTCATCTTCATGCTCTATAGATCGTACTCTCCCTTCTTGATAATAGGTATTCTGAGTGAGGTGATGGATGGTGGTGGAGCAGCTTCAGTCGACATCTTTAGGGTTTGTCGTTAACTAGGTTTTAAGGGTTTCTTCTTAATCAGAGTTTCCACACAAGCTCTGATACCACTTGTTGGATCGATGTACTCTAACCAAACTAACTTATATAGCTTGTAAGGGCTTAGTAACCTCGGATAAATCCTAAGTTGCTAACAAAGAAACACTGAACTAACTCTATTAAGTATGCGGAATTTACTTAACAAAGCTAATAAGAATTAACTTTAACTTTAATGATTATATTAAAACTCTGAACCTGCTTGATACACAGATTCACTAAAAATCCCTAACAGCTCTAATATCGAACTTAGTAAACTCTAATAATGCACGTACATTCTCTGCCAATCTAGGGGTCCTTTTATAGGCTTAAGGATAACCCTAGTCGGTTTACAATTCTATTCCTTGTACGTCAAGTAATACTAAACTTAAACTTAGAACATTCTAGAATTACAATATAATCCTTAACGATTTTGCATAGCAGTCCTTTTAAACATGCAGTACTTTGATGATCGAGCAGTACTTTGACTTTCTTCTTTAGCAGTACTTTGACTTCTTCAGTACTTTGACTCTTCAGCACTTTGTCTCTTCAGCACTTTAACTTTCTATATCCCAGCATATTATGTATCGATTACCCACGGATATCCAACAAATAAATTACCGAGAACAGACTTTTAATTGGAAAGTCATCTCTATTTGGTGTTACTACCGACGACTTCGCGGCGGATTATCAATAAATATTATATCCATTAAAAATCGGCAGAAATTTGGTCAAAAATTAAATATCCGATTTTACTTTTAAAATGAATTTATTCTATCGAACATAAAGATCTGTAGGAAGTATATAGGAAATTGCCTATGGATTTCACACTTATTTACAATTGGCAGGTAATCATTTTGATAGATTTCCGATGACCATTTATGTCGGAAATAGTCAAGGTCGTCATAAATTTGGCCAGTGGCTTTTTAAAAATCGTTGGGTAATGAGTCAGAAATGATTTTTCCGTCTAGAATTGGCGTTTCCTTGTAACGAATTGCAACATCTCTTAACATCTCTTTTCATAAACGAAAGTAATCCATTATTCTATTTTTTATGATTAAATAATTAGCTTAAAATTTAAGTCTATGTTACATAAAAGCTTTAGAAAATAAGAGCCTTGATATTACTTGTCACCTCTTTTATCCGAATCTCGTTATAATACATGTATGGTTAAAAGTCTGACCACAATGCGCGAGTATAAATGACACTCATTTACAACTTTCCGCTAGAGCATAGGGAATGAACCTACCAACAAATTCCTTACGCATTTGGTCCCATATAGCGACGGACTTAGGCGTGAGCTCTTTAAATCACGTCTTTGTCTCTCCGATGAGGGGCAAAAGGAAACATACGTAGACATACGACTCTAACTCAACATCATTGTATGTAAGCATACACAAAATTTCCATGAAAGCTTAAATGCGCATGTGCAAATTGACCCGCATTCCCCCAACTTTGTTTTCTTGGATCATCTTCAAAGATTTTCCTTCGTGATGAAATAATTTTTCTTATCCGTGTACACAATGGCCAAAACTGACGAATCTGCCATAACCTTCATTCCATCCTACATTGGCAAATTGTGTTCCATGATAATTATAGCAAGTCACAAACACTAAAAAACACGTAATTGTAGAAAAACACAACTTGACTCACTCAAAACCTTTATTAATCTCAAGATAACAAAATACCACCAAAACTGATCTCAATCGGTTTATCAAACAAACAACCAAATCAACAGGAATTAAATACAGATCTTAATCTATTCTTAGAAACAATCAAAAGATCACCACAACTATTTGGTGTGATCCTAATATGTATACTGATATTAGTTCTATTACAATAATTGAATAACAAAATCTGAATGAAACAATACTGATCAAGATGAGCATATCTAAACTAGGGCTTTTTATGTGAGAGAAGGTTAAAAGAGTCTTTAGCTTGAGAGAGAAAATTAGAGTATGAAAAGTGAGAGATAAAGCTGAAAATCCAGCTTATATACATATGATCTTGCTCTTTGAAATATTGCAACTCCAAGTCCTCCAAATATTGCACAATTGCCCTTCGTATTATTTACTTATTTTCAAGACCTCATATCTTCCAACTTTTGATTACTAGAAGTAAGGACTACAAAACATAATCATAAAAGAGCAATATTAGTCCTTATGGTTAGTAGCAGATATCAAATGGTATCCTTATTTTTCAACATCCCCCTTCATTTGATTTCTGGTACATATCTATTAAGAAAAGCTTTTCAACCAGCTTTTTATGTTGCAATGTGTCCAACCCCTTAATAAGGATGTATGCAATTTGATTTGCAGAATCCACCTTAACAGTTTTGATAACATCATTGAAAATATTTTCTCTAACAAAATGCAAGTCTATTTCAAGGTGTTTAGTTCTTTCATAAAAAAGGGTTGGCTGTAATTTTAATTGCAGATTACTGTCACAGTGAAGTAAAACAGGTAAAAAGTTATCACATTTTAAATCTTTCAAGATTTTTAAAATCCAAATTACTTCACTGGTTACTGAAGCAAGAGTTCTATAATCTGCTTCAGTAGAGGATTTTGAAAGAGTAGATTGTTTTGGTTACTTTTCCATGATACAAGAAAATTATTCAAGAATATACAAAAACCCGTAATAGATCTTCTTATAACAACACATTTAGCCCAGGCTGCATCAGAATAAGCAGTTAAAGACATACATGGGTTTTTGATAATATGAATGCCCATACCTAGAGAATCCTTAAGATATCGTAATATCTTGAAACTAATTTTGATATGAGACTTAAGAGGTGAATGCATAAACTAACTTAAAAAATGAACAACATAAGATATAGTCAAGTAAATTAGCTTACCCATGAGCTTTTGATAATCAGTGATATTATCAAGAATATGATCTAAATAATTAGCCTCATTAGTAATGACAATCTTAGACTGCGAAGTTGTGTTAGCAGGCTTACAAGCAAGCATACCATACTCAGAAAGCAAGTCAAGACAATACTTTCTTTGATTCAGAAAAATACCATCTTTAGTATCAACAACTTCAATACCAAGAAAGTATTCCAATTTACTTAAGTCTTTTATCATAAACTTTGTTTTAAGAAAAGTTTTCAATTTTTTTCAGTAATGCAATTACCAGTAATGATAATATAATCCACATCAACAAGCAAAGCAAGAAAAACATCCTTATCAAACTTAGTATATAGAGAATAATATAATTTACTTTGACTAGAACCATTTTCAATAAGAGCAGCAATAAGTTTAGCATTCTATTGTCTAGGTGCTTGTTTTAAACCATATAAAGATTCTTAAGTCTGCAAACTCTAGTATCATTAGCAGGAAAATAACCCTCAGATAATTTTATGTAAATAGTTTTATCTAAGTCACCATATAAGAAGGCATTAGTAATGTCTAGTTGGAAAACATACCAATTACTCTCACAACAAGACTTAACAAACATCTAATAGTAACCATTTTAACAACATGTGAAAAAGTTTCTTCATAATCAACACCTTCTTTTTGGTTATAACCTTTTGCAACAAGTCTAGTTCTATAGCTATCAATCTCACCACTATACTTACATTTAATTTCAAAAACCCATTTACTACCAATACCCTTTCTTTCTATAACTAAATTAGCGACTTCCCATGTACTATTCCTATGTAAAGCATCCATTTCATCATTCATAGAATCAATCCAATAATAATGTTTAGAAGCTTCAAAGAAGGTTTTTGGTTCAGTGTTTTTATTTAACTGTGTTACAAAACAAAGGTTTTCAGAACTCATATTTGAATAATTGAACTCTCAAGACCATACTTGACTTTAGAGTCAACAACAAAATCGTTAAAATTTTTAGGGAATACATAAGATCTATCAGACCTTCTTAAATTTTGAACACCTTGAGAAGAAGAACTTGGATTTTTGATCCAAATTACCCTAAAAATATTTTGATTTCTTCAAGTGTAGCTAGCATCTCATCCTCTTCAACAATAATGTTTTCACTGTTTTCAACATCATTCTCATTATCATTTGAGAAATCAACAGTGTTTTCATCACCACCAGGAAAAGGAAAGTAGTTTCCTTCACGTTGTAAGTTATTTCCACTATTCAAGCTAGGGTCTACTCTCTTATCATCATTGGGTATTGATGCGCATACTAAGCGCGTTCGGGGTCAAAGGAACTTCCTTTTCTTCGAGCAAGTTTTTCAACCACCTAGGCAGTGAACCTAATCGTTGTAGTGTAGTATTGGGTAAGCCTCGAGGATTGATATCATTCTCTAGGGAATAGGAATGCTTGCAAGAAATGTATTACGAGAAGGTGGAGATTGAGGATGATTCTTTTATTTTTTTATATTTTTATAGTTTTTTAGAAAGCTAAGGTAAATATCTCGGGGCAATTGGTTGGGGGGGTGGTACTTCTACCGATTACTTCTACTTATCTAATTATCTATTACTACGGGTAGCTATGTCTATTTGATGTGTGCTCGTATGATGATTAAAAATGTGTTTACCTAGATACTATTACTCCCTAGTTATCATTTATTGGTCGGTTGAATTGTCACACCTTATCTTAACGCGTTATATTCGTAAGGTCGTAGGGTGTGCATAGTCCCTAACTCTTTGAGATTATCCTTCGGGTTTAGCATACGAAATCCGCAAGCCCTTAAGCTATTTCATTCATAAGCCTCACTTTCACAAAGCATACTCAAGCATTAAACACAACGTATGATGCCTAGTTGCATTCCTAAGCCAATTACAATTAAGATAAGAAACAACCTAACAATAATTAATAACTAGGTTTCATAGATCTAAGCAAACACACAAGAAATTTAGCTAGACATGGTAAACAAGCAAGCATACACACAACCAATTGAAGACATAATGATACTTTGGATTAAAATACTTATCTCGATGTGTAAAATAGGGTTTGGGACCCTAAGATACTGTCCAAATCGAACTACAAACGTTTAGGGTTTTTTTCTCTAAAAGTCTACCTCTCTAAATGCAGAAAAATAGAATTCTATATATAGATTTTCAAGTGCGACGGCGTCACCTTTTGGATGGGACGCCGTCAGCTCGCCGTCATTAGGGTTTTGTCTTGGCCAAGTCATCGATGGGACGGCGTCATCTTAGAGTTGTGACACCGTCAGTCTTCAGTTGGGATGTCATCTTGATTCTGGATCTGGGCCGTCTGAGTGACGCCCTTCTTCTTCAATGCCTGACGCCATCAGGTTATACGAACAAAAATTCCACTGAGCCGTCTGGTACATGTTTTGGTCAAGTCTCTATAGAGGGATGGCGTCGCCCTTTTATTGGGATGCCGTCAGGTTTTGTTTGAGCAGCTTGAGTGACTTCGATCTTGACTCTGCCATTTTCTTCATGTATTCACTCTTTTTCATCCAAATGTGCTTCATTCCAGCATTTTGCTTCCAAGAGAGCTAAAAAGTGAAAAGGTACGAAATTAAGCAGTAATGGATATAAAAGTGGTCGATTAAGGGCTTAAATGACCCCCTAAAAGCATACGTTTTAAATCCTTATCAAATATTCTTAAACTTGGTATTTGCTTGTCCTCAAGCAAATGTGCTTTTGGCCAATCAATTTATAAGTTAGGGGGCATGAAGCATGGGTTTAAAATAATTCACAACAAGTAAAAGCACCGCAATAGCCATAACAAGCACGGAAATTATATACTAGCACCTTACAAGGGGTGTTTGGATTCTCTCATCTCTCGGGTTTATATGAAATATAATAAATGGAAATGGAAGATAAACACTCATTACCTGGCATAGTACATAGCTTACCAGAAGCTTAAGACTAGATCAAACCTTCACCGCTTTGGCATAAGCACCTAGGAACAACTATCTAAGAGGTCTTTGCAAGGGTTTTAACGTTAGGCTTACGGTAGGGAAACAAAGGGTTTTGTTGGATAGGCGATATTTAGTGTGGCAAGTCAAAAATCTTATGTTACAAGCATGAAAAGCGTGGCATTGCTAAGTCAAGACTCGACTCACTAACTCTTGATAACTTGAAACAAACAAACATAAATTTAAAGACATAAACAAAAAGATAGATGTAGGATGGTAGCCCGTATGTTTTTCTTCATTTTTTTAACACTCTCTTTTTTGATTTTTTTTCTATACATTTTTACTCTACCATCCTCTACGATAACATCAAAATATAAGGGATTTCTAGGAGCATGCCTACACTTGATTTTTTATTTCTCTAACACTGATTGACCCGATTTGAAAAGATCAAAACACTTGGAGTATTCAATTACATAGACAAACGGAATTTGAATTTATCGTTCTTTCCCGTTACTCCATAAAATATTACTTTTACCCATGAGTCCCAATCATCCCAAAACTGTGTACAAAAGATATGACTCGACTTAGCAACCATGCAAGTAACTAGACATTTGAACTAAGGGTTTAGTAATGATAACAATAATGCACTAAAGGTGACTGCATACAAGGTAGGCTAAGGCGATTTGGGTGTACATTTGGGGGTGGATTGTAAACAATGTTCTTCATTGATATTTCGGAAAACCGAAACATCACGAGAACCGCGAAAAGGATATGCTCTGAGGGGTTAACTAGGGTTATCGTGTACTAAAGATGAGTACATCGCAAGAGTGTGGGGTAATTACTCAACCGATGTGGAAGAAGTAATTATAGTACGGGTGGTTTCAAACAAGGGTTATCCTAATGCCTCTTATCACTTAGTTATTCCTAACTACACAAGTGTAGTCTCACTAGCGATCTCGGAATGCATCACAAAACAAGTTCTAGAATCTATTATACTACCGGTACACTCTCTAAGAATTAAAGGTGAATGCTTTTATTCCTAAAGATCTAGGGGCGAACCTCACATTTTTGGGGAGGAGTTAGAGTGGTAAACGGTTTTTGTGCTAGTCATATAACTCCTATCCATGAGACGCTTTATTAAGACTAAATTTTTAGCTCGTACATGTCATAAAAAAATTTAAATTTGGTGCTAAAATTGCCGTAACAAATATTTCTCATAGTTTATTACACAATTTACCAAGGACAAGACAAATAATCAAGGATAGAATAGTTCTAAGTTCCCGTTTTATTCCCCCTCCCTACACTTAAACTGAACATTGTCCCTAATATTCCCCGAAAGTATCAAAGTTATGATAAAGGAAGGTAAGTAAGGAAAAGAAACTAGTACTCCCCTGATTAGCTCGGTAGGATCCGTGTGAAGTTGCGGTTAAATTCTTTTCCAAGAAGAATGCATACGTGATAAGCTCCATCCAATGTTGTGTTTCTTCTTCTTGCCAAATATAACCTGCACACTTAAGAAAACAAACGAAACATTCGCGTAAAATCGGTGGTAAAACTATATATGACACAACTACACTAGGATATAATGCTTGTGGAATGGATGTTTGCAGTTTTTCTGGAAAATTAAGACCTGAGAATTTCTAAAAATTTATAAGAAGCACAAAAAACAAAAATTTGTATAATCTGTTTCTACTTATCCTGACGTCGTCAGGCTTTAATCCTGACGCCGTCGGGTTGTCATGACTGAAACTGGTCTGCAGCATTTTTCTGGAAAAATTCTAGAAAAATTACATCTTTAAAACCTGGAAAAAATCCTGCAAAAAATCCATTATGACTCGATACAAGCATTTGACTCTAACAAACACACATATATACAATTTCACTAATTGTAATTCTCGTGTTCAGGTTCTTCAAAAACATATGTGATCTTCCCTACACTTATCTTTTTGTAAAATACCTTTATATGTAATTAAGACGAGGTTAAAGACAAAATAAAGCATTTTCACAAAGTCTAACATGAAAATAAACAATAATGAAAAATGTGGAAAACTAGAAGGGGGGGTTGAATAGTTTTACCAATTAAAACTTTGTTTTAAACTATTTAGATCGACTTATGTCAATCTATTTAGATGTATGTTGGATGTTGATAAACAAACATATAGAAATGTAAGTATGTAATGAAGAGATAAAGAGTAAGGAGCACAAAACCATAACGCGAGTATTTATAGTGGTTCGGCTACAAAGACACCTTCCTTGCCCTACTCCACTCCCCGAGTCACCTACTCAAGAGTTCGTAATCACTACACAACACCAGCTCCTTATGGCGGAGAAGCCTTCACAACGTCGCCTACTCTTTTTCCGGTACTAAGCTAACCACCAGGTTCTTTCACCAAGGTGAACCACACCTACCACAATGTCGCCTATCTTTTATCCGGTACTAGGCTAAGTACCGAGTTCCATTACAATGGAGGAACTACTACCCAACACTACACAACACCTAATCCCAAAGGAGATCTACTGCTTATAATAACATCATCAAGGATAACAATATCCTTTGACCCAATACTAATATATCATGTACATCGAATCACACCATATCGAATGTACACTTTAGGCACCTTTCACTAATGCCTTTGACTCGATCTTCAAGACACCCTTCACTAGTGCTTTCAATACGGACGATCGACACCCTTCACTAATATCTTCGTCTTGACACTTGAGACATCTTTCACTAATGTCTTCAACACTACACTTCTTATGAGAAAGAAGAAAACTATCAACAAGAGATCCTCAGTATTCTTGATGATAATGAAGCATGGCAACTCATGGACTTGAGCTTGCTCGACTTCAAAAGATGGTGATCTTGCCTTTAGGAGGAACCTAGAGAATCACACAAAAACAAAACTACATGCATAGATCACTTGGATCTGAGGTTAGAGAGTTTGTAACTCAAGGAGAAAATATATGAGAAAGGGGTGAGAAATAATGAAGAAATGGCTCACTATTTATAGAGAGAAAATGTCTACTGTTCCACGGATCCCACGGATCCCTCACTTGAGGGATCCGTCCAGTGTAATACTGGAAATCCGTGGGACGTTTCCTTTTGCCCATGGGTTTTTGGGTCATGGGTCATGGGTTATGGATCATGGTATCTACCTAGATACAATGTATCTCTAAGATGCAATGCATCTAGTCCATGGTTCATGGATTAAAACTATGGGCCATGGATTAAGACCATGTATGACTTAAGCATTATGTCATGCAATGGGTTATGCGTCAAGCTCTATGGGTATGGGTCATGGACTTTGGGAGTTTAGGTTGTACCCAACTATATTCAATGTATTTAGTCAATGGGTCAAATACTTAAGTTTCTACCCATTGATATTACCTATTATAATACATACTAGTTATGTATATATTTGCCCAATATGTAAACGCTAGTTGTTGTACATATGTATTATTAAATCATAAAAACACTTATACTTGTTTTAGTGTTTTATGTGAAAACGTAAGTGTGTTAGAAAACTATTGGCTCAAAACATTTACGTATTTTATTTGTTTAAGTTAAAATGATTTTACGTTTGTTATCGACAAAACATTAGAAGATCGTAAAATATAAATAAACATTTTTACGGCTTATTTGTATTAACAATCTCCCCCTTTTTGTTGATGACAAAACATAAAATTATTTTAAGGAAAAACTAAAATTCGTAAAAGTTTAAATTTGTAGTTTTTGCTTTCTTCTCCCCCTTTTTGTCGAAACAAAAAGAGCTTCGAAAATAAACTAACACATTGTTTTAAGAAAAACATGTGAAAAGAAAGAATAAAGAGCAAGTGACGGGAAGAGTTCTCGTCTTAACTCCCCCTTGACGAGTCCATCCCTTTGTGAGGGCGTCAAGTAAATAAAAACTACTAAGTTAGTGTATTGCAACTATGTTTGCAAATGGTTTCGTCTTAGCGACGATAATGCTCCCCCTAGATAATTGAAACTTTGCAAGGGGACGTCATGAAATGTAATCCTAATATTGCAAATGATCATGCAATGTATTGCTTTGACACAAAGCTCCCCTAGCTTTAGAGTGTCAAAGTCTTCATGTGTAAATTAAAAACCTACAAAACAAAGGTTAGAAGACAAGTATATAATGCATAATTTCCTGCAAATATGACTCAAGTTAGTAGAAAACTAGTCTTCTGTTGCACGGATCCCACGGTTCCCTCCTTGGAGGGATCCGTCTAGGCAAAACGTAGGGATCCGTCAGTCTGTACCTAAAATACAACAAATGTGATGTACCAAAAGGATGTTGGCATCAATAAGAGATATGTATTAGATCAATAATCACATACTCAGAATAACAAATATCATGTAATTTCACTTAATAAAACTTAGAGATATGAGGTACATGACTCTAAAAACTAAGAAAATGAACGATACATGATTTTGAGTTGCTAGACTATCTAAGTTACGCTTGATACTAGGACACCACTAAAATCTTCTAGCTCAAGTTTGTTTAGGTTTAATCTCGTCGAAACGTTCTAGGAGGTGATAGAACATGAAACGTTGATCTTCCCGTACTTCATGTATCAAACTTTCAACATGTTGACAATGATAACAATCTTTGTCATGGCTAGGTAGTTGTGGTGGAAGAAAGGAAATTTCTTGATGTGAAGGATCAAGTGAAGCGGGTTGGGGAGCCTCAAACGATGGAGGGATTGGTGGAGGCACATTCGAAGATGGCTCGACCAATAATGATGGTGGTGGTAGAGAGGTGTCAACTTCCATGTGGTCGGGTGGTTGACTTTGATAATTTCTCATAATCCAAATTGGATTATGTGATGGTGATGGCGAAAAGGAAGCTGGAGCTAGTGTTGACTCAACACCTTGATTTTGTTCCATTATTCCTTCTAATGAGGGGAATGTTGCCGGTGGTGGAGGGTGAGATGGCCTTGGAGGAAAATCCTCTAGATTGTATAGGTGTGGTGATGAGAGTGGAGTGGTGAATGAAAGGGCTCTAGGCACCAATGGTGATGGTTTAGTGGAAATGGGATTGTTTGGTTTTGGAGGTATGGTGGTGTTTGGTATAGGTAGTTTTGTGGAAACTATCCTTTTAGGGATTGGTTTGATTGGTTGAGTTGGTGGAGGAGAAATCCTTGCATTTGTGGATTTGACCGGAGATGATTCGGTTGAAGAATTTTCGTGTACAACACGAGCAATTTTCTTGGGTGGTCCTTTGGTGGATGAGTTACCACTTGGAGCTTTCCTCATGATGAGATGATTCAAAGAGGTTTGTAAAGGTTTCTAAGTGCTGAAAATGAGGATGAAGATGATGACTTTAGGAGTCCTAACAATGGGGTTTATAAAGCAAGGGATTTGGCAAGTGCATTCAAGACTTAAGCCATTAAGATTCCTTGGAATGTGATGATTAGCATGCACAAGAGTCAACTTTAGAATTGTACTGATCTAGGAATTTAATTAAAATGAGATGGAGTGTTCAAGTTAGCAAGATGAGCTTGAAATGATTGTTTTAGCTAGAGTTGACATGAATCTGTCATACGGATCCCACGGTTCCCTCCAATGAGGGATCCGTCTAGGCTAATCCTAGGGATCCGTCTCTCAACAGCTAGGAAAAGATAACAATGATGTTTGTAAAGTCTAATGCCTATTTATTCTTGAGTGTTTCAATCCATCTAAGTGTCTTAAATGAAGAGGTACTTAAATAGTTAAGGTTAATGAGTGATGTAGCTAATGATTGCCTTTTATGGAAGAAATTGGAACTTTTATGAGTACCAATGAGTGACCAAAGATGACACTAAAGATTTGAGAGTGTCAAATGGAGCTAAATGATCCTAGAGATCAGATAGTAACTTATGATAATGTCTTGGAGGATATCCTAAATGCTTAAGATGAAAAAACTAGAATTTGATCAATTACGACCAATTTTGAGGTAAGGATGATTATAATCAATTTTTGCAATAATTGAAAGGTTTCCAAAGCTAGATGTTTTAACATGTGAGGGATCATGTGTGAGTATAAGAGCGGAAGAGTAATGAGTTATGGTGAAACGATAGATCTACGAGCTCTTAGAGTGTGATCTAAGCGAGTTAAGTGTGAGTATGAAAAATTTACTCAACTTGATAAGGACTCAATTTGTATTAAGGCGCTATGTCTTAGCTTAGTGTGAGGTGGTCTAAGGACATGTTTTGAAATACAATGATTGCAATTGCATTTTTGTTTGCCGGATCCCACGGTTCCCTAAGAGTAGGGATCCGTCTAGCACAAACTTTGGGATCCATCTCTCTGCTAAGCAGAACCTTTACAAAAGGTATGCAAGGGTTGCACAATGCATCATATTTCAAAGTTAGGGTTTTTCTAAGAAGTTCTAACATTAGTGTAGCGATATCAAAATGTAAGATGTCTTATTTCATGAAGGAAATTTCATTACATTGATAAAGCATGGATACTAAAGATTGACCCTATTTTGAAAGAAGGCTAACTTCTTTGACCGTTTTCGCTAGATGGATCATCAAATGGTTGATGAGTGTTCGCCAATTCAGGAATGAAGAAAGTATTCATTAGATATGTGTTTAGAGGTTCCATCATTTTGTTCACAACTAAGTACAACGGACTTTGAAATTGTGGATGGAGTACATGATGTGATGATAAAGGCGTGTCAAGAACATTCCATAAGGGATTAGCTTGTTCTTAGAGCCTTGAAGATTTACAATTCGCCTAGCGAAGAAGTAGGCGAGATTGTATGGTTGTTGTGTTAGCAAACAATACATTATGTGAGCACAACAAGCGGGAAGGATTTCTCGATTTCCCCTAAGACTCCAAACATTTTCACGTAGGATGAGTGCAAGAGCCTTGTACTCTTCCCGGATATCCCGTGTATAGATAATGTTTGGATTGGAGTAATGGGGTTTGCATATTATGCGAGTCAAGTCTTCCGGGAAAGGTATGTGTGAACAATATGGACTATTTTCTTCACGAAAGTTGAAGAGAGAATCAAGAGACCAATCTTCAGTGAAGGCACATTGTCCATGATTTGGAATTCGGAGGATGTGAGCAAATTGCCCAAGGGTTAAAACAAACTTTTGGTTTTTGATCCAAAACCAAAGAGATAGAGAGCGATCCTCGTTACGAACGAGTTCAACTTGACGGAAGAATTCCAATAAAAACCTTGGACATATTTTCTCGTTAATTTTGAGAAGACATTCTAGTCCTATGGTTCGGAAGGAAGTATTGATACCTTCTTCGAATTGTAGAGGGGTGTCGACAATACTTCCTTCGTGGAAATGACGGGTTTCGAGATTATTGAACCCACGGACATGATTGCCAGGTGTGTTGGGCTCAAGAGAGATGTTAGGAGTGTAGACGCTGGTGAGTGAAAAATCAAACTCATACTCATGCGACATAGCGAGACCTATAGGAAAGAAGAGTTAATAGGATGTGACGTATTACGGGCAAAACAATGATTACCTAACGTTTTTACAAGATGTTTATTAACAATGGTAACTCACTTGATGTTTGATATTTTAGTGGAGCATATCTTTTAGGAGTAAAAAGGTTTTTATTTTGCATGAAAAATTGTTATCCAGAAGGACGGTTCTCACGGTTCCCTCCCATAAGGGATCCGGCTAGTATATCTACAGGGATTCGTGGATCTGTAGTGACAGAAAAAGGTTTTGACGAAAAAGGATTTTTGCATCTTATATGTTTATACAAAGGTATGTATTTTAACCAATTTTTACTATAGCATGCATTGTTGTTTTCAAAAGTGTCTCAAGATAAAAAAAAAATAACGAGAGATATAAAGCAAAAGAAATGACAAACACATTATGAGAAATTAACTAGATAAACTAGAACATTAGTAATATTTCATTTCAATGCTAAGAACGATACAAAGGATTGGGTATATAACACCAATGTAGATTAACAACACAAAGTATATGTCTCCATATGAGAACTTCATCATAGGGAACACGAGAGCGATGAGTGTAAAGACGATGAGTACGAAGGCGATGTAAACTGTAGGACCATGTTTTTACACCAACCTTACGCGTATACCACCTTATCACAAGATGAACACACGTAACCAAACACAATACGTAAATGAAGAGAGAAACAAAGATGAGAAAGATGGTGACTTGAATACTATGTTATGCGTATGAAATAAGATGAAAGAAAATTTTATTACTTGAAAGAAAAACACACACAAAACACACTCAAGCACGCCCCTCAAATGAGACTTTGAGGGGTATATATACGACAAGTACAAACGCCCTAATGGGCTTGGCCATGGGCTTCATGGATATGGGTTGGACATGGATTGGATGACAACTTATACAAGGCTAGCTTAACATAACTTCTAGCCATTTAGCTTAGTCCAATCCACGAGTCCGTTGACTATTCTAATACGATATCTAACACACGTTACAAAGTTCCTAAATGTGAATGACCATCACTTCTAATAAAAACTATTAAGGCTAAAAATCTCCCCCTAAGGGGTTGTCATTTAAAAGATGCTCCACTTGATTAGGTCTTTACTTTTCTCAAGCTTGAACTTTATGTGTAGATATAGAATAGTCTTGTTTCATTGTTCCTTCATGCTTTGTGATCAGTTAATGTGGTTGTCTGCCGTTGTCAACTTCGTTGGTTAGGTGTATCCACGTCATTCTCCACCATGCTCACACTTCTATTTGACTTTTAATTACCAATGATGTAGTTCTCAAGTCTTTATACTTTGTAGATTCTTTGACATTGACGAAGAATCATCTTTAACTTTGTGTTGCCTTTGATTTTGATGAGAACTTTCATGTGTTGTTGGTATGAGCATGTGGAGAATCTGCACGATTAATCCGCTCCGGAGCTTCCATAAGAAGAAAACATAAAAAAGGTTAGTAATAAGCGGATTCCGGCACTTACAAGTTTGAATTTCGAGGGTGTTAACAGCATAGTGTGAAAACACATATCTAATTCTTACAAAGGCCGTTCCTAAACTGGAGTCCCACAAGTGAGATAACGCGATGTACCGAGGTACACCTACAGTTCAGATGAGTCGCTAAGGTACACCGAAGCATCACCCCACGACTGTAGACCGTTTGAGACACACTAAGCGTAATCCACGGGGAGTTACCGAAGTGACCTGCTGTCAGGGCTGCTTGATGTTGACCCTGGCAGGAGTTTCCATTCAATATTTGATGATCACAGAAGTGAATCTTCTCATAAATGTTCTGGCAGATTGCTAAGACCTGGGTAGGACTCTAGAATATATCACTTGTGCCCTTATTGATGAACAACAAGCGATGTCATGTCAAGTGTTCCTATGAGATCTTTTTGATGAATCTCGTGGCTCTAGACTCAATAGTGCATTTTGGTTTTCCTGAGCGGAGACTAGGGAGAGGTTCTCCTTCTTCAATACCAACGATCTCTAAGAGAAAGTCGATAGATTATGTAAGGTTCCCAGTGAGAATGAAACAAATCCTTTTAAGAGGAATTGAGTGGCTAGAAGGTTTAGTGCAGTGCGTCACTGGGTCATGACGTCTTTGTCTTCAATACCAGTGTCATCTTAGTGACAACCAGTAGCAGATGAATTGAACCCGGTTTCTGCCCTAAGGGTGATTATGGAGGGCTATTTCTTTTCATCCTTTCTTTTATTTTTCTTTTTAATTCTTCAACCCCTTCTTTCTCCTTTCTCACATTACTCCTTTTTTCAATCATTCCTAAGGACTTCTAATACTAACTATTTGTGATGTCCTTGGGTAGATCCCTCTGGCTCTGGCGGATCATAGGACGGATTTACCTATCCTTAGTCACCTTATAACTCCATGATTGTCCTATTGTTGCCATAAAACTATTTTTCTTAAAAATCTCTCAAAGTGTTTATGATAGAAAACATGTTTGAAACACTCCGAGAGTTTTATATTTTCAGAAACACTCCCCCTTCACATGTGCTTATATGTTTTGACAGAAATCTGCACATAGAGGGTAGAGTTCGCACTTTTTGAATTGATCGACTTTAAATGAGCTAGACCAATTCGAGACACGTTTACATCACTAGAGAACTAGCTTGAACTTATTACCCGTCCTGGTCAAGTCCATAGAAAGTTTCTCGAGATGGTACATGATTCCTCGTCAATTCAATGGTAACGACTGAGTCGAGCTCTTTTGAGAATCAAACAACGATCATTAAACTTTTTGATCACATTTTAATCACGTCTCCTCCCCCTCAAAAATATTATATACGTGATATTTTTTATATCAATGGATTAAACAACATTTTAGAATCTTTTGGGGAGACAAACGGATTTGATTTAAGCATGAATTTTGGAACATTTTGGTTTTATACTCCCCCTTTAATAAAGCATAATCAATTAAAGGGTTTTAGAGGGAGTTATCTTGAGCACAAAATATTTTGAAAGATTTTGAAAATCTTTTTGAACAATCTTGGAAAAGTGCTCAAGATGATGATGATTTCTCACCAGTTTTAAATGTAGTGCACTGAAGCGTACACTAGATTTTTCTTTACAAACACGAGTTTTGATTTGAAAATAATCAAAAGTCATCATTTTTGTCCGGGTTTCGTACTGAAGTATACGAAAGCCATTTTTGAAGAAATTTTGAGAAACGACATGTTTTGGAAAACATTTAAAGAACTCTCGCTCAAGCATCTGTACATGCCCGTATCATTGTTGAATGACATTTCTAGATACGTACAGAATATCGATTATACGATAGACATGTCGTGAGAGGAATATTTTTGGATTTTTGATTTTTTTAATGTTTTTGTATTTTTGAAAGTTTTATATTTTTATATTTGCTTTTGTTGGTTTTTCAAATTTTGTATTTTGTTTTTCAAAAATATTTACAGCGAAGCTTTTTGGAAAATCATTTTCAAGAATATTCGAGAAGACGTTCTAACTCCTCAGGGGTTAGGCTTCGCATTCTAATTCGTCGAACTAAATCGTCAAAACTTTCTTTTGGAAGGGCTTTAGTAAATATATCGGCGAGTTGGTAATCTGTTTTCACGAAAAATAATTCAACAGTACCTTCTTCCACATATTCTTTTATGAAGTGATAGCGGACTCTGATATGCTTAGTCTTTGAGTGATGAACAGGATTGCATGATATGGCTATGGCACTTTTCGAGTCACAATACATAGGTATTTTATCGAAAGTAAAGTCATAATCTGTGAGTTGTGTTCTCATCCATAGAACTTGAGCACAACACGCAGATAGAGACACATACTCAGCTTCAGCGGTTGAAAGTGCAGTGCAATCTTGTTTCTTTGAAGACCAACTTACTAACTTTTCACCCAAAAATTTTGCGCCTCCTGATGTACTTTTTGATGTAACTTGATCACCTGCGTGGTCCGCATCTGAAAAGGAAATTAGATCAAATCCGGATTCCTTCGGATACCAAAGACCCTTGTGAATGTATGTCTTCAGGTACCGAAAGATCCTTTTAACCTCTTTGAGATGCAGTTCGGTAGGCTTAGCCTGAAACCGTGCTAATAAGCAAACAGCAAAATGAATATCGGGTCGACTAGCAGTAAGGTACATGAGAGAACCAATCATGCTCCGATATTTCTTCGGATCGATAGGTTTCCCAAACAAATCGGCTCCAATTTTTGGTGAAGTTACCATTGGTGTTCCGACCGAGTCACAATTATCCATACCATGATTTTTCAAAATCTCAGTTGTATATTTAGCTTGATTAATAAAAATTCCACTTGGGGATTGATGTATTTGTAAACCAAGAAAAAACTTTAGTTCCCCCATCATGGACATTTCAAATTTGCTTTTCATTAGATTTTCAAAGTGTTTTGAAAGATTCGGATTAGTGGACCCAAAAATGATGTCGTCCACGTAAATCTGAACAATCAAAATGTCGTTTTTGCATTTTTGTGTAAACAAGGTAGGATCGACCATTCCTTTGGTGAAATTGTTAAGGATAAGGAAAGAGGACAGTTCGTCATACCACGCTCTCGAAGCTTGCTTTAAACCATAGATTGCCTTTTTGAGTTTGTAGACGTAGTCTGGATGTTCCATGTCTACGAAGCCTTCTGGCTGACTCACGTACACTTCTTCTTTCAGAGTTCCATTCAAGAATGCGGTCTTAATGTCCATCTGATAAACCGTGATGTTTTTGTGAGCTGCATAGGCTAAGAAAATCCTGACTGCCTTAAGTCTAGCTAACGGCGCGAATGACTCTTCAAAGTCTATCCCTTCTTCCTGTATGTATCCTTTGGCCACAAGACGAGCTTTGTTGTGAATTACAGTCATTTCTTCATCCCTTTTGTTCTTCCATAACCATTTGAGATCAATGACGCGAATGTCAATTGATCTTGGAACCATATCCCAAGAGTCATGTAGACGGTATTGGAGAAGTTCCTCCTGCATCGCTTCTATCCATGCGGGTTCTGCCATTGCCTCCAGAATGTTCTTTGGTTCAATATTGCTGATTGAGCAAAGGTAAATGCACAAGTCGTAATCGGTGGCAAGTTGGCATCTCGTCTGAATTGGTCTTGAAGGTTCACCAATAACTTGTTCAATTGGGTGGTCTTTTGTCCACTTCAGAGTAGAAGGATACCGTATGTTATACGTATGCGAGTTAGATGGTTCTCGTAAGCTTGAGGATGATTCAGCTGATTCCGTAGCAAACGGGTTTTCAAATAAGTCTTCATCTAACGTTGCATCGTTCTGGTTTTGTGTAGGTTCTTCTTGAAATGATATGTTTTGGTTTTGCTCATCAACTGCTGGTAAAACTGTTTGAAGAATTGGAGTTGCTGGAGTAGATGTAGATGATGTTGATGGAGTTGGTGCATTGGTTTCGACCGTTGTAGATGCATCTTCTAATGGTGGTGGTGGATGATTTTGAGCGGGTGCAACAGAATGATGGTTTGATGCATTTGTCGAAGTTCCACCATAGTATTCATCGAACATTAACTCAAATAATTTCTCCCATTCTTGTTCATGAGGTTTGGCAGCAAAAGTTGATGGAGCTCTTTGTTGTAGGAGTCCTGAACTAATGTGTCTAGAAGTTTGCGGGTTTGGTGCGGGTTTGGTGCGGGTTCTAGAGCGAGTCTCTCAGAAGCCATTTGTGAAATTTAATCAAAATTCACGTTCATTGTCTCCATGTTCCTCCTAGTTCTTCTGTTATACACCCTGAATGCCCTCGAGCTATCTGAATATCCAATGAAGATTCCAATATCACCTTTAGCTTTCAGTTTCCCTAGATCTTCTCTGTCGTTTGTCGGATAGCACAAAGCGCCAAACACGTGAAAGTAAGAGATATCAGGTTTTCTGTTGTTCACTACTTCATATGGGGTTTTATTGAATCTTGGATGGATTAGGGATCGGTTCTGAGTGAAACAAGCAGTGGCAACAACATCTGCCCATAGAAAAAACGGTGCACTAGAATAGATTAGCATTGTGCGAGCAGCTTCCACAAGAGTTCGATTTTTTCTTTCAACTACCCCATTCTGCTGTGGAGTTCTAACAACTGATGTGTGATGAGTAATTCCAACATCTTCAAAATAAGCTCTTAACTCCTGATTAGTAAATTCTGTGTCGTTGTCTGTTCTTACTACTCTTACTGGAGTTTGAAGAAGTACTTGAATACGCTTCAGAAAGGTGATGATGATGCCTGGTGCTTCGTCTTTTGATCTCAAAAACCTAACCCATGTATATCTTGAATAATCATCGACGATAACAAGAATATACTTTTTCCCGTTAATGCTTTCAACTCTCATTGGGCCACATAAGTCCATGTGCAACATATGCAACTTTGCTTCCGAACTAGGTACGGATTTGGGTTTATATGATGCTCTTTTGCTTTTTCCTTGTTCGCATGATGGACATAAGTGATCCTTGGTGTATTTGAACTTTGGAAGTCCGTTGACGATGTTGTCTTTGGCCAGTTTGTTGATGGTGTCGAAATTGAGATGGGATAATCGTCTATGCCACAACCAGGACTTTGTTCCAGATGCTCGTGTCATAAGACATAATGGTGATGAAGAGGCCATTTGGTTTATGTCGATAGCATACAATTTTGTGTCACGATTCCCAGTTAAGAGATTAGTGTCATTCAAGTTTCTAACGAAGCAAGCATTTTTCCTAAAAGCAACCTCTAAATCTGCATCACAGAACTGCCCGACTAAAAACAAATTGTGTCCCAACCCTTCGACATAGTAAACCCGAGTGATCAAATAATTTCCAAAAGGTAGATCTCCATAACCCATGATAGTTGCTACATGATCATTTCTGAAACGTACGGTTCCCATGAATTGCCAGACGAAATTGATCAGCAGCTTCAGATTCCCGGTCATGTGCTTGGAGCAACCCGAGTCGACGATCCAAAGACATATTTCGATAACCTGCCAATAACAGAAGAAGAAGATTTTGGAAACCGTTTTGATTTTGGTTCCTTTGGGTTAGAGGTAAAATCCTGATCGCACTCATATCTTTGGGTTAGAGGTTCATCACTCATTCTACCATTCTGGAGTGTGAAAGTTCTACCCGTGGGTTTCCAAATGCTATCCCTAAAGTAAACATTATGCTCCCTATCAGTAGTGTAAAGCCTAAGTCTCGCAACTAGTCTTCCTATTCATTTAGCATAAGTTCTTTTTGGAACGTTCTTCTTAACAGGCTTATCATTCACATTCTTAGAAACACAATCATCATGAACATTGGTTAAAGATTTCTTGAAAGTTAAACAAACAGATTCAACAGATTCATTAAACTTAGCAGAGTTCATGCGTTCATTACATTCAGATGAAATGTCTTTCTTATTACAAAGCAGTAAATTCCTAGGGTGTTCTTCTACTTTCTTCTCTTTATTCAAGTGACTACTCTTAGAGGCAAGCGAGACTCTATTGTTCCTTGTATTGCTCTTAGGCTTTAGTCTGCTGCTCCTAGAGGTGCTTCCTAGTCCTGTAAAAGGTAAGGCACACTCATTAGGATTCACAATTTTCTCTAGAGAAGTGGTTTCAGCTTTCCTAGTCTCTTTGGAGTGCCTTTCTAAACTTATGTCGTTTGTTCCATATGTTTTAGATGTGGAGGCAGACGCATTAGTGGTACTCATCTTAAAAAGGCCAGGTGCTAAAACTTTTGGTTTCTCGATAACCGCTTTTCCTTTTTCAACATTTTGTTTAGGAAAGGCGGTTTGGATAAATCATTTTTCTCATTGACTTTTGGAGGAGGCATAGAAACAGACATTTTTGGTTTTAAAACCGGTTAGGGAACATTTGCTTTCTCCTCAGTCAATGGTTTTGTAATCTTAGTGTCCACTGCCTTTCCTTTTTGACATTCCAACTGAGCCCTCAAAAGATCATTTTTCGCTTTCATGTCATTGTAGGCACGCTCATACGACAGTTTGTCATACTTGCATTCCTCAGTTTTTTGATCAAGTTGTTTAAAATATGAGACATTTTCTTTTTCAAGTTTCTCAAGTGCTTTTTCATATTTTGAAACAATTTTGGAGGTCTCAGACTGGAGTCTTTCATGATCTTCATCAGAATATGTTTGTAAAATAATGGACATAATATCGGTAGTCAGAACATCTTCGAAGAGAGAGTCATTTAAATTTTCCAAAAATTTGATGTGTTCGACACATTCATTAGCTTGCTTTACCAGGGATTTATGGTTCTTGACAAAGTCAGCTGTTTCTTTAAAAAACGCTTGTTCAAAATGAATTACCCTTGAGTTGATGTTATTCAGCTGAGGGGCAATTTGAGTTTCAAAATACTTTTTATTTTCATTATCAAAACTATTAAACCAGATGTTTGTTGTAATATTGGTTTTAGTTTTAATAGTGTCTTGAAGATCCGCAATTCTAGTTTTCATATTTTCTAAAATAATTCTCGCATCACTTGTGTTAAAAGGATTGTTTGAAGACATTTGTTCAATGTTCGAAAGAGAATTTGAGACAACAACTGGTTTTGAAACAGATTTTGAAACATGTGTTGACTCTTTGTTTGAAACACTTGGTGTGATGGAAAACTTTGACTTTTTTTTTGATTAACAAAAGTAATTCCAGAAATTTTGTTCCATTTGTTATAGTCGATTGGTTTGATTTCCGAATTTTTTTTGTTTCATTCTTTCTCTACTCTCCTTAGATAGTTCTAATGTTTCAAGAGAATCACGAACAATAATGGGTTCATGTAAAACATTTCCATTGTTTAACACATTCTGAGATTTCTGAGCTTTCTTGAGGAACGAAGAAGGGTCGTTACCAAGTGCCATTCTATGATTAGTATGAAAACGCGGATTGACTTGATTAGAAAGCATCTTGTTTGTTTGAGCAGAATGACCCGTTTTAAGAAGCAAATTTTCCAAAGTTTGGATTTTTTTCATTTTTATCAAGGATTTCATCAAGAAGAGAATCTTCTCGTTTTGAAAAATCAGTAATCAACTGCTTCTTCTCTTTTTCAAGATCAGAAAACATTTCTTTTTGTTTAGAAAGTTGGTCATTTAAATAAGAAATTTCCTTGTTTAAAGATTTAATTTTCAAGTTCAAATTCACATCAAGTGTGTTATAGTTGATTTGCAATAGTTGTTCTTTAGAAACCAAATTTCGATAACCAATTTCTAATTCTGATTCTTTGTTTTTATGAAATTCAAAGGCTTTTGCATTCTCCTTGTAACTCTCAAGCTCAGCGGTCAATTTAGCATTCGCGGCCTTAACTTCGCGATTGACCGTTCTAACTTTCTCGATTTCAATGCCACAATTATTGATTAATGATTCAAAATAAGCACGTGTTTCCTCATCAGTCTCAGTATTTTCTGCCACATAGTCTCCACTAGGATCCACATCTGGAGTCTCAGAGTTAGTATTGCTACAACTTGGATTGTCCAGGTATGGATCATAAGTAGGTGCTGATGTCACAGAATGCTGTTCGTCATGAGTAAACACATCAAATATGACATTGTTATAGCATGGATCAGTGATTGGTACCTCAGATACTGCAATGGCGTCATAGACAGGAGGTGCGTCAGAATCAGTGTCGTACTTAGTCTCCTGAAGATTTGCCATGAAGATGTAGTTCGTATTGATTTCCTCGAGGTCTTCCAGATCATCCATAATAGCGAAAAAGTCATTTTCCTCAGCACTCAACTGTAATCCTGCTTCTGACTTTCGTACTAACAGCATAGCTTTCTGAAGATACTCAGCATTCTTCTTTTGCAGCTTAGTGGGACAGTTTCTTGCCATGTGACCCAATCCTTGACAGTTATAACACTTAACCTGATTACCCTGATTTACATTTCCATAATTCCCAACGACTGGAGCTGCAACATTCCCATTTTATTACCCACTGCTCTATTCCCAACATTCTGACCCATCTGATTTCCAACATTCTGACCCAACTGATTACCCTGATTCGGAACCGCCTGATTGCCCATCTGAAATCCAGTAGCATATCCCTGTGGGTTCGCAATAACTCCAACCATTTGTCCTTGATGACCCATGTTCACACCCGGCAGTGCAATTTTCCTGTTGCGAGTGTTTGATGAAATCATTTGGTTGTTAATTGGTGTGGAATAGCGATTTCTGAATGCTTTACCCAAAAATGCAAATGCATGTAGCGAAGCTTGTTCTTGTTCAATTTCAAGATCAGTGATTCATTGTTCCTGGTAATGTTGTTGTTCTGGTGGATAGATTTGTTGTTGAGGAATAACAGCTTGTTGTTGTGGAATGTATTGCTGCAAGTTGTTGTTAGTGGAAGATGATGAAGCTTGTTGTTGTGTATTCACTTGAGTTTGAGTCTTTGCAATGAGTGCCAATGGATCATGATTCTTTGCTAATCTTTCTTTCCTGACTTCATTCACTTCATTTTGGTTTTGTTTCAGAAAATCGTTGAGTTGATCAAAGTTCACTTGATGTAAGTCTTTTGTTTGGTTGACAATAGTGACATATCGTCCCCATTCTTCTGGTAGATTGTTCAGGAACTTGATGTTGCTCACGATAGTTCTGGGTGTCAACTTGTTTCTGATCAGCTCATTCATTAAAGTGCAGAACCTTCCATAGTAGGATTCAATGGATTCTCCTGGAGTAGATGTAAACTTCTCCCATGTAGTTAGCAGCTTGTTCTCCGTATCTTGTTGACCAATTTTTGTTCCATGACGAAGCCGTCTAACACGTTCCCACATATCAAAAGCAGTTTCACAACTGTCTACAGCAGCAAAGATGTCTCTTGGTAAACCCAGTTGGACAATATGAATTGCCATGTCATCTGCTTCGACTTGTTTCTGATCCTCTTCAGTGTATTCTGATTCCTTTTGAACACGAAAAGATGGTGGGACAGGAGGTGTTGCATCAGCATTTCTAGGGTCTTGGACTTGTCGAGGTATAAAGGGTCCATTCGTAATGGATAGAATCATCAATTTTCCATTAGGTTTAGTCTTAATGTAACGAAGCATACGACTTGTCCATTGAAGATAACCACATTTTTCCAACATAGGAGGACGGTTTTCAGCACCGGCTGCATGAATGTCTTGTTGAGTTGCCATTGATGAAGGTATGTTATGATAAAGTTGATGTAGGATCGATTCAACGATAAAGGAGTTGTGTTTGATGAAGATTAAGCTCGGTTGTTGTAGTGAAAATTTGGTCTAACAACTTAAAAACCTCAATAACTTCTTTTCGGAGCGTTTTTAGGACTAGAAGTTTGACCCAAATCAACTTTAGTTTGTTTGGTAGTCTATTCTCCTCGTTCTCACGCTCGTTTTGATGGGCAGAACGCTGAAAACGGAGTTACGGTTCAAAAGTTATGGCCGTTTGAAGTTTTTACTCGTAATCCTTAAGCTTATGCATAAGCTTTGGTTGCTTAGGCATAAGTTTTGTTCCTTAGGCGTAAGAGTTTAACCTTAGGCGTAGATAGTGACCTTATGCGTAATAATTAATGCTTATGCGTAGAAATATTCTTACGCGTAAGATGTTACTCTTAGGCGTAAACAATATCTTACTCGTAAGTATTAATGCTTATGCGTAAAACACAGTCTTAAGCGTAAGATTTAAATCTTAGGCGTAAAAACTCGCTTACGCGTAAAACACGAATCGTATCTCTCTAACTTATCCAAGCTAGTGAGATTTCCCAAGTCGAAGTGTTCCACAAACTTATCCAAGTGAGGGAAGCACTGAGTCACCGTTGTTGCACGAAGATTCTTAACCAAATGCTTATGCGTAAAACCTTAAGCGTAAAAATAGGGTTTTGACTTTTTCTTACGCGTAAAAAGATGGTTTTGACTTTCAGTTCTTACGCGTAAAAAATTCCCAGATTTTCAGACGATTTCAGATGCACAAACAGTTTCCAAAACACTCAAATACCAAGAAAGATTTGACCTTTGTCACCCAAAGAGCTTTTTCTGCTTATGTGTAGAAACGAACAACCCAATACATACGAGTTTAAAACTAAAGAA
This sequence comes from Chrysanthemum seticuspe, assembly GCA_019973895.1. NCBI lineage: Eukaryota > Viridiplantae > Streptophyta > Magnoliopsida > Asterales > Asteraceae > Chrysanthemum > Chrysanthemum seticuspe. Next base: position 114,244,235 of record BPTQ01000006.1, on the reverse strand, counting down.
AAACACGTAAAGCTTCGAACTTTTTCCAAAAACTAGAATCCTTTACACTATAAGAACCTCAAACCATAAGAATCTTGAAGATTTTAGTGCAAAAATTAAAGTTTTAAGCGTGACAATATTGAGAACGAAACTACGCGTAACAACACAAAAAAAACTTCAACCAAAACACTCCTAAACCATTGTTAGGTGATTGATACCAATTGTAGGACCACGTTTTTACACCAACCTTACGCGTATACCACCTTATCACAAGATGAACACACGTAACCAAACACAATACGTAAATGAAGAGAGAAACAAAGATGAGAAAGATGGTGACTTGATGTTATGCGTATGAAATAAGATGAAAGAAAACTTTATTACTTGAAAGAAAAACACACTCAAGCACACCCCTCAAATGAGACTTTGTGGCTTGGCCATGGGCTTCGTGGATATGGGTTGGACATGGATTGGATGACAACTTATACAAGGCTAGCTTAACATAACTTCTAGCCATTTAGCTTAGTCCAATCCACAAGCCCGTTGACTATTCTAATACGATATCTAACACACGTTACAAAGTTCCTAAATGTGAATGACCATCACTTCTAATAAAAACTATTAAGGCTAACATAAACCATATTGATGATGAACCTTCTTGGTTTTGATTTGAGATGAGATGAGATGAAGAAGAAGATGATGTTTTGAATGAGAGGAAATTTTTTAAAGTAGAAGATTTGAAAAAGTGAGGATTTGGTGGAGTAGACGTCGAAGGGGTTTTTAAGGGGAAGGAGGAATTTTTGAGATTTATGTTTTGTTTTATTATTAGAAAGATATGTTATTTTTGGATTAAATGAAAAAAAACACAAGTTTTATAAACCTCGACTTTAGACGAAAAAGTAAAACGTATGCGAGAAAGACTTCCTAATGAAGCTACATGTAATATATGAGTATGAACAAAAGATAATCCTATAGATATCTATGTAAGCATACTTAATTATCAAGCTAATGTTATTTAGAGATAAGTGGGAAGTCATACTTCTAATGCACTTAGGAATGTCTTTACAAATGACACAACAAATGTCAGTAGACAATTTCGGCTCCTTTGTGTTTAGGATACCTTCTTAGGGAAGGTATTCTTGTTACCAAGCAATTCCTATGGCTTGGTAGGTATGAGCTTTAACTAAGCAACTTGACAAAGATGATTAGTGCAATTAAATAAATAAAAAGTAAGAAAAAATTGTTGTCATCTAACCAACATCCAAACAAAGAGTTTTTAATAACATGATATTTATTTTTATTAAAGACCTTCTTTATAGTTTTCAATTAACCATGGATCGTATCAAGTTTTTAAAGTAAAATATACTTTAAGGAACTTGGTAACAAAGCTCTGATGCCAATTGTGGAAAACTAGAAAGGGGGTTGAATAGTTTTACCAATTAAAACTTTGTTTTAAACTATTTAGATCGACTTATGTCAATCAATTTAGATGTATGTTGGATGTTGATAAACAAACATATAGAAATGTAAGTATGTAATGAAAAGATAAAGAGTAAGGAGCACAAAACCACAACGCGAGTATTTATAGTGGTTCGGCTACAAGGATACCTTCCTTGCCCTACTCCACTCCCCGAGTCACCTACTCGAGAGTTCGTAATCACTACACAACACCAGCTCCTTATGGCGGAGAATCCTTCACAACGTCGCCTACTCTTTTTTCGGTACTAGGCTAACCACCGGGTTCTTTCACCAAGGTGAACCACACCTACCACTACGTCGCCTATCCTTTATCCGGTACTAGGCTAAGTACCGAGTTCCATTACAATGGAGGAACTACTACCCAGCACTACACAACACCTAATCCCAAAGGATATTTACTCCTTATAATAACATCATCAAGGATAACAATATCCTTTGACCCAATACTAATCTATCATGTACATCGAATCACACCATATCGAATGTAAACCTTAGGCACCTTTCACTAATGCCTTTGACTCGATCTTCAAGACACCCTTCACTAGTGCTTTCAATACGGACGATCGACACCCTTCACTAATATCTTCGTCTTGACACTTGAGACGTCTTTCACTAATGTCTTCAACACTACACTTCTTATGAGGAAGAAGAAAACTATCAACAAGAGAACCTCAGTAGTCTTGATGATAACGAAGCATGGCAACTCATGGACGTGAGCTTGCTCGACTTCAAAAGATGGTGATCTTGCCTTTAAGAGGAACCTAGAGAATCACACAAAAACAAAACTACTTACATAGATCACTTGGATCTGAGGTTAGAGAGTTTGTAACTCAAGGAGAAAATATGTGAGAAAGGGGTGAGAAACAATGAAAAAATGGCTCACTATTTATAGAGAGAAAATGTCTATTGTTCCACGGATCCCTCACTTGAGGGATCCGTCCAGTGTAATATTGGGGATCCGTGGGACGCTCCCTTTTGCCCATGGGTTTTGGGTCATGGGTCATGGGTTATGGATCATGGTATCTACCTAGATTCAATGCATCTAGTCCATGGTTCATGGATTAAAACTACGGGCCATGGATTAAGACCATGTATGACTTAAGCATGATGTCATGAAATGGGTTATGGGTCAAGCTCCATGGGTATGGGTCATGGACTTTGGGTTGTACCCAACTATATTCAATGTATTTGGTCAATGGGTCAAATACTTAAGTTTCTACCCATTGATATTACCCATTATAATACATACTAGTTATGTATATATTTGCCCAATATGTAAACACTAGTTGTTGTACATATGTATTATTAAATCATAAAAACATTTATACTTGTTTTAGTGTTTTATGTGAAAACGTAAGTGTCTTAGAAAACTATTGGCTCAAAACATTTACGTATTTTATTTGTTTCGTTAAAATGATTTTACGTTTGTTATCGACAAAACATTAGAAGATCATAAAATATAAATAAACGTTTTTACGGCTTATTTGTATTAACAAAAAAGATATATGACACACAAACAAGCAAACAATTAAGCATGGGTTGCCTCCCACGAAGCGCTTTTCTTTATTTATGAGTCTTGTTGCTAGACTCGAAGTCGTGCTCTTACGTACCTATGTAAGTAAGTTTATCCTCAAGAATGTCATAGGGATCAAACTTATCATTTATCTTCCTATTGGTACGCTTAGTCCGGTATGCCTTTTCAAACTTTTCTCCATCGGGATCATAGATTGTCATCCTAATGTGCCATTCTCCATTTCCATCACTAGGTGGCATATCCCAACTCCAATTATGCTTAGGCTTCTCACTCTCAAATTTCCACTTATTCATGTTAAGATTAATGGGCAAGGTTCCTAGGAACTCGGTCAACTTCCTAAACACTAAGGTATCCTCGAACGGATTCACTTCAATGTCCCTAGCCAATTGTTTTTCATGGAAAGTTGAGTTACTTACGAAGGTCTCTTCTAGATAGAAAGGTCATTGAGGACCTACAAAATCTCCATTAGTCCAAGGTCCATATCTAGATGATTTTCTATCCAACATGATCTCATAGGGTATTTCTTCCTCTTTGTAGTAGATATGCTTCTTGACATCGTAAATTGACCTAGCACTCCCTTCTCCTACCACTATCTTAGACATCTTACAATCAATTATGGCACTAGCGGTAGCTAAGAATCCTCTTCCTACTAACAATGGGCATGTTGGGTCTTTATTCATGTCTAGCACATGGAAATCCGCCAAAAGAGTTAATCGACCTACGTGCACTACCATGTCCTTAATTATCCCTACCGGATATGCAATACTACCGTCCGCTAGACCTAAGATGGTTTCCGTTGGTTCTATCTTACCAAGGTTAAGGCTTCTATGGAGGGACAACGGAAGAAGATTTATGCTTGATCCTAAATCGGCTAATGTGTCGAAAGATTTGGAATTTCCAATTCTACACGGAAGAATGAATAGCCCGGGATCATCTAACTTCTTAGGTAACTTATTTTGCACAAATGCCGACCCACGTTCTCCTAATTTTAGTTCTTGCTCATATTTTTCTTTTAAAGCATTATAATAAGGCGCATGAGTCAAGACTTCAAGAACCGGTTTTTCTTGGTGGAGCTCCTTATACTCCTCTTCTAGATTAGGTTTAGGTTATTGGTTGATGGGTTTCTCAAGAGTTTGATGGACTGTTGGTTCGGGTCCTTGGTATCTTATGAGGGATCGCTTGGAACCCGTGTTGATGGCGTTGACCGAGTGGACTTTTGGGTGTGAAGGGCATGGATATGCACTCTTCCATGGTGAGCAATAACATGAAGTTGATGAAATCGAATTCACTTTTGGGTTCTTTATAGTGTCACTCGGGAGTTCTCCAATCTCCCTGTCATTAAAGGCTTTTAAGAGGGCGTCGAGCTTGGTTGTCATCTCGCTTTGTCGTTGCTTGAAATTGGCTTCAAGCTTAGTCAATCGAGCTTCTTGAGATGACATGAATTTGGACACCATTGCCTCTAGACTAGTGGAATTTCCGGTGTCGTTTGGTTGAGACCTATTGGGTGGACTAGATGGGTTTTGGGGCGGGTTTGAGTTTTGGCTCCACCTAAGGTTAGGGTGATTTCTCCATGAGGGGTTGTAGGAATTTCCTAAGTTGTTTTGCTCGGGCTTGAAAGTGTACCACTTATCTCCCGCTTCATCAGTACGCGTAGAGGCGTAGTCCGCAAAAGCTTGTTCGGGGAGTTCTGTGCAATCACGAGTGTCGTGGGGACCACTACATAATTCACAAGGTAGAGTGATTTTGATCACTTGATGTGAAGACTTAGTATTCTTGTAAGAGCTCATTAGGAATTTGACTTGATCTTCAAGTTCGAGCATCCTACGATTAGAAGGTTGTGAGTCAATAGGAGGTAAGGAGATTGCCTTGACGGTTTTAGGCAACTCATGGGGGTCATTCCAACTTTCGTTGTCATAGAGGGCAAGGTCCTCTATTGTACCCCATGATTCTTTCGCATCGAGGTCACTAAGTTTGCCACCGGCCACTTGGTCGATGGTTTGCCTAGTTGAGAAGTTGACATGATCGTAAAAGATCGATGCCGTGATGAGGGAATTTGTGGAGTAAGTCCTTGAATCGAGTCCACGCCTCATAGAGATTTTTTCCTTGATGTTGTTGGAACATCAAGATGTCATTCCTAAGTTTGGTAGTTCTCCCCGGTGAGAAAATTTGGGCGAGGAAACGAGTGGTGAGATCATCCCAACTTGAGATGGATCCGGCGGGAAGTCGCTCAAGCCAATTACTAGCTTGGTCCCGTAGAGAGAATTGGAAAAGACGTAAACGCGTGGTCTCCTGTGTGGTAGCATCAAGGTCGATGGAATCAATGATTTTAAGGAAGTCCTTGAGATGCTGATTAGGAACTTCGGAACGAAGTCCATGGAATGCACATCCGTTTTGCACCAACCGGATGGTGTCGGATCGCAAGGCCGTAGTTTGAGCTTGATCGGGGAGCTCAATGGTGTTCCTATAGCCTTTGTGGCTCACTCTAGAGTATTCACCAAGAGTACGGCCTCTTGGCGGGTCAATTGGTGGTGGGTCGATGGGAAGTGGTTGATTTGGTGGTGGGTTATCACCTTCCATGATGAAAAGTGATAGGCTACGAACAAAGTCACAAAGAAGGGGGATAGACTACAAGGAAGCAAAAAATGAGAAAAAATCTTACTTGATAGGAATCAAGCAAGGGAACCTAAATGAGATAAAAATCAAACTAGCTATTCTAGTCCCCGGCAGCGGTGCCAAAAACTTGATGCGCGTACTAAGCGCGTTCGGGGTCAAAGGAACTTCCTTTTCTTCGAGCAAGTTTTTCAACCACTTAGGCAGTGAACCTAATCGTTGTAGTGTAGTATTGGGTATGCCTCGAGGATTGATATCGTTCTCTAGGGGAATAGGAATGCTAGCAAGAAATGTATTACGAGAAGGAGGGGGTTGACGATGATTCCTTTTTTTTTTTTTATCTTTTTATAGTTTTTTAGAAAGCTAAGGTAAATATCTCGGGGAAATTGGTTGGGGGTGGTACTTCTACCGATTACTTCTACTTATCTAATTATCTTTTACTACGGGTAGCTATGTCTATTTTATGTGTGCTCGTATGATGATTAAAAAATGTGTTTACCTAGATACTATTACTCCCTAGTTATCTTTTATTGGTCGGTTGAATTGTCACACCTTATCTTAACGCGTTGTATTTCTAAGGTCGTAGGGTGTGCATAGTCCCTAACTCTTTGAGTTATCCTTCGGGATTAGCATACGAAATCCGCAAGCCCTTAAGCTATTTCATTCATAAACCTCACTTTCACAAAGCATACTCAAGCATTAAGCACAACGTATGATGCCTAGTTGCACTCCTAAGCCAATTACAATTAAGATAAGAAACAACCTAACAATAATTAATAACTAGGTTTCATAGATCTAAGCAAACACACAAGAAATTTAGCTAGACATGGTAAACAAGCAAGCATACACACAATCAATTGAAGACATAATGATACTTTGGATTAAAATAATTATCTCGATGTATAAAATAGGGTTTGGGACCCTAAGATACTGTCCAAATCGGACTACAAACGTTTAGTGTTTTTTTATTCAAAAGTCTACCTCTCTAAATGCAGAAAAATCGAATTCTATATATAGATTTACAAGTACGACGGCGTCACCTTTTGGATGGGACGCCGTCAGCTCGCCGTCATTAGGGTTTCGTCTTGGCCAAGTCACCGATGGGACGCTGTCACCTTAGAGTTGTGACGGCGTCAGTCTTCAGTTGGGATGTCGTCTTGATTCTGGATCTGGGCCGTCTGAGATGAAAATTCTGAGTGACGCCCTTCTTCTTCAAAGCCTGACGGCGTCAGGTTATACGAACAAAAATTCCACTGAGCCTTCTGGTGCATGTTTTGGTCAAGTCTCTATAGAGGGACGGCGTCGCCCTTTGATTGGGACGCCGTCAGGTTCTGTTTGAGCAGCTTGAGTGACTTCGATCTTGACTTTGCCATTTTCATCATGCATTCGCTCCTTTTCGTCCAAATGTGCTTCATTCCAGCATTTTGCTTTCAAGAGACCTAAAAAGTGAAAAGGAACGAAATTAGGCAGTAACGGATATAAAAGTGGTCGATTAAGGGCTTAAATGACCCCCTAAAAGTGTACATTTTAAATCCTTATCAGGTATATTAGGATATTCATTATCAAAAAAGTTTAATTGGTTTAAGTCTTGAAAAGCATTTTTAGAAGTAGTATCAGTTTTATCAATGTCTGTGTAAAACCCTAAATTCGTGAACGCGTTAAAAGACTATAATACCCCTCATTGTGAAAACCCGTAAAATATAACGAGTTCGTTAAATGTTACCTTATAATTAATATTGTAAGACACAAAAATAAACTTATAATTATATTCTAAATAATTATCAAACAATAAAATGTTACATGTACCTACTTAAGAAAATAAATACAATGTACAAAGCTAATGTTGGAAGGTGAATTAAGTTATGATTTAGTCTTGTGTTTTTCCTATTTGGTCGGCCAAAGAAACGCCTATAGGCTCCTCAATCTTTGCTAAATATAGTTCAACTCTATCACAATATATCCCCCATAATCTCATTTAAAAGATATCACAAAACCCTAAACTCTCCTACACAAAATATACGGCAAAGAAAAATACTCCATCCTCCATCCTTTTTCTGTCGACACAAAAACAGGCCAAGGTAAGGTTCGAAGGCCCTTTTCAAGGCGAGATTCATGTGGTGTTTGCAAGTGTTAATTTGGTTTTGTTGTGGGTCTTATTGCTGCTGTTGTCGTGGTGAACTAGGGCAAAAGAAGGGTGCTTTGGTTTGGTTTATTTTGTCCATTGTTCTTCTCCTTTGGTTCACGTTACAAGGTACCAATAATGTCCTCATCTCGCTCTTTTGTTTTGCCCCTGGTCGTGTAACATATTCACCATACGCATGGGTTGTCACCATAAAACATGCCTCTTTAATATTGAATCCAAGCCATGAGAAAACCTATGTATTGGTCGACTAATGCACCCCTTGTTTTCTGTTTTGAAACTGAATTCTGGTCGTGTAAATGGTACTTTGTACGCATGCTTTCTTGTGCATAAAACGTGTCTTGTTAATACTAAAACAAAGCTAAGAATAATCTAACATATGGACTACATAAAATCATGAAAAGATCACTATATGTCGACCTAATGTACTACTTATTTTCTGTTTGTGAATCAAATTGTGGTCATGGGTTCTTGGGAGTTTCATACGCATGGTTTGTGATTGGAACATGGCTCATTTAAGGATTTAACAAGCTAAGGCTAAACCTATTATTATGCTACATGAATCTATTTGTATATGTCATCTAAGTATATAAAAGCCTATACGCATGTTTTCTTTATCCATCTAGCATGTTACTTAAGTTGTTAAAACGTGGCTATGTCGTATCTAATGTTTTTGCTATATAAAAATCATGAATCTAACCTCATATATATGTGTCGACTAATATACATTAAAAGTCTTGGCTAGGAATATGATTTTGGACCTTTAATCACATAAGGGATGTTTATAACTTTTTTTTAACGTGTCTAAGGTTTAGTAAAATATATGATAATCATGAATAAAACGTAGGGCTTGTTTACGTGTATACATGTATAGTATATGTAAATTAAAGGTTTATTGATAATTATTGAAACTAAAGGGTTTGATTGGTAAATATAATAACTAAAAGGAGTAAATTAGTAAAATGGGTAAAAATGGCATATTTACACTTAAGACCCTACACTTTATAATATTTACATTTTAGACCCTAAACTTATGTTATTTGACATAAATGATCCTTAAAGTATAATAATACTCACTTAACCTAATATGACTTCAAAATACATCGTAAATGGCTAAACTTACTAAATACGGAAACCTGCTAATTATGGAAAAATACTAAATATAGAAACCTGCCATTTATGGAAAGTTACTAATTATGGAAACCTGCCTAAAATAGAAAGTTACCTAAAATAGAAAGTTACCTAAAATAGAAAGTTACTTAAAATGGAAAGCCGTCTAAAACGAGTAATCTGATTCTTATTAAGCGTTATCGAATTCATATAGGTTTCGGGCGAAGGGATTGATTCATCTCGTGATTTTACTTTCTTGTTTTGCTTGCTTCGGATAAGGTACAGATATTCTTACCTTTCTCATAAGGTTTCTCATGACCTCTTTGTATCTTTGATCTCTTGCCTTCTGTTTATTGAACCTTTTCTCTGATATTGAACCTCTGATATTGACCTTTGCTATTGACCCCTCTGTTACTGAACTGTTGATATTGAACCACTGTTACTGAACCTTTGATATTGAACTGTTGTCATGAACCCTTGATTTGTGATCTACTGATATTGAACCTTTGATTTTAATTGACTCACACACTGTATACTGTGGACCTTTTCTTTGACTTGTCAGTTTGATACCCGAGCCGTTAACTAGTCATGGAGGTACCATGACCGTGTCATTGATGCACCAATGGCATGACTCTAGTGTGGTTGAGTGATGTTCCACACCGTCCCTATACTGTACTAATTATGCGCGCTTCATTGTTATTGTTATGGCCACTAATGTTTCTGTAAGGGCGTATGGATGCATTCAAGATTTGTATTGTACTGTTACTGTTATATATATACTGTACTGGTGATGTGGTGAGTGTGTGCATTACACCCCCTCACATACTGGGAGCTGATCACTCCACTGGCTATTTGAGGTCTCCCCTCCTACTGGACTGGTATTCCGAGATCACCCCTCCGAATACAATGGTTATTACTGGATACTGACTGTTACTGCTACTGTATTGTACTGTTGATATTACTGTATTGAACTGTTGGCTCGTGGTGGATTACTGACCCTTTCCCTTTTCTTTCACCCTATTCTATATACTGTTACACTTCTCATATACATTGTTTACTATTTCGTATCTTGACTTCAGTTCCTCATTATTGCTATTGTATTGTTATATCTATTCACTAGGCTTTTTGAGCTCAGCCGCGTTTCTTTTCCTGCGGCAGGTTATTAAGTTAGGAGCTGGGGGCTTTTCTTGGGATTTGAGAGTAGGATGCTGAGTGTGGATTGACCCTAGTCATCTTTAGACTTCTATTACCATTGCTACTTATTTTGGAGATTTAGACATTGTATTGTTTCATTTCTTTTGGACATCTTTTGGAACTTTTGTATTGTTCAAGTCACGTTGACTTGCTATCTTTTGGCATTTATTATAAGACTTTCGCTTGCATGGTTTATATGTATTGTTCTAATTGACACCATAAATGTGATACTTCTACCCTTGTCGGGTTAGGGTGTTATAATTATGGTATCAGAGCCCAGGTTTACGACTTGTAGTCAGGACCTGTGACATATAGACCCTAAGCTTTGACCCGTAGAGCTTAAGTTTTGACTGGTGAGGTTTGGGTAGATCTTAGGTTTCATTCTCGTCATTTCCGTTCATGTTTTTCATCTTATTTTCTGACCCTTGCTAATCGTTTTGAATATCGTTCAGATGGTGAATACACGCAGAAACGGTGAGGCTGGTGGGGACGATGCCCCCAAATTTGAAGCCATGATAGCTGACGCTCTAGCTAACGTTCTTCCTAATATCACTGCTTAGTTGGTCACTACCGTCACCAACAATATCAGAAACCATGCTAGCTCTTCAGGCGGAGGTGGTGGTGATGCTGCCAATCCACCCACTCCAATTCATGTCTGGATCGAGCGTTTCAACAAGCTCAAGCCTATTCCTTTTCGCTCTGATGCTACACCTACTGAGGCGGAAGATTGGGTAACACACATGGAAACGTTATTTAACGTTTTGGGCTGTGCAGATGAGTTCAAGACCAAGCTTGCTACTTTTAAGCTAGAGGGCGACGCTCTCAACTGGTGGAAGGCATACCTCCTAGCCAAGGAGGAAAATTTCATTGATACCTGCACTTGGAACACCTTTCGCGAGATTTTCTACAAGCAGTACTTTCCGGAGTCCGAGCAGCAGCGTTATGAGCGGGACTATAACGCTATATATCATTTGGACAGGGAGAATTCCCATGAGTATATGCAGAGGTTTATGAGGCTAGCAGGTTTTGTTGGGACTATTGCAGGGGATGCGAGGAGACAAGCCCGGCATTTCAAGTGGGGCTTAAAGAGATGGGTATTGGACCGATTGATCAACAATGAGTATGCTGAAGTAGTACAGGTAGCGGACGCAACCCGCAATATAGAGATGCTCCATGCTGATCAGAGCTTTAACAAAAGAGGTAGGGAAGGCGATAGGAGTAACCATCGGGGTCGCCATGACCAAGGGCAGGAGTTCAGAGGTCGCCAAGATCAAGTGCAGCAGTATAGAGGTCGTCAGGACCGGGAGTATGACTCGAGACTTCAGGAGTCTCGGGATTAGGAGCAGCGGAGGTTTGGTAGATCAAGAGATGACCGTCTGGGTCAGGGCGGCAGTGGTCAGCGACAGTACCGAGACCAGTCTTCTCGTGGTTCTTATCATGATCGTTCGGCATCTTCTCCTTCTCAGAGGAGGACTTTTGAGGCATTACCTCCTCCTCCTAAGTGTGCTACTTGTGGAAATGCACATTCAGGTGTTTGTCATATGGTTACCGGGGCTTGTTATCGTTGTGGGTCTACAGATCATAAGGTGAAGGATTTCCCAAAGAAGAGAGACAACAGGGGTGAAGAGAGGTTAGCTCGTCAGTAGTTTCTTTTATTTCTTTTCCTTGATACTGATGTTTGACGTTTATTTCTTTTTGTTAGGTCACCATGTTTGCAACACAAGCATCAATGTATAAGAAATGAGATAAGAAGGATCAAATGAACACTTAAACATAAACACACGAATGAATAGAAAAGGTTTAGGCGTAGGTTTTGTATAAAAGTGAACAACCAACTCTCAAATGAGAGTTACAAGACTATTTATAGGGGAAGGGAGCTAGGGCAACACATCTAGTCCCTTCCTTTCCTTATTGGGCTTTTGTATAGGCTCATGGGCTTTCTACATGAGCCTAGCCTTAATTACTAACATAAAAGCCTTAATTAAGCTAACTATTACATATTGATTACTAACACTTGAGAAATGGTTTAGGAGTGATTCCAACAATCTCCCCCTAAGTGTTAGTAATTGATGTCTTAAGTAATCTTAAACAGTTGTTGGTGCAGATGTAATAGTAGCTTTGACGTCTTCTGACATTCTTCTTTCTTGTGAGAAGAAGTGTCGTGATTCCAACAATCTCCCCAGTGTAGGGATCTTGTTTTCTTTGAAGTATTCTGCTTTGACGTCTTTGATTTCTTTGTTTTTTAATTCTTTGTTCTTTGTGATGGTTGTGATAGTATGTTGTTGTCAGCTACAGGTCAGCTTCGTTGCTCCAGCGTCTCCACGTCTTTCTCCAACATGCTCACCCGCTCATTTGACAATGAATTCCAGATGTGAAGTAGTTCTCGAGTCTTTATAACTTTGTAGATTCTCTGATTAGATGAAGAATCATTATCACTTTGTGTTGCCTTTGAAATTTGAGAGAACTTCTTTTGTGATGTTGTTGGTATGACCATGTGGAGAATCAGCACGATCTCTTCCTCCCGCTAGCATCCATCAGCAGCATCTCCGGTACAGTCACGAACACCAATTGATCATTGTAATTTTTTTATAAAGAATTGATTACTACAATTGTTCTACTGATGAATGCCTTGATTTCATTCACCTTGGTCGGGCGAATCAGCCGTCCGAATCCCGTAAAGGACAGTTGGCATTACATCGAACAAGTTCAAGTAATGACCCACATATTCAGGACTTGATTCTTGAAAGGAATCTCCTTAGTGGGAAATCCAGCACTTACAAGTTCGAACTTCGAGAGTGTCAACAGCATAATGTGAAGACACATCTCTAATTCTTGAAAAGGCTGTTCCTGAAACTGGATGCCCTCAAGAAGACTAACACGATATACCAAAGTACATCTACGGTTCAGGTGAGTCGCTGAGGTACACCGAAGCATCACCCCACGACTGTAGACCATTTGAGACACACTAAGCGTAACCAACAAGGAGTTACCGAAGTGACCTACTGTCAGGGCTGTTTGATGTAGACCCTGGCAGGAGTTTCCATTCAATCACTGAGGATCACAGTTGTGAACCCCTCATAAATGTTCTCGACAGATTGCTAAGATCTGTGTAGGACTCGATAATGTATCACTTGCGTCCTTATTGTTGAACGACAAGTGATGAATTGTTGAGTGTTCCTAAGAGATCTTTTGATGAATCTCGTGGCTCTAGACTCAATAGTGCGCTTTGGTTTTCCTAAGCGGAGACTAGGGAGAGGGTCTCCTTCTTCAATATTAGCAATCTCTAAGAGAAAGCCGATAGTTTACGTAGGGTTCCCTGTGAGAATGAAACAAGTTTTTGATGAGAGAAACTTGAGTAGCTAAGAAGGTTTAGTGCATGCGTCACTGGGTCCATGACGACTTTGATCTTCAATACCGGTGTCACCTAGTGACAACCAGTAGCATATGAGTTGAACCCGGTGTCTGCCCTAAGTTGAATAATCTAGAGGGCTATTTCTTTTCACCCTTTTCTTTACTTTTCTTTTTAATTCTCCAACTCCTTCTTTCTCCGATTCTCATTTTCTCCTTTTTATAATCATACCTAAGGACTTTTAAATTCTAACTACTGGTGGTGTCCTTGGGTAGATCCCTCCGGCTCTGGCGGATCATAGGACGGTTATTCCTAACCTTAGTCACCTTATAACTCCATGACTAACCTATGTTGCCATAAAACCATTTTCGTGAAAAATCTCTCAAAGTGGTTATGAGTAAGAAAATTTTGTACCACTGAACAAGTTTTATATTTTGCAAAAGTACTCCCCCTCAACACGTGCTTAAGTAATTTTACAGAAGTCTGCATGGTGAGAGAAGAGCGCGCACTTTTGAATTGATCAACTCAAGATAGACACTTCCCCGTGAGAGACAGTTACATCACTGACTATGTCAGCTTGAAGTTGTAAACACTCCTTGGTGAGGAGGTTTGACCCGTCAAGGTTCATGTCTACCAAGAGTTTCTCGAATGGTACATCTACTAGGACAAGTCCTTTGCGAGACACGTTTACATCACTAGCTAACTAGTTTGAAATTATTACCCGTCCCGGACAAGTCTTTTTGAGTTACTAACATTTAAGAGCTCGTCAATTCATTGGTTAAGTCTTTATCACGAAGATTCAATAGCAATTCACAACATATTTCTTATCATATAATTTTTCTCCCCCTCAAAAATGGCATATAAATGTTATTTTTGATGAAATTTTGATATCGTATATGTCCATTTTGAGTTTTGTAGGAAGAATTCCATGAAGAAAGTTTTGTGAACAAACTTTTAAGCAAACACTCCCCCTCAACAAGTGATGTTAACTTTTGAGGTTTTGAAAATCATAAGGGGAAGTACTTGTTCTTTTGAGCAAAACTTTGAAAAGTGAAAGTTTTGATAAGTTTTACTCAAAAGTAAGAAGCTTTCGCTCCTTTTATAAGGATTGTGGCACTGATGCGTACCACATAGTCCTTTCATTACAAGTACGGGCTGTACACTATTATGTGTGCACAAACCATAGTCAGATAAAGATCAACACATCCAAATATTAAGAAAAGAAACAGATTAAGGAGTACCAGGAATTCCAGCAATAACACTAGGAGTCCTGTCTGGGAGTTGATAGCCTGTTAGAGAAATACTTTGACGTCCACCCACGAAGCTCTCCAAAGTCCTCATCTGATCCCGACGAAATAACCTTTCATTAATCCTGGTGATGATCTTCTTCACATCCCTCATGTCCCTAGGATTCCACCTCTTCTTTGACCCTATGCCTTCATGAATCTCTTTTAACCGATATGCCAAACCATCACGAACCTTCTTCTGTGTATGATCACAGAACTTGTGAAGCTCCTTGCACGCCATGAAGCAATTTCGGTGAAGTTTAGTGCGGTAAACTACCCCAAATGGTTTCTTAATGATGGTGTATTGAGCAAGATGATTGATATCGGGAAGGTCTAGTTGTGGTTTGGTGAGATTAACCCGTTTCTGGTACGATTCCACGGCAAATTGAATATCTTCGACACGTTCCTGGATCACGATGCTTCTGATGAATATTAGCAATGACTTGATGTACTAGAGCTGGATGTTGGTGGAGAATTGTCGCATTCGTCCTTGTACCTTGGCAAGGTACATATCTTCAATGTCATTGAGCGACAATCTCGGGAAATCCGCTTCAGAAAAGTCATATCCTTGTTCTTCTTGGCGTTTGACTACTATTTTCTTCAGGAATGTGTAGTCCCACTTCGAAGACAGAGTAACATGCATTATTGCAATGATCCGTTCTTCACTGAACACTTCCTTTTTCGATTTAAGTACCTGGCATCTTCTGTAGTAGATTCTTCTTCGTTTTGGCCAATGATGAATCCCATACAGTGCATCGAGGTCATACTTTTCCACATGGTCAACAAACATATGTTTGGCTTCTTCCTCGATGGCTATGTTGTTTGAGTAGATTGCTGCCGGGAATGGGAAGGTGAGTGAGGTAGCGTATTTTGTGCTAACATCGCTACCGTGTAGAAGAAATTCCAGGTCATTATTCAAGAAATAACGGTAGGGAATCTTTGGTTGATCAGGTCGGCCAATGGTAGGTAGTGGCTTAGTCCAGTCGGTGTAGTATGGAGCCTTGTCTGGTCTGGTGAAGTCGATATTTGATTCAGGGTTGAGCCAATCAATGTTGTTGGACATGGCTCGTGCAATGTTGTCGAGATGATGACTTTTCTTTAGTTTCATCTTCATCTAGCCAGGAACAACTGATGTTGACTTTTCTTCTTTGGCTTTGAGGATGATGTTGGTTGCTTCGTTGATTTAGAAGAAGGAGGTTGTTGTTGGGGCTCGGGAATCTCTTCATTGTCACCACCAGTGTATTCAAAGTGATCACCAGTTTTTTGCGTTGGTGGTGGAGACTCAGAGTCCTGAGGTTTGTCTTTAGCAGGGGAACATTGTGGAGATCTTCTGGAGGTGGAGGTCCTTTGGGGTGGTGGAGGCATAGATGATGAATCGTCATTTTTCTTCTTATGTTTCGGCTCAGAATCCTTGTCTGCATCATCATCGTCTCTTGGACGCTTAGCCCTTTCAGCTGCCGCTTTGCATGAAGTTTTGAGTTGATATTCCAGCAATGCCTCTAATAGTTTAGCTTCGTCAGAAGTAAACGTTGCGGATCTTTTAGACATTTGAAAAACAAGCTTGGAAATCAATTTTGCATCAGAGACAACCTTAGGCTCAATTGGATTGATTTGCATTGCTACTGGAGTAGATTGCATTGTTTGCTTGACCAATTGCATGAGATTTGGATAAAGTTTTCTGGTGAACATCTCTCTTGTCACTCCAGGGACGGTGTCGAGAAGAAACTTGTGAGTATATTCTCGGATCGTCTTTTCCATTTCCCCTTGGATATCTCTATTCAGAAACTGTTGAATTTGTTCCCTTTCTTCTGAAAACTCATTTATCACATCCTGAAGAATGTTTATTCTGTCGGCCAGTTGATTAAGTTTCTTGTTGACCACGTTCTTCTTCCTTACTTGCCTGACAGCCTTATCAATCTTTGTTTTGGCTCGTGATGCCCAAGTATTGCTCGGTTTCTTGACTGATTTGGATGCGGATCTTGTGGTGGTGTCTTTGGATGGTGGTGGTGATGAATGAGAAGATGAGTCAGACGAAGATGATTCATGAGAAGGCTCTGGCTCATTTGGTGGCTCAGAGGTTTGTTCCTGGTTATGGTCCGGACTATCTAGAAGATAATCATCAGCTTCTTCTTCAGCTTTAGCCTGTTCTTCAGCTTTTACCCTGGCCTCTTATTTAGCTCGAGCTTCTTCTTCTTTTCTTTCTCTATCAGCTTCCTCAATATCTTCATCAGTTATCTTTTCAGTCTTCTCCTTTTCTGGTTCCTCAAAGTCGAAGATAAGTTCATCCTCTTGCTACTTTTGTTCAGATTTGTGGGTGGCGGTACCAGTTTCCTTATCAGGTTGATTAACCGCATCGAAAACTGGTGTGGTTAGTGCACCACCACTTGAACCTCCAAGGCCACGAGTCTGTTGAAGATTAAACTCCTTAGCAACATGTTGTAGCCTGAGATGCTTCAGTGTTTTCCTGTAGTCTTTATCCTCATCCTTTGGCTCTTCATCTGAACTGTCTTCTTCCTCCTGATCTTCCACTGGAGTCTTACCCTTATCAGCTTTAGGACTAAGAGGTTCGTCAGTTGTTGTTGTGTCATCTGTAACAGATTTCGAATAATGAACCTCCTCATCCGTCTCAGTATCCTCTGAGTCTTCGTCCATTAGTTTAGGTGCCGATTGTGGATTAGGAGTGGCAACCTTTAATGGAACTTTTCTTTTGCGGGAAGGATTCCTCTTTGGATACTTAAGGGCACTTCCAGTGCTTGAAACACTTCCTGTACTGCCTCTCCTGGTTTTCTTAACTGTAATTGGGGAAGACTTTTCATCAATGAATCCTACTTTGACTAACGCAACTGCTTCTTGATATCGTGAGTATGATTGAAGTTTCTTGATATCTTTAGTGAGAAGGCAGTCTGTCAGTACAACACCTTGTTTCTTTGTTGTTGATTCTTTGAATCTGACAACATTCAGAGTAGGCTCAAACAGTTTGGAGTGATGGTCGGGGTCATCAAGTCTCAAGGGAATGTCAACATTATTCTCGAGAATCCTTTGGATCAACAATTTAGTGTATCTGATGTAGGGAATCTTGGTGCCAGGCTTCCTGAGGTAAGACATCATGTCATCCCATATCAGGCTTGCGAAGTCGATATGCATCTTGTTGACCATGCCCCAGAATATTTGCAGTTCCGTGAGCTTAGGATGCTCATAACCGCTATCACGTCCAGAAACAGATTTGGTAATCATGATTTATAATGTTCTCCATGGCTGAGGGATGTTCTTTAAATCGACCGATGAATGTTTAGTGATGATCCCAGCAGCTTCATCGTAGCCAATATTGACCATGAATTGGAGAGTAACCTCTTCCGAAGGAGTAGCAACATAATCAGCAGGCTGAATGGTAGGAAGAAGGAGAATTGCTCTTAAGTCTGCAACAGTGATGGTGACTTGTTTGTTGTTAAGAGTCACCGTAACAGCTTCTTGACCATCAACTTTATTCATAGTGTGCCAGAACTGATGGATGTGGATCACTGGTACAGTTGCTGAGTTAGTTGAGTCTTCAGAATATCCACAGCAATACGACATGAAGACTCAGAGCATGTGAAGTTATCAAAGTCCACTTTGAGGTTGTTCTTCCCAATCTTCATACTATAACCGGTATGGAAAATGTCTTCCATTGTGAGAACATTTGGTGCATCAACGTTTTCCATTGCAACGTCTATATTGTGATCTGAAAGATATTTAGCCAAAAGAACCAACATATCGAAAGACATTACGTTAGTCAAAAGTTGATTTTATTGTCCAATTATTGAATATGTTATGTTGATGAATGTTACGAGTCCAACTTCACTTGTTTGTCCAATAGTCCAAAGTAGTCGTGATAAGTTTCGTGAGTTTATTAATTTTGAATTTTAAAGTCCAAATTTTCACTCATTTACACAACATATTAACCATTGTAGCTTATTAGTGACATTTTGGTTTTGTGACGTTATGATTTATTTATTTACAAGTTTTTACACGTAACAATTCATTGGTAAGGTTAATGTTTTGGCTTATGCGTAAAAAGTAAGCTTACACGTAAACAGTAGAAACCATACGCGTAGGCATAAGCTTATGCGTAGGAACTCTTCTTACGCGTAAGAAATATTACGCGTAGGAAACGATCCCTTGGCATAAGGTTTAGGCGTAAGCATATGTTGGAGCTTATGCGTAAGGTTTACTCATAAGAGTGAACCTTAGACTCAAGTTTACGCATATCCTTCACAGGATACGCGTAGTCCCCATGTAGAACCTTACGCGTAAAGGTTACGCGTAAGATTTCTCTTACAAATAACATTCTACGTGTAAGGTGATCCTTATGCGTAGAAATCTAGTTTAACCTTGATTCTGAATTTTGCACCCGTAAAACCTGAAATAAATTTGTCATAACATCTTCATTAACATATTATACAAAATCTTTCATCCACACATGTTATCACATTGATTCAATGGTTACGCATAGGTTTTCCTTAGGCGTAAAACTAAAACCCTAAGTTTTAAATTCTTACAAGTAATAAATCCAACCATGTAAATGGCACCAAATAGTTTCTGGAATGTCTTAGGGTCAATGTAAATGTGTTGCAACAAATATTAACATCCAGAACCTCATGAGTCAAAAGTACCTCATTCGTATGAGACATAAACCCTAAATCTTAATTTCTTACAATTATATGTTTCTGGGTAAGAATCAATGGTGGTTTTGGCAAATTAAGCATGTTACAAACATCATATGACCATCTAATTACTCAGAAACACTCATAATAGAAAAACCCCCAAATCATATGGATAAACCCTAATTTTGAAAAATGATCAATTGATGTTTATGGGTGAATTTTATTGTTGGAAATGGTTTTAGAATGAAGTTATCAATGTTTTAACACACTCATTTCATCAATAAACACCCAAAACATGATTGAATGTTCATACGCCTATGCGTAGAACATAAAATCATGCTTAGAGACAAATCTAACCGTTGGTTTTGTATAAAATTCAAAATCTATGTTTAGAATATCACCTAGAATCATAAATCACTTACAAAATGGAAGATTATAGCACGGATTTGTTGTTTGAATGTTAGGCGTAGGATGTAGTGGTTGAAGAATTTAATGTAGAAGTTAATGTGTTTTGAAAATTTAGGTAGAGAGTTTTAATAAAATTAGTTTAACCTTTTGACAACAACTTTGGTCCCTCCACCTCAACCATTTTCATCCATAGCCCTTAAGTTCCATTTTGGTTACGTACGAAGCATGATATTTAGAAAGAAACTTGACGACACTCCCCCTCGACTTTAGAAATAGAGAAATTTTATAAGTTTGAGCCCGAGGAGTGTCAAGAAACAAGAAACGTGTCCACCATTATCAAAGATACAACCGGTAGTGGGTAACATGCAAGTACAAGGTTTTATGAAACAGAAAAATATTTACTTTCTCCCCCTCAACACTTGATT
Source organism: Chrysanthemum seticuspe (assembly GCA_019973895.1). Classification (NCBI taxonomy): domain Eukaryota; kingdom Viridiplantae; phylum Streptophyta; class Magnoliopsida; order Asterales; family Asteraceae; genus Chrysanthemum; species Chrysanthemum seticuspe. The sequence continues at coordinate 114,224,081 of BPTQ01000006.1, read as the reverse complement.
GAAAAAAATACTGAAATTTGAAAGAGTAAGGTGTTGACGGAAGATTTGTACTTGCCATGTTTAAAGAAATTTTAGAGAGAAGAATATTTTTGAATTTTGTAACTTTTATATTTTTGTATTTTGTTTTTGAAAAATATTTACAAAAGAGGTTTTGGTGTTTGACTTGTTTTAAGATTGTTTTAAAATTTCGTCCAGTTCCTCTGGAGTCAAACACCTCATACCAATCCGGTGAACCAACTCAGTAAACCTAGCAGGAGCTAAGGCTTTGGTGAGAAGATCTGCCAGTTGGTATTCAGTACCCACAAAGTATAATTCAACAGTACCCTTTTCCACATGCTCCTTGATGAAATGATATCGAAGATCGATGTGCTTTGATTTCGAATGTTGAACGGAGTTGCACGAGATCGTAATAGCACTTCGATTGTCCCAGTACATCAGGATTCTGTCAAATACGTAACCATAGTCTTTGAGTTGTGTTCTCACCAAATGACTTGAGCACAACACGTTGACATGGCTACATATTCTGCTTCGGTTGATGACAGCGATGTACAATCCTGCTTCTTCGATTACCATGACACCAATTTATCACCAAGAAATTGTAGAGCTCCTAAAGTACTTTTTCGTGAATCTAAGCAACATGCGCGATCAGCTTCTGAAAAAGCTATTAGTTCAAAACCAGAATCCTTCGGATACCAGATCCCCAAGTTAATGGTTCCCTTGATGTATCGGAGGATTCTTTTAGCCTCAGAGAGGTGAGTTTCAGTTGGTCGCGACTGATAACGGGAGCAAAGATATACAACAAAGACAATATCAGGTCTACTGGCTGTTAGATACATGAGAGACCCAATGATACTTCGGTATTTGGTAGGGTCAACCAATTTCCCATGCAAATCAGCGTCCAGTTTCTTGGTATGTGCCATTTTTTTTAGCATAGGTGTCACAGTTTTGCATTCTATTTTTGTTTAAAATTTCAAGAGCATATTTGGACTGACTCAAGAAAATACCACGGGGTGATTGATGAACTTGCAGTCCTAGAAAGAACGTAAGTTCACCCATCATGGACATTTCAAAATGTTTTTTCATAAGTTTTAAAAAAGCGTTTGAGTACTTTAGATGTGTTGACCCAAAATTGATGTCATCCACATAAACTTGAACGATTAAAATGTGTGCCCCGTGATCTTGTATGAATAGTGTTGGGTCGACCGATCCTTTGACGAAATTATGAGAGATAAGAAAGGATGACAACTTATCATACCACACCCGAGGGGCTTGTTTGAGACCGTAGAGAGCCTTGTTTAGTTTGTAGACGTGATTAGGGAATTCTGGATCAACAAATCCTTCTGGCTGACTAACATAGACCGTTTCTTTCAGTTTTCCATTTAGAAAAGCAGTTTTGACGTCCATCTGAAAGACCGTGATGTTCATGTGAGCCGCGAATGCCAGAAAAATCCGAACAGCCTCAAGTCTAGCAACTGGTGAGAACGATTCCTCGTAGTCAATCCTTCTTCTTGTCTATAACCCTTAGCCACCAGACGTGACTTATTTCTGATAACCGTACCTTCAGCATCCAATTTGTTTTTCCAAATCCATTTCAGACCAATAACATAGACCCCAGTTGCTTTTGCAACCAATTCTCATACTTCAAGACGTTTAAACTTGTGAAGTTCTTCTTGCATGGAATTAGTCCAGTTGTCATATGTCACGGCTTCCTTAATGTTTTTGTTGGGAATTCTACTAAGTTAGAATTCTGCTGATGTTTTTGCTGAAGGATTCTGCTGAAGTTCTATGTTTATCCTGAAGAACAGAATCTGCTGAAGTTATATAGAGCGTAGTTTGTTTCTGCGGAAATAGTTATTCCGTGTTTTCTATAGTTAGTTAGGATATGCATGAGCTTTATTAGGAAGTGATTATGTATATCTTATTTAGTTTTATGTTTATACGTTTCTTAGGAAACAAGTTAGGGTTCCTTGTCGATAAAAGGAACACAATAGTATGATGAATGTAAAGAGTTGAAAAACAAAGTTTTGGTAATATAAAGATCTATAGAGGATCAACGTGTTCTTAGTTATTTGTGTTCGTACTTATATTTGATTTCCACTAAAGAATATAAGTTGTAGAGATTATCTATTAGTTTGTTTGTGATTACATAGACAATACTAACGATCTGCGAGTGCTCAAGATCTATCGAGATCTAACGTTTCAACAAGCAGTATCAGCGCCTCGAGAGAGTCTCTACGATACTAAGAACAATCTTTTCTAATCACCCATACAAACTAAACAACATACACCATGCCTGGATCAGATGACGGTATGGATGTCACCAACAACCATAACACCAACCATCTGCAACAACTAAGTCTCTCGAACAGCAACGCTAAGTTTCCTTACCTAAAGAAGGAAGATTATGACTTATGGGCAATGAAGATGCAAAACTGGATTTCCAACATTGATTGGAATATGTGGGAGATTGTAAGGAAGGGAAACAGTTTGAAGAGGACTACCACAGATGCTGATGGTAACATGACTTTCGTTCCTCCTAAATCTGCTGAAGAGTTACTGGTGGTTCAGAGAGAAACCAAAGTGAAAACAATTCTTCTTCAAGCTATTCCTGAGGATCACTTGAGTGATTTTCACTTTATGCAAGATGCTAAGGATATATGGTTAGCAATTAAAGCCAAGTTTGAAGGGAATGAGGAGTCTAGGAGAATGAGAAAATCGATGCTGAAACAACAGTTTGAAGACTTTCAAGTCTCTGAAGAGGAAGGAATTCACAAGGGCTATGACAGATTTCATAAGATTTTAAGCCAGTTGAATCAGCTAAAGGCAAAGCCAGATAATGATGATTTTAATTCTAAGTTCTTGAGATCTTTACCTCAATTCTGGCTACAAGTGAGCATTGCTTTCAAAACTAAAGGTGGGCTGGATATGCTTACTTTTGATGAGATGTACAACAAACTTAAAGCTCTTGAGCATGATATGAGAAGTCCTTTCCGTTCATCCTCCACTGCTAGTCACACAACATTTGTTGGGGCCTCTACCCCTAAGATGATTCATGCTCCAAGTCCCACTTACTCATCATCATCTTACACTACCCATCCATCAAGCTCTCACTCTAAATCTAGTGGTGTAATGGAAGATGTGCTTGGATCCTTCTTTGCTGATTATGATCCTCAGCAGGAACTTGCATATGAGGATTTTGAACAGGTTGACCCACTGGATATGGAGGAGATGAAGTTGAAGTGGCAAGTGGCTATGCTTTCTATGGACATCAAGAGATTTGAGCGTAAGGCTGGGAGGAAGTTTGGTTTTCAGGGAAGAGATCCAGCAAGGTTTGACAAAAAGAAGGTCAAGTGCTTTACATGTCATCAGATGGGTCACTTCTCCAGAGAGTGCAAAGATAGGAAAGCTGGTGATGAGGTGAGATACTCTTCCTATTAGCAGAATCAGAGGGAAGCTGGAAATTCGAAGCCTGGAACCTCAGCTGCTCTAGTTACTATGGATGCCAATATAGACTGGAAGCTGCATGATCAGGAGAATGATGAAAGTTCTGGTGCTGATAATATTGGGTTGCTGGCTAGCTGTACTTCAGAGGATAGGCATGATCAGATTGCCTTGATGGGCATCTCTCAGGTACAAAATTATTTGTTTGGTTGTAGTGAACGTTATAATGAACTTAAGGAAGCCTATGATATTTTGAAACCTAAATATAATGAATGCTATGTTGAAGTTGAAGCTTATAAACAGGCTTTAAAAACATTAGAAAGACAAAAGGTTTGGTTTCAGAAGAATCAAATAGCTTATGATGAGAAGATTAGAGTGTTAGAAAGTGATCTAGAATGTACTAAAAAGGACTTAAAAAGGTCTGAGAAATTGAAAGCTGATGTGGTGTCTGAAAATATTGCGTTGAAAGAGAAATTAGATGAAGAAATAGCTAGACATAAACAATGGCAAAAATATGGTGTAAATCTAGCTCAAGAACTCTATAGTAGTCAATCTGAGACCTCTGCAATAGGTTTAGGTTTTAAAAAGTATGTAGGATTAGAAGCTAGGTATGATGGGCGTAAGACTACACCAGCAGGCTTAGCTAACTATGTCAAAGAAGGTGACCTACATGCTGTACGTGGATCTATTAGAGGAATACCTATGCCTGTTGACCTTTCCCTTACTGTTGACTTTGATGGATCACATCATGTGTATGGCAAAAAGTCAAAAGACTTGCCAGACCCTGATTCTTCATCTAATGATTTTCTCTCTTGCTCTGACAGTGACAAATCTTCTGATCAAGGGTCTACTTCTTATGCCAGCTGTGATTCATGTGATAAGTCAGACCTACCCAAGACCTCACCCAAGCCTGCACCTAAGCCTACCTACAAGCCTATTAGAGTTGCTGCTAAGGAATCCACTTCCAAGACAGTTTCCTCTGAAGACTTGTCTTTTCATTCTTTGAATAATAATTCTGTTAAAAACAATTCTTTTCATGGTTTTGGTTTGAATACTTCTGCTTGTAATAGAACATCTTTTGGTTTGAATAAATCTTCTAAACAGAAGACATGTTTTGTGTGTGGAAGTAAATTTCATTTAATTAAGGATTGTGATTTTCATGAACAACGAATGGGTGTATGTGCTGGGAAATCTAGACCAATGTGGACTAATGTTAATGCTATACCACCTTATGTTCCACAAGCAACCTATGCATCTCCTCCTTTTACTTGGAGAACCTCAGTTGCTAAACCATCTGTGCAACCAAGAAGTTCATATTTTAAAAATGGTTATTGGCCTGGATATGTTGACTCAATGAATGCTGGGAAGGGTTATAGGGATACTGCTGTGAAGCCCTCAACAGGTTGTTCTTGGACTCAAAGGGGACCTAAATTTCAATGGAAACCCAAGAACAATAGTGGATCTTATAAATCTACATGGCCTCAATCTAAAGATCCACAAGGCAGGTTCAAGTCAGTAATGACTTGAGCCTCAATAGTGTACTAATTTTTGTATATAGTTTTTGTTGTTGTTGTAGGATCATCCTCTTAAGCACAAGGAAGTAGGCATTGTTGATAGTGGTTGCTCAAGAAGTATGTCAGGAAACAGAGATATGATGCATAATTTCGTACCCATAGAAGGAGGAGGTAATGTGACTTTTGGTGGAAGTGATGGTAGAATCACTGGGAAAGGGACCATCAAAACAGCTCAACTGGACTTTGAGAATGTGTACTATGTCAAGGAACTACAACACTTCAATTTGTTCTCAGTCTCACAAATTTGTGACACAAAGAACAAAGTACTCTTCTCTGAGGATGAATGTCTTGTGCTGTCTAAAGACTTCAAACTTCCAGAAGATACATCAATTTTGCTGAGAGTTCCTGGTACTCACAATTTATACACATTCAACTTGAATGATGTTCAACCAGAAGGTGACTTAACTTGTTTGGTGGCTAAAGCATCCCTGGATGAGTCTACAAAGTGGCATAGAAGGATGGCTCATGTGAACTTCAAGACCATTAACACGCTATCTAGAATGGGTCTTGTTGAAGGACTTCCTTCAAAGGTTTTCACCAATGAACATAATTGTGTTGCCTGCAACAAAGGAAAGTAACACAGAGCCTCTTACAAAGCAATTAATGCAGTGAGCCTTATTTCAGAACCTCTTCAGTTGCTTCACATGGATCTTTTTGGCCCAACTCAAGTACGCAGTATTGATCACAAATACTTTTGTCTGGTAGTCACTGATGGATTTAGCAGGTTTTGTTGGGTGTTCTTTCTGAGAACAAAAGATGAAACATCTCCAGTTTTAAGAGAGTTTATTACTCTTGTTGAAAATCAGCTGAATAAAAAGGTTAAAGGCATCCGGTGTGATAATGGGACAGAGTTCAAGAATGCAGTATTGATAGAACTCTGTAAGTCTAAAGGAATCCAAAGGGACTATAGCACTCCAAGAACCTCTCAACAAAATGGGGTAGCTGAAAGAAAGAATAGGACCCTTATAGAGGCAGCAAGATCTATGCTTGCAGACTCTAAGTTACCCACAATGTTTTGGACTGAAGCAGTTGGCACGGCTTGTTATGTTCTGAACAGGGTATCTATCACTAGACCTCACTTTAAGACACCTTATGAACTTCTCTATGGGCAAGGTCCTGCTATTCACTACCTTAAACCTTTTGGATGTCAAGTGATTATTTTGAATACTAGTGATCCACTGGGTAAATTTGATGTGAAGGCTGATGAGGGATATGTAGTGGGTTATTCGGCTCATAGTAAGGCGTATCGGGTATACAATTTGAATGCTAAGAAGATTGAGGAGACTTTGAACCTGAGATTTCTAGAAGACAAGACTAATGTTCAAGGACAAGGTCATGTTTGGTCTTTTGATCTTGATTACTTAACTGATTATTTGGGTTATTCTAGACATGTGGCTAACCAAAATGCAGGTTCACAAGAGTCAACCACTGACAGTGCTGCTACCATGAATGCTGATTCTGATAGTGAGTTTGAGGATGATGAACATCCTATTATTGTACCGTCTTTCTCCCCTAATAATTTTTCAGGTGACACTTCCAAAGTTACTACTGATGAGAGTGAAGATGAGTCCAACTATGCAGAGGACCTTGCTAGCCTTAAGAAACAAGAGTATGCAGCGAATCTAGAAGCTGAGAGGAATGCTGAGGAGGTTGCAAGAGAAGCAATCAGTGGACATCACACTTCTGCTGAAAGTGATCCTGTTTCTCCTATCATCACCAATTTTGCATAGGTTATGTTGTTTCTACTCCCATTTCTACTAGAGTGTCCACAGACTTTGGGGAACCTTATACACGTTTTCCAAGACCTTCAGATCTTGGTAATCATCAACCCAAAGCTGGAGTCTTTACCTCACCTTCCTATGACAGTAATTTTGAGCCAACTGTGACTAATCTTGATACCTCCATTGATGTCAACACCACTGCTACTAAAAGGATCAACATTACTCATCCCCAGTAGAATATTATTGGTGATCCTAATGCACCTGTTAGAACTACGGGCACTGTAACAAGTTCTAAATATGGTCAAGTAGCTTTTATCTCTTATGTCTCAAACCAGCAAAGGGACAATCATACAGATTTTGAGCATTGTCTGTTTGCCTGTTTTCTCTCTCAAGTGGAGCCAACCAGTGTTACTCAAGCCCTGGATGATTCAAGTTGGCTTGAAGAAATGCAAGAAGAGATGCAACAGTTCCAAAATCAGCAAGTTTGGATCTTAGTACCACTACCTGATGGCAAGTATGCAATTGGAACTAAATGGATTCTGAAGAATAAGAGAGATGCAAGGGGTGTTGTTATTAAAAACAAAGCACGATTAGTGGCTCAGGGGTTCAGACAAGAGGAGGGGATTGATTATGATGAAGTGTTTGCACCTATTGCTAGAGTTGAGGCCATTCGTATTTTCTTGGCATATGCATCTTACATGGGATTCATGGTGTATCAAATGGATGTTAAAGGTGCATTTTTGTATGGTGAAATAGAAGAGGAGGTTTATGTCACTCAACCTAAAGGATTTGAAGACCCAGACCATCCAAATCATGTTTACAAGGTAGTTAAAGCTCTCTATGGACTACATCAGGCACCAAGAGCCTGGTATGCTAGGCTCTCATCATTTCTACTGAAGCATGGCTATAGAAGAGGTGCTATTGATAAAACACTTTTCCTGAAGACGAATTCCACAGACATTATTCTTGTGCAAGTTTATGTGGATGATATCATATTTGGGTCCACTAAAGAAGCTTGGTGCATGGAGTTTGAGGAGCTGATGAAGGAAGAGTTTCAAATGAGTGCTATGGGGGAGCTTACTTTCTTTTTGGGTCTCCAAGTTCAGCAGAAACCTGATGGTATCTTTATCAGTCAGGACAAATATGTGAGGGATATCTTGAAGAAGTTTGGTATGGAGAGTGTCAGGACTGCCACAACACCTTATGAAGATCTAAAGTCAAAGACAAACAATGAACCAGATCTACCTGTGAATGTTCATTTATACATATCTATGATTGGTTCATTGATGTATCTAACAGCTTCTAGGCCTGATATTACATTTGCTGTGAGTGCTTGCTCTATACATCAAGTCACTCCACTTGCTTCCCATCTGAATGCAGTCAAGAAGATCTTTAAGTATTTGAAAGGCCAACCCCTTTTAGGCCTTTGGTACCCAAAAGAGTCTCCTTTTAAGCTGGAAGCATATAGTGACAGTGATTATGCTGGTGCAAATCTGGATAGGAGATCCACAACTGGAGGTTGTCAATTCCTTGGAAAAAGATTGATTTCTTGGCAATGCAAGAAACAAACTATTGTGGCTACCTCATCTACTGAAGCAGAGTATGTTGCTGCTGCAAATTGCTGTGGACAGGTTCTTTGGATACAAAACCAATTGTTGGATTATGGGTATAACTTCATGAACACAACAATTTTTATTGATAATCAAAGTATCATATGCATTGTTAAAAATCCAGTTTTTCATAGTAGAACTAAACATATTGAAATCAGGCACCACTTTATAAGAGATGCATATGAAAAACATTTGATAAAAGTGGTTAAAATTCATACTGATGATAATGTAGCAGATCTGTTAACAAAGGCTTTTGATGGACCAAGGTTTCAACACCTTGTGGTCCATATTGGAATGCATAACCCTTAACTGCAAAGTTTAAGGGGAGGCATAGGCCTCGGGGGAGGCATATGCCTCAGGGAAGGATTTATGTTGTAAACTTTGTATATTAGTTTATTTTTGCTAACACTAACCAGCTAATGTTTTGTGAGTTTTGTTTGTTTTGGTTTGGTTTGTGTGTTTCTTTGTGACTGTTTTGCAGATTGCATATTTCAGTTCAAGTTTATCAAGTTTGGTTCATTAGAGAATGGTCAAGTAAGCTAGAAGCATGTTTTCTACTGAAGTGAGCAAATTGAGCAAATTGTTTCTACTGGAAGATAAGTACTGAAGTGAACTGAAGTGATCAAATTATATCTACTGAAGACATGTACTGAAGTTAAATTGATCATTCATTCAAGAAACAGTTTACAGCTTACAGCTTACAACTTACAGATTACAATCAACCTCATATGGAAATACAAGATCAGTTCTATACATGATCTACTTACCTATTCTAGCTCCTATCATCGTCTAGCCTATATCTTCTATCCCGATGGCTGGATATGCATGACCAGTACGACGAAGAAGCTAAGGATCAAAATGGGAAGGATGGATTAAGGAAACCAAAGATGATGAAGATGAATACACATTGTCCTTTGTGCTTCATCTACCGGTTTCACCAAAAAGCAATCAATCCATCTTCCTTTTACCCTTCCCCTTTACGATATGTGATGAAGCACCAAAACCTGGTGCAGAAAGACCAACAACCACCTCTCTATCCTTAGGGAGTGGTGGATTTTTGGCACGTGGTCTTGTTTGGGGTTGGTATGATGAAGGTTGTCCTTTCTTTGCTTCCTCTCTAACCAATCTATTGAAGATTGGCTCTAGGCGCTTAGTAGAATCATCTGATCCTCTTGATGATTCAGAAGGATCTACCACACTGTCATCTTCTAAAGAAGGTAGTTCTTTGGATCTAAAAGCTGTTGATTCAACTTTTATTCAAGAAGGATCTATTTCTGTTTTTCCTGAAGGATCTCATGATGTGTTGATTAATTGGACATTGACTGATGGGGAGCTTAATACTATTTATCGTCTAGATTATACTACTATGAAGTTCAACTTCTTGAAGGAAATACTTCATCTGGTGGATAGGCAAGATTTGAATACTCTGTATGGTATTGTTACTAAGCATTATGCTATTCATTCACCACATGGTTCTGGTTTATTTTTGTTGGGTGATCTTCAAGTGTTGTTTGATTCTCAATCTCCAAATGGTAAAGGGTATCATACTTGGAAGAATTCACATCAATGGAAGGTTGAGAATTGGAGATTTTATCCTTTGCCTTGTCTGCATGTGGTGGAGACAAAGGGTGGGATTACTGTTTGTATGTTTGCTGATAAGATTTATCCCTTGCCTTTGAGGCTGATGGAAAGAATGCTTAGACAGAAGTTGGAAGTTCCTCTAGATCCGGTTGGTAATGATAAGTTGCATGCTGAACAATGTGTTGGAATCATTAAGAATCAGCTTCTGCAACATAAAGCATCATCTTGATATGGTATTGTGTATAGTTTTTAATATATTTGTTTTGTGTTATTTCTTCATTAGTTAAAAAAAATTGTATATGTTTGGTTTGTCTAACTTTTATTGCAGGTTTTTTGTATACTATTGATGGTTTTTAACTCACCAGATGTGCCTTGTGTATATCAAAGAGTTGGCTAGTCCAAAGGGTACAGCTTTGGTAAAGACACATCAAATCTGTTGATAGCTGTAATGGTTTGCTCAAAATCATAGGGTCTGCAACCACCCATGCTTAATAGCTGAGGGTTGTATGGTCATCAATTCACCATGGTTTATTCCTTTTTGGAATCCAAGAATTGACTAGCCCACTTGTATATGGCTTGTGGTAAAGGCATTGGAATACCATATTTGGTAATCAGTTCACCAATCCTAAGAATTGACTAGTCCTGAGCAAACGGCTACAGGTAAAGACATTTCAAATCCGTTCATGGTTGCTGATTTGCTAATAAATCAGATGGTTATCAGTGTACCATGGTTTTCGAACTTAAACATTTGGCTACTCCAGTAGTGATGGCTATTGGTAAAGAGACATCAAATCCATTATTTTCAATGATTCACCTCTCACAGGAGTTAACACACCTGGATGTGATGAGAATAGTATGAAACTAAACTGTTTTGATGTACCTTGTGTCATTTGTTGCTGCAAAGAACTGGATTTTAAAGATTTATCATCATCGAGGTGTCATTGTTTTGTTTCTTTGTTGCTGATGTTCGAGTACAATCCTCTGAAGCGTTGAAGATCTATCAAGAAACTAGAACTTAACCATGTCAAATTCCAGTTTAGGGGAGGATTGTTGGGAATTCTACTAAGTTAGAATTCTGCTGATGTTTCTGCTGAAGGATTCTGCTGAAGTTCTATGTTTATGCTGAAGAACAGAATCTACTGAAGTTATATAGAGCGTAGTTTGTTTCTGCAGAAATAGTTATTTCGTGTTTTCTATAGTTAGTTAGGATATGCATGAGCTTTATTAGGAAGTGATTATGTATATCTTATTTAGTTTTATGTTTATACGTTTCTTAGGAAACAAGTTAGGGTTCCTTGTCGATAAAAGGAACACAATAGTATGATGAATGTAACGAGTTGAAAAACAAAGTTTTAGTAATATAAAGATCTATAGAGGATCAACGTGTTCTTAGTTATTTGTGTTCGTACTTATATTTGATTTCCGCTAAAGAATATAAGTTGTAGAGATTATCTATTAGTTTGTTTGTGATTACATAGACAATACTAACGATCTGCGAGTGCTCAAGATCTATCGAGATCTAACATTTCAACAGTTTTTGGGTTCAGCTTGGCAGACGGTAAGTGCATAAATGCAATGTTCACCTTCCGTCTGAAGGCATTGTCTAGTTACGACTGGTTGATTCGGGTTTCCAATAATGTTCACAAGAGGATGGTCTTTAGTCCAGCGATGTGTGGAGGGTTGATGTTGATATACATTCTGTAGATTAGGAGGATTCAAATGGCTTGTAGATGATTCCGCAACATCAGGTGTGGCAGTTTCATTAGCAAACGGATTGAAGAACGCATTTGGATCATAATCTGTAGGTGGGGGTACTTCATTGTTCAGAAGATCATCAGCTGGTTCAGCGTCATTGGATGCGGTTTGTTCGACTGTTGTTGTAGAATCAATTGGTGGTGCCTCCTCAACAGTAGTTGTTGTTGCAGGTGTATCAGGGATTGGATTATTATCAGGTTGAGCAGCAGAAACAGTTGATACTCTGGAGCACGTTGATCAATATCATCACTAAACAGAGGAGCAAATAGTTGTTCCATTTGTTGACGAGTAAGCTGGAGGCTTGGTTCAGCTGATGATGGTGTTTGGGGAAAGTTTAGACGGTTATGTCCGGGTTCCAAGCTGTTTTGCTCAGAAGAAATTTCTGTAAGCTCATCGAAATTGGCATGAATCGTTTCCATAATCTCCCTTGTACGACGATTCCAGATCCGGTAACCTTTAGAGTTTTCACAGTATCCAACAAAGATTCCAATGTCAGCTTTAGCTTTGAGCTTACCAAAGTCATTACGATCATTATTTGGGTAACAAAGAGATCCAAATACATGAAAGTGTTTGAGATTCGGTTTACGGTTGTGGATAAGCTCAAAAGGTATTTTGTTGTGGCGTTTAGTAATCATTGAGCGGTTCTGAGTGTAGCATGTAGTTGAAACAGCTTCAGCCCACAAGTAATCTGGAAGTTTAGCATTAATTAACATTGTTCTTGCAGCTTCCACTAACGTACGGTTTCGTCTTTCAACAACTCCGTTTTGTTCCGGTGTTCGTGCAATTGATGTTTGATGCTCAATTCCCACTTTCTCATAATATGCACGAAGAGTTTGATTCACAAATTCAGTTCCTTTGTCTGTTCTAATTTGTCTGACTGTGTTCCGGAGCTGAACTTGAATTTTCGTGAGAAAGGTGATGATCATTTGTGGAGCTTGATCTTTACTTCGAGGAAAATAACCCAAGTCCATCTTGAGTAGTCATCCACTATTACCAAAATGTAGCGTTTGCCATTTATCGTCTGCACACACATCGGGCCACACAAATCAATGTGAAGAAGATGAAGCACATGCTGTGAGCTATGTTTCACCTTTGAAGGAAAGTGAGCACGTGTGATTTTCCCTTGTTCACAGGCTGAGCATAGATGATCTTTAGAGTACCAAAATCTTGGGAGACCTTCAACAAGTTTTTATCGTGCAAGATTGATTATGGTTTGAAAGTTTAAGTGTGAGAGTAGACGGTGCCATAGCCAAGATTTTGTACATGTTGCCTTTGAAAGTAGACAGATGGGAGATGAAGCAATCATGTCTTGCATTGAGACTATATAAATACTTGATGTGCGGGTACCAGACATAAGATCGTTTCCTTGTAGATCACGAATGAAACAATTTTTCTCCCGAAAAGCAACTTCCAAATCTCCATCACAAAATTGACCAACTGAGAAGAGATTGTGACTGAGACCTTCCACATAATAAACCCTGCTAATTTCGATGTTACCATTGATGAAATCTCCATAGCCCATGATAGCTGCGAAGTGATCATTCCCAAACCTGACAGTGCCAATGAACTTTGAAACAAAGTTGGATAACAGTTTGAGATTGCATGTCATGTGTCGGAACATCCGCTATCAACAATCCAGAGGATGATCTGTGTCACCTGCATTACACACAGACGACACAGATGGAATAGAAGTAGATGTGGAACCCGAAGAGTTAGAGGGTTCCGATGCAGTTATAGTTGAAACACACATGTTTATGATATTAGGTATCCATTAAAATCCAAGTGTATTATGTAACCATTTCTGCCATCTCCAACTAGTCTTAGCTTTGGTCTTAGTAAATGCACTAGGTGATAAGTTCTTCCTAGGTGGTGAAGGGGGTTCTATGGGTACATCAAGGATCGTAGCCGGAACACTAGAGGGTGGTTTACCTAGCACAGACTTAGAAGCATTAGTGGGTGTAACACCCCGGAAAATCAGGTTTTAGCGGAAGCATACAAGTTTTGGGTGCTACTAATCGGTATCACAACACAAGCATAGAATAAAAGGTTTTTCTTAAGAAAACTCATTTATTTAATAAAATCAATGTTTACAATAAAATTTAATACGGAAATAGGCCCATAATAAATAAGCGGTCCCCAAATACAAATGCCAGAGTCGTCTATGACCATGCCATGCCATTGCCCAAGCGCCTCCAAAAGTAAACAATCGCCTCAATACCTGAGAATACACGCTAAAAGTGTCAACACGAGGTTGGTGAGTTCATAGGTTTTCATAAAAGTATTGCGAGTTCATAAGATCCTTTCGATCATTGTGGCGCCCACAATGTCGCGAAAACAAGGTTTACCTTTAAGCAAAAGAATAGAAAGGTGGACCACAAGGTTTTCAAGTGCAAATCATTTCTCATAAACAAGTCAAATTTAATCAAGGCATACCCTGCCTAATTCACAGTATCAAAACATTTATCCGCAAAAGTAATTCATAAACAACCACTTGGACCATCTCAAAATCAAACACTACAACGAATATAGTGTCACGTAAGCTTAACTATTACGCAGGCTAAGTCAGGAAACCATCACTAGATAGCACGAGCCGTGACTATCTCTAAACACACTAACAATCGACATGTTATACGTCCCCCACATGAGCCATGTTGGTCGGACGGGGTGGCCATTCCCAATAGATCTATCCATAACATTCGCACCATCCTGAGCCAGGATGTAATAATTCATAACAACGCTTAGGTTTCTAACCTTAACCTAGCACGTAATAGCTCACAAAAACATTTTCAGGTCCAATCCAAAACAGTTCAAGCACTTGTGTCCACATAAAACATAGTTAAACCAAATCACGCATTTCATCAAACCAAGTAACAATCATTTATTCAAATAAATTGAGCATTTGTATTTAATAAAAACGAGCATGTATTCTCCCCCAAAACAGTTTAAAAGTAGGTAAAAGTAGGGGCCATGAACTCACCTTGATACGAGCAACGCAAGAATCACAACTAACAAGACTGGCATCTAGGAGCAAGCACAACCAAATCGCGAAGGAATGCACATCGATATCCAAAAAGTACAAGTACAACGGTACTACATCGGCACAACCTAATAGAAATTTGCTATCTCAGAATAAATCTAGCAAAGCAAATGAATTTTCGAAAGACAACGTGTCTTAGTTTTCGTGGAATACTCGTATCAAATGTTTCCAAAAATCCATTATCAATATCTCAAAAGTTTAGTTTTAACGTTTCGTGTGGTGGTAAGAAACATAGACGCTACGTACAACTCACGCGAAAGAAGAGACGACATCGACAGAGTCGAGACATACTGACCATAACTCACGCCAACAAGGAAAAGATATTGACAAAGTCAAGAAATAATGACAATACTCAAGCTAGTCAAAGGCTAGAAAATGACAACATCTATTTATGACAATTAAATAAGGTTAACTTTTGATAACTTCCCCAAGATCCCCAATGTACATGTTTATAATAAAAGAATAGTTTCTATTTATTGCTTGATAATAAAGGTTTTATAAACGTTACTCGTCCTTAGACGAGTTTATGATAAAGTACCCCTAATAAATGTAGTATATTATAAATGACGCGTTTGTTTATCCAATACTACCAAAATAGTTGGTATGTCGTCAAAACGTATAAGTTTTGAAATGGTTTTAGGATATTAAAGAATTCACAATGATTTAAATTTATAAAAGATTTTACGAAATTTTCGGCATGAAGTGCCCATTTATAAAACATTTCCAAGTCATAACGACTCTTGAATAATATAAAATTCATCGTTAAGTTTTACAATTCGTCAAATATTACAATTTATAATATACAATTGAACATATCATTCGCGTATATATTAGATGTTTAGTTTTATCGACCGTTTGTATAGTTCGGGTCCAGATATGTTAAACTCTTATGAGTTTAATATACCCTTCCATCGCGTTTACCAAAGGGTCCATAATGTCCAAATAACCAATACCGTAAATCCAATACGTCCAATTCTTGTCCAATCAATATATAATCCCACAATGCTTGTATCCGATTCAAGTGTTGCAATCAATCTCTTAAGTATAAATACTTTAACCATGTTATAGTTTCTTATTCGTTAGACCGGTTTGCCAAAATTAATACTCAATAAGCCAAGCACTATATTTATTTATGATCTCGGTCTATATATATAACCAACCGCATCCAATAATGACTGGGACAGATTCATAACCAATATTTGAACACCCCTTTGGTGATGCTGTGAGCCAAGAACAACATACACACCCTTTGACTCGCCTGGTCATACCAACGCATCACCACATAAATGCCAAGCATACTTAAAAGCTTACTAGCAATTTAAAAGTAACACACAATAAGTCAAGTCTTAAATTGAAACATATTTAGTTTAACAAATAAGCTGGTAACTAGCCGGTTAATAAGCTTAAACAACACTCCCCTTACGACTTTGGTTTTGACACCGAAACAATCAAGATAACTCAAACAAGTTTGGTACCAACCGAAACAAAACAACAATGCACAACCTGAGATTCAAGATGAGTTGACAATATGATAAGCAAGTTCCAATATCAATTTTGTGACCTCATTGGGTCTTTAAACCGAGACTCTCACGGGTCATAACTCCGACCCGTAACAAACTGAAAATCCCAACACAAAAAGAAGAACACCATCCGAATCAGAAACCAAACGAAATATGTCAAACTATTTTCAAACCATCTCTACCACACGAATAGGTTTTAACACGCATAGAACCTGCTATTTCTGCATAATTCGAGACCCAACAGGTCTGCCTTATTTTGACGCAATACAAACACCCTTTGTAACAATTTCTTACCACACGGATTTTTAACAAATGTTTCAAATCTGGTTTTCAGCATATAAACAAAAATAAAACGTGTTTAGTATAGTTTTAATTCCACGAAAACAATACATATGCTTCGTAACGGATTAATTCAAAAGAACAAATGGGTTTTATGAACTCAACTTACCAGTTAATAGAGAGAGAAAGAAAAGAAGAAAAAGAGAGGCGAGATGATGATGGTAAATTATGAATCAAGAACAGATTCAAACGAAACCCTAGTTGTGGATCGTTACTCTTGACCCTTAAAAACAAATCCTTGGTATCATATTCACCTTAAATAGTGGTGGCGAAGTAAGATGGTGGTGGTGGCTGTAGTGTGGTGGTGGAGGCAGCTAGGTGGCGATGAGATGGGTGGCGGCTGGAGAGGAGGAAGGTGGCTAGGTCAAATGGAGGAGGGAGCTGCACATTTGGTTTTAGGTTTTGTAAAAGAAGGGGTAAAACCCTAATCCAAATTTTATATCCTACAAGGACTATTTGAGTAATTATTCCAAAATTTAGGGGCGGCAAAACTGTACCACAGGGAACAGTTCTGTAATTTTTGCAACTTTTGTAAAATAGAGGTTCGGGACATATTCAGAGGGGTAAACGGACTCGAAAAATTACGAAACTTGCGCCATTGTTCACGAAATCATTTTTCCAATAAAAATGAGTATTTACATGATTATTTCTCACTTATAAAAATCAAAATTAGATTGAAACGTCGGGTGTGTCGGTACGCGTTGATTGCAAATTTCATGTTTCATGAGACAGCTTTCTCGTTTTCGCGTCAAATGAGCTCAAGAAAGTTTGTAAATGAGAAACAGACGAATTTTCTCGGAAACGAATATCTAGAAAAGTGCGAGTTGTTACAGTGGGCCTAGATGTATTCTGTTTTCTATTATTCCGCTTACGAGATAAGATAGCGTTAGCAACACATTTATCATGACAACCAGAAAACATGCTTTTACGACAACCAATACAAGAAGCTTCAAATATAACATTAAAAGTACTTAAAGGTTCATCATTCGTTACATCACTTTTTCCATTACATTTGTCAGACGCAATATCTAAAGTGGGAGTAACATGAGTTTTATTCAAAGTCCTAAGGTGTTCTTCTACTTCAGAGGTCTTTATTGTTCTTTTCCTACGTCGCAACTTCCTATTCTTCCTTGTGGTGCTCTTAAGCTGTGAAGCGCTAGCGTTGGGAAAAGAGGCAACTATTCCTGTTTTAGTAGAGGGAAGCACATTAGTTTCTTGTGATGTGTCATTAGGCACTCTAAGAATTCCTAGTGTAATAAAGTTTGTGTTACTATTCCTATCCTTCATAAGTGTTACTAACTCTGCTTTTAGATCATGGATCATATGTAACAAATCTTGATTTTCAGAACGAGTATTTCCATTTTGTCGTAAAACATCTTTGGTATATGCAAGATGATCATCAATATCTTTTGACGCTTGAGCACGAGTCTTTTTGAGTAAATCAAATATGACACCATATTCCGTTTTAACTTTTGAAATTTCTTGTTCATATTTTGAGATTTGACACTTTAAAGACACGTTTGCATCATAAGTTGCTCAAGTTCTGGATTAAGAGTTTTGGTATGCAACTGGTTGATTTTGTTTTGCAAAGCAAGTTCTTGATTTTGACAATCTTTTTGACACCATTGAAGACGACGTTTTGCATTTGAAAGCTCGTTTAACAATCGCTCATTTTCAACTTTTAAAGACTTGATTTGTGACACAGTATCAGTATTCTCGACATTTTCAACAGAATCAGCAGTGATATAATCAAATGCAGATGCAACAGTATGAAGAAACACAACATTTATGGTATCAGCACAGATAACATCTTCCAAGAGTCGATCAACATCTTTTCTTAACATTTTCTTTTTACGTTTAGAATTTGAAATCAATGTTTCATTTTGTTCGAAAACTCTTTTCATAAGTCCAAGCTCCTTGTGAAAATCCCTTTCCCAATAAATTGCACACATTTTCAAATTTCGGACATGAGGTAAAATTCTTTTCTGAAAAATATCTCTTTGTGCTCGCGCTTAAGGCGATTGAAAATGTTCAACTTTTATTTCAGAATTGATTTCAATTTTACGTTCCAAAAGTTTGATGTCCGATAAGAATGTTTCAAAATATTTTAGAACTTGACATTTATCAGCTAATGGCTTTATTTCATTTAATGAAGGTAAAGGACCATTAATTTGTGCAGCATTGGAAAGGGGACCATCTTTAGAAGACTCAGAAGCATGTGTGATAATACAAGGTGTGTTAGAATGATCCTGTTATGGGACGAAAGTTACAGCTTTTGAATAGTTAAATGGTTTGTTATAAACAACATTTTCCAATTTTGACCGACTCTCGTCTTCAGCATCTAATTCTTCCATGCGATTATATTCAACAACACTCATAATGGAATCATCAATTCTGTGTTCTGCACTATAAACTTGAGGATTTGGTTTAAATGCTCTATGTGAAAACTTAGGTTTGTAATCAGCAAGATTCGGTCCATATCCATTTGGATTTGCTTTAAAAGTAAACTTTTGAATAGTTGTGATTGACTCGCCATGTTTATAAACAACATTTCGAAACTCTTTGATTTTGTTTTGTAAGTCGACAATTTCATCAAGATAGTCATCTATTCGTTTTTTTGAATGTTTTTTGTACTCACAGAACTGTTTTTGACAAGTTAACAACTCACACTTGGCTTTTTGAGTTTCCGAAGTGAGAGCATTAAGTTGTTGTCTATGA
Organism: Chrysanthemum seticuspe; assembly: GCA_019973895.1. Lineage (NCBI taxonomy): Eukaryota > Viridiplantae > Streptophyta > Magnoliopsida > Asterales > Asteraceae > Chrysanthemum > Chrysanthemum seticuspe. The sequence goes on along the minus strand of BPTQ01000006.1, from coordinate 114,204,785 downwards.
TCATATTTCAATTGTTCTATTTGAGACAACAAAGCATTCTTAGATGCAACTAGATCACATATCTGTTTTTCCAAAGATTTTTCGTTTTGGTAAGATTTAGCAAAAGCGACTTCAAAACCTTTTTCACGTTTTTCTTGTGTTTGAAAAATGTTGAGTTGGAACTTTGATGAGTGTGTAAATACTCATCATTTTTGTACAAAATAAACTGCAAATTCATCTGAAAACACTCAGAAACACATCAAAATGATCAAAATATCACAAATCAGTGTTTTATGTGTTTTAAATTCAAAAATATCAAAATCAGATGAAAAACATATCAATTTTGCAAAAATTGCAGTTTCAGTCCCCCAAGTTTCAAGAATTGTCAAAAATAGTCCCTGAGCCCGAATTTCAAAAGTATAAATCACCAAAGGTCCTTTTTAAATCAAAAGTTGTCAAATTTAGTCCTTTGGTGAAAAATATGAAAAGTTTGAGAAAATTACAAAAATGGTCCTCCAAGTTTGAAAATTGGCAGAAATGGCCCCTGGAAAATTGCAAAATGGCAATTTTAGTCCTTATACTTTTTGAAAGTGTCATTTTCAGTCCTTGGAACAAGTTTTATAAAATGGCAGCAGTAGTCCTTGCATTTTCAGAAATTACAACCAAGGTCCCTCTAGTTTAAAACCCTTTATCCCATTTGGCCTGGTCAATACTCTTGTGACCCCCTGCCAAAATGAAATTTGGACCCCCCTTTATAATATCTGGTCAAAGACCAGTCAAACATATCAAACCAGTCAAACCCATCACCCTCTTCCCCGTTTTCCCTCTCCTTTGTCTGCCCACCATACCCAGCCACCAACACACCACCTAGCCTCACCATATCACCTTCCTGTCCCCCCCCCCCCACCTCACCAAACTCCAAAAGCAATAAATGTACCCCTCCCACTATCTCAGTCCTGTCCCAAATGGCTTATAAGATTTTGGCGCCAAAACAACATTTAAACGGTTGAGATTGATCCAAGGCCATCCAATGGCTAGAATTGATGGGAAAGAATCAGAAGTGAGAGAAAATGCTTTTGGATTATAAAGAGAGGCAAAAGGATGCATGAAGAGTAGTCTTCTAGTTTTTAATTTTTCTCTTTATGTCGTTTTTAATCTAAAAGCTCTAGTTTAGTATAAAAGCTGTAATTTTCTGTTGTAATGTACTCTTTATAAGTATTTGGATCAATATAAATCATTTTCAAGTGATTAATTCAAGATATATATCAAATTGACATTTTGTGTCCACTGTTGCAAATTTCCAAATCTAAGTCTTATACACTTGCTTCAAACATATCATTTCTCAGTTCTAAATAGCTTATACAAGTTTATAATAGCTTTTTACAAGCTTAAATTCTAGTTTTAAGCATATTTGAACTTTGGTCAAAGAAAGTCAAACAGGGTCAAAAATGGCAAAGGAAATGGTCAATGGGTGATGCAGTATTGGAGTTGGGTTATTTCTGAGCCATTGGGTTGAATAAATAGGTTAGAGATCTTGGTTCACTGGTTTGCAAGCTATAGCAGCTTTGGACTTTTGTAAGTCATTTTCAAGTTTCTTTGCATTGTTTGATCTTGTAGCTAAAACTGGTTCCAATCTGTCTTTTCAGTAGTGTTTAGGTTAAGTTAACTTAGATTGATCATAAGTACAAGTTGGTTAAGTGTTTGGATCAATTTTGATTCACAACTGTTAAATAAAGGGTGTTTGGATTTGAGTCTTTAACTGCACTAGAAGCTAGTTCAGTGGTTCAAACCTGTTGGTGCAAGTTTGTTTAGTCATATTAGACTCATTTGAGTCTTAGTTTGTGTCTGCTACACCATAAAAGTCAAAAGTTCTTTTAAAACTGTCTCACTTGTTCACTGTTGGATTTTTAAAAAAGCAAATCATCATTTTGTGTTTAGAAATCAATAACAAAGGTTGTAATAGCTTCATAACATCATTTAACTTCATTATCAATCAATAAAATTGGATCAAACTTCACCAAAGTCAACTGTGCTCCTGTTTCAAAAAGTCAAAAAAGGTCAAAAAGTTGGATTTATGCAGAAAGTGCAGCAGTTGCACAGGACTCATTAGAGCTTTTTAGGTATTGATTTTTGGTTTACAAGTAGTTTAATAGGTGATCTTTAAGATCTAGTATCTGTTTTAGGCTTAAGCTTTTTGGATAAGCTTCTGCATAAGCTCAAAGTAAGGGTCAAATCCCCTGCACCACTGTACTCAGTTGGTGCTGAGCTTTTCCCAGATATTGAAGCAGGTGTACAGAGCTCATAAGAGCTCACCATGGCCTCATTTTTGGTTTAAGTACTCTCAACCAGGTCTTTTTCAAGTCCTAATTGGTTGTTTTCAGTGTAGTGCTTATTTGTAGCTTGTGCTTGTGCTTAAACCTGGCACCCTAGCAACTGATTTTAGCTTATCATCATAACATCAAATCTGTGAAATATTGCTTATCAGTAGTTATAGCCTGTTGTTTTTAAGTGCATTAGGGTATATTTAGCTTATTATAGCTTCTGTATCAGTTTGGTAGCTTTTGGTGAGCTTTTGGCTTATCAAGTGCTTATTTCCATAAGCACTTCCATAGCAGTTACATATTTCTCCACATAAGCACTTGTTTTTCAATTTTTCTCAGATTCCTAATATAAATTTAGAGTTTTCCTGAAATTTTCAGATTTTTCCTAGCTGTTTTACTATTTTTCTTGATTTTTATTAATTTTTAGCACTTTTTAAATAGCATTTAATACAAAAAATTAGAAAAAGGTTCAAAAAAATAAGTTTTCATTTTTCTTAGGTTTAGATAAATACAAAAAGTAGAAAAAGTAATTTTCCATATTTTTCATAGTTCATTTGGTAATTTTTAGTAATTTAATTAGTTTTTAATAGTTTAAAATTCATAGAAAATAGAAAAATAGTCATAAAAATACAAAAATAGTTTTGAAAAGTCTATTTTGATATTTTAGACTTTTCCAAGTCTTAATCTTATTTTTCTAGCTCATTTTCCTATTTTCTTGTAATTTAGGTAATTACTTAATAGTTAAAAATAGTTTTTAATTAGATAATTAGTTTTAAAAATAATTTTATTTTTCTAAATATTTTCTTTTATCATTAGGTTTGTAAAAATGTATTTTTCATATTTTTAGGATTTATATTGTGTAAGTTTCACTTTTTATTTTGTACGTTTACGTTATTTTTATTTAAACGTAAGTTTTAAGTTTTAAGTTTTAAACGTTCATCACTTTAAAAATAGTGATAGCGTTTATTTAATAGATTTTAACTTTTTAATTTTCTTAATTTGCATTTAAGTCGCTTTTATTTTATAACCTTTTTCAGTAGTGTAATATTCAATTCCAAATCCCTTCTGATCGCTATCATTAGTGATCAATCTATCGTCTGAATCAGTGTTTGCACACCATTGAGTCTCCGTGGGACTTAACGACCCGGGAATCCATTGTATTCTCTGATCTTCATTGCATTTGTGTCTGAGCTGTTTTAAGTCTGTTTGACTTGACGGTTTTGCGCGGATCAAATTTTGGCGCCGCTGCCGGGGAGCTGTGCTGATTTATCTTCCGTGTAGCAGATTAGTTGTTTGAATCCTCACTCTTTGTTTATATCATCCATCTCTGTATATATATATATCCATATTTTCTTTTAAAAAAAAATCCAAAAACCCAAAAACATCCAAAAACGTATAAAACACAAAGATATTTTCTCTTTTGTTTCTATATATGTATCAAAAAAATAAAAATACAAAAAGAATCGTCGTTTTCTCTAATAATTAACAACTTAAAAGATTACCACCGAAAACCAAGGCAGTGCACTACCTAACTGGGGGTGCGACCATAATAAGTTCCCGAACTAAAGATATAAAACTTGCCTTTGTGTCCTTGTGATTGGTGTACCTTTTTCAAAGAAGCCATTCATCTTAGGATTATTGGTAAAGTTCACTGTTGTTTTGCCTCGATTTTGTGTTAATTGATTTTGTTGAGATATCGACGTTTCAGAACCAGAAAACCCATAAAGATTCTTCTCACCCTGATTTTCACAAAACGTCTTCATAATTCTCATTCTCATGTGAAAGATTTCATAATTCCATTTCTCTCCTTAACTCTGAGTTTCCTTAGAGTTAACTCTTGTGTATGCGCACTCGCTCTTCTAGATCTGTGAGCCCATTTCGTGAGCTTGTCAAGATTCCAAGAAGGCGTGCTCGTAGACTTTCTGCTCCATCAGTCGGATCTGAGATCCGGACTGTTCGCACTACTCCCGTTGTCATGGCGGATGAGATTCCTATGTGCGAGCTTCTCCAGGCACCCATCGACGGGTATGGAGATGCTATCGTTGTACCAGCCATCGTGGCTGAAAATTTTGAACTCAAGACCGGGTTACTGAACCTTGTAACCTCAAATCAGTTCTACGGTTTTGAGCGGGATGATCCTCATGCTCATATAAGATGGTTTAACAAGATTGCATCTACCATCAAGTATAAGAATGTCCCTACTGATGCTGTTAAGCTTCTTTTGTTCCCGTTTTCTCTTGAGGGGCAAGCCCGGATTTGGCTTGAAAAACAACCCCCTCAGTCTATAGAGACATGGGAAGATCTGGTGAAGAAATTTGTGAATGAATTCTATCCACCTTCCAAGACCACAAGTCTTAAAAATGAAATCATCAAGTTCACTCAGAAATTTGATGAATCCTTCAGTGAATCGTGGGATCGTTTCAAGGAATTGCTTCGCAAATGTCCTCACCATGGTTTCTCCGAGTTGATGCAACTCGACACTTTCTATAATGGAGTGAGTCAATCTGATCAAGATTCTCTCAATTCCTCCGCGGGAGGAAATTTCCTAAGCAAAACTGTCAAAGAAGCTTTGGCGATAATCGAAAACAAGTCCAAGGTCCGCACTGCACGAAGCAAGCCGGTTGTTTCCCAAGTCAGTGTTGGACCTTCTTCTTCTTCATCGCCCGTGAGTAAGTCTAGCACCGATGCTAAGATTGATAAACTCACGGAAGCTATCCAAGCTTTGGTTCTCTCCAACCAGAAGAAAGTCTCTTTTCCACAAACTTCACCTCCTGCTGAAGTTAAGAAAGTGGAAGTCTGTGTTACCTGTGGTGGCCCCCATGCTTATTATAACTGTATGGCCACTGATGGTAACCCTTTTGAAGCCAATGCTGTGGGCGGGATGTCTAATCAAGGAGGCAATCAATATCGTGCTCCTGTAGACCCGAACCACCGTCCTAACCACTACCCTGGACCTCCCGGTTTCAATCAAAACCAAAACCGTAATCAGAATCAAAACAGACCAAACCAAGGTTTTCAAAACCAAGGTAATTTCAATCCAAATAACGGTTTCCAAAATCAGAATCAAAATTTCCAACATCAAGGAAATTTCAATAGAAACCCAGGTCAGGGAAATTTCAACCCAGGGTATTTTCATGGAAACAATCAAGGGAATTTTCAGAATCAAGGCCCTAATCCTAACAATAGAGGCCAGAATTTCCCTGTGCAAACTCAAGCCATTGTTCCAACTGGACCATCATCTGATGACTTGTTGAAACAATTCATGAAATCCCAAGAGGAAATGAATCGGTTGTTGGTCAGCCAGATTTCTGAAATCAAGAAGTCTTTAAATGATCGACCCTCGGGCTCAGGTACTCTACCTAGCAACACGATCGCTAATCCGAGGGGCGATGCAAAGGCGATCACAACCCGAAGTGGTGCTTCATATGCTGGACCTGCTGTTCCTACTACCTTTTCTTCTTCTTCTATCCCGAAGGTAGTGGAAAGTGAACCTCCGAAACACAATGGACCTACGACTCCAATGCCCCCTCCTCCTGTGGCAATGAGTCAAGTTACCAAGGAAACAACGGACAAGGTGCATTATTCAAGTCCACGAAGTACCGCACACGTCCAACCTTCGGTAGTCCAACCTCAAGTGGTCCAGAAACCCAAGTCAAATCAAGGAGTTGTTTTTGAACCTCTTGTAGCTCCTGTTGAGAATCAGAAATCCAAATCTTCTATTCCATATCCCTCACGTTTACATGAGCAAAAGCTCCGCGAGAAAGCTAGTCATCAGATGGAAAAATTCTTTCAAATTTTCCAAGAACTTCACTTTGACATAAGCTTCGCGGATGCCATCATGTTAATGCCCAAGTTTGCATCTACTCTGAAACACATGCTGAGCAACAAAGAAAAGCTGTTTGAAATGGCTAAAACTCCTTTGAATGAGAATTGCTCAGCAGTGTTGTTAAAGAAGCTTCCCGAGAAGCTAGGAGATCCCGGAAAATTTCTTCTTCCTTGTGTTTTTCCTGGGATGATTGAATGCTTTGCCCTTGCTGATCTTGGTGCAAGCATCAATCTGATGCCGTATTCAGTGTGGAAGAAACTGTCTCTTCCGGAACTTATTCCTACCTGCATGACTCTTGAGCTTGCAGATCGTTCTATCTCGCGTCCTCTTGGCATCGCCGAGGATGTATTCGTGAAAGTAGGAAAGTTCCATTTTCCAGCTGATTTTGTGGTCGTTGATTTCGATGCCGATCATCGGGTTCCTCTCATTGTTGGACGAGGATTCCTGAGAATTGGCCGTGCTCTTATCGATGTATTCGAGCAAGAAATCACTCTACGTGTGGGTAACGAAGCTGTTACTTTTAACCTCGATCAAACTTCGAGGTACTCCTCAAATTATGATATTGAATCAGTTAATCGAGTCGATTTAATTGATATTGCTTCAGAGGAGTACTCTCAAGAGTTTCTTGGTTATCTTCATAATTCTGTGGGTGGGAATTCCACCACATCTTCTCAGCCTATCATTTCCGACTCTTCCCCCTCTCTCACTCCGTTTGAGGGAGGTGACTTCCTTCTGGAAGAGATCGATGAATTTCTGGCTACTGATGAATCAATTCCGCCTGGAATTGATGGTGTTTATGATTCGGAGGGGGATATTCTTTATCTTGAGCAATTGCTTAATGAAGATCCATTACCTTCACTCCCTCCGAAAGAGATCACGATTGAGGAAATCAAATCAGTACAAACTTCTACTGAAGAATTTCCCGAGGTTGAACTTAAGGACCTACCTCCTCATCTAGAGTATGCATTCTTGGAGGGTGATGATAAATTACCCGTCATAATTGCTAAAGACTTGACTGAGGAGGAGAAAACTGCTCTCATAAAGGTCTTGAAGTCGCACAAGCAAGCAATTGCTTGGAAACTCTCCGATATTAAGGGTATCAACCCTGAGTTTTGTACTCACAAAATCTTAATGGAGGATGACTTCAAACCAGCAGTCCAAAGTCAGAGAAGGGTGAATCCTAAAATTCACGAGGTTATCAAACAAGAGGTTCTCAAACTTCTTGATGCCGGTTTGATTTACCCGATCTCTGATAGTCCTTGGGTCAGCCCAATTCATTGCGTTCCAAAAAAGGGTGGCATTACTGTTGTCACGAATGAAGAGAACGAGTTGATTCCAACTCGATTGGTTACGGGATGGCGTGTGTGTATTGACTATCGAAAGTTAAACGAAGCCACCCGTAAAGACCATTTTCCTCTACCCTTCATGGACCAGATGCTTGAGAGATTAGCAAGGAACGAGTACTATTGTTTCCTTGATGGTTTCTCAGGTTACTTTCAGATCCCCATTGATCCGCTGGATCAAGAGAAAACCACATTCACCTGCCCATACGGGACGTTTGCCTATAGACGTATGCCTTTTGGCTTATGTAATGCTCCTGGCACGTTCCAACGTTGTATGATGGCCATTTTCCACGACATGATCGGGGAAACTATGGAGGTGTTTATGGATGACTTCTCGGTCATTGGGGACTCATTTCAGACTTGTCTCTCCCACTTAGACAAAATGCTAAAAAGGTGTGAAGACACCAATCTGTGTCTAAACTGGGAGAAGAGCCACTTTATGGTCAAAGAGGGCATCGTCCTCGGCCATAAGATTTCCAAGAATGGGATTGAGGTAGATAGAGCAAAAGTTGATGTTATTGCTAAACTACCTCATCCTACTACCGTCAAAGGTATTAGGAGTTTTCTAGGTCATGCCGGGTTTTATCGTAGATTTATTCAGGATTTCTCTAAAATCGCCCGGCCAATGACCCATCTTCTCGAAAAAGATGCTCCTTTTATCTTCTCTCCTGAGTGCATCGAAGCTTTTGAAACACTAAAGAAAAAGCTTACAGAAGCACCCATTCTAGTTGCCCCCGACTGGGATTTACCCTTCGAGCTCATGTGCGATGCAAGTGACTTTCCAATCGGTGCAGTCTTGGGGCAACGCAAAACCAAACATTTTCAGCCAATCCACTACGCAAGCAAAACTATGACTGAAGCTCAGACTCATTACACCACTACAGAAAAAGAATTATTAGCTGTGGTGTATGCGTTTGAGAAGTTTCGGCCATATCTTATCTTGACCAAATGCGTGGTGTATACGGATCACTCGGCACTCAAATATCTCTTTGCAAAACAAGATGCAAAGCCGAGATTGCTCCGTTGGGTTCTCCTCCTACAAGAATTTGATATCATCATTCGTGATAAAAAAGGAGCTGAGAACCTGGCTGCTGATCATCTTTCCCGATTAGAGAACCCTCACCAAAATGTGTTCGAGAGAAAGGAAATTAATGAAACATTTCCTCTCGAAACACTCAATGTGGTTTCTTTTCGTGGAGACTCATCTACCCCATGGTTTGCAGACTTTGCAAATTACCATGCGGGTAACTTTGTGGTGAAAGGGATGTCGTCCCAACAGAAAAATAAATTCTTCAAAGATGTGAAACATTATTTCTGGGACGACCCCTACTTGTTTAAAATCTGTGCGGATCAAGTCATCCGGCGATGTGTGCATGGTCAGGAAGCTATTGACATTCTCAAAGCTTGCCATTCTGGACCTACTGGGGGACATCATAGCCCCAACTACACCGCCAAGAAGGTGTTTGATTCGGGATTCTATTGGCCCACGATCTACAAGGATGCCCATGAATTCGTCAAAACCTGTGACGCTTGTCAACGTCACGGGAATATCTCACAAAGGAATGAAATGCCGCAAAACGCCATTCAAGTGTGTGAGATTTTTGACATCTGGGGCATTGACTTTATGGGGCCATTTCCTTCTTCTCACGGAAATAAGTACATACTCGTGGCCGTTGACTACTTGTCAAAATGGGTTGAAGCTAAAGCTTTACCCACCAACGATGCCCGAGTTGTGGTGAAATTCTTGAAATCCTTATTTGCTAGGTTTGGAACTCCACGAGCCATCATCAGTGATCGTGGTACGCATTTCTGCAATGACCAATTTGCAAGAGTCATGCAAAAGTATGGTGTAACTCACCGTACCTCTACTGCGTACCACCCACAAACAAGTGGGCAAGTGGAAGTCTCTAACCGGGGGATAAAAAGAATTCTGGAGAGGACGGTTGGTGAAAACCGTGCCTCTTGGTCGGATAAGTTAGATGACGCACTCTGGGCCTTCCGTACAGCTTACAAAACACCCATCGGGTGCACTCCATACAAGCTGGTGTACGGGAAGGCGTGTCATCTTCCAGTTGAGCTCGCGCACAAGGCATACTGGGCCTTGAAGCATGCCAACTTTGATATTCAGACAGCGGGTGATCATCGGAAAGTTCAAATGAATGAATTAAATGAACTCCGTGATCAAGCTTACGAGAACTCTTTGATCTACAAACAAAAGACAAAGAAGATTCATGACTCAAAAATCAAAAACCGCGTTTTCAACGTTGGTGATCGAGTCCTTCTTTTCAATTCAAGATTGAAGATTTTCTCGGGAAAGCTCAAGTCTCGCTGGTCTGGTCCATTTACTATCGCTAAGGTTTATCCTTATGGTACCATTGAGTTATCTCAACCCGATGGTCCTAATTTTAAAGTGAATGGTCATCGAGTGAAGCATTACTTTGGAGAGGACATTCCATCCATGGTTGTCCCAGATTTACAAACTTTCCCCATGAACCAATGAATGCGGGGATCGAGTCAAGCTAGCGACTCGGTAATCAAAAACAGTAGCATGCCATATGGGTTTTCACCCATATTTCTGACTTCTTTCTATCTTTCTACCACCCTAGTGTGGGGGGGTTGCCCACATGTTTCAAAAAAAAAAAAAAAAAAAAAAAAAAAAAAAAAAAAAAAAAAAAAAAAATCATCTTTCTAAATAATGGCCTTAGTATTTCCCTTTCACGTTCTTTGTTTCGGCATAACCGCCGGTACTTTGAATATTGAGGGCAATATTCATCTCTAGTGTGGGGGGGATTCTCACGAATTTTATCATGTAAATATACCGCCTAATCCCCCCGTTTTTGGCCAAAATTTTTTTTTTGGAGTAAGTGTTCTACACTTTCTCATCTGGTTATCAGTCCGCCATGTCTGTAAGACAAAAGGATTGGCTAATCCAGGAGCAAACGGCTCTTGGTAAAGATATCTCAAATCCGTTTATATGGCTTGCAATTTGCCCAAAATTGTATGGTTCTCAACTCACCATATCCTAAAAAGTAAAGAGTTGGCTAGCCCGCAAGATTATGGCTTGTGGAAAAGGCAGTGGAAAAACCATAATTGGTAATCAGCTCACCAAAGATAATATTGATAATTTATCTAAGAGTTGGCTAGTCCAGAAGGGTACGGCTTCTGGTAAAGACAAAATCAAATCCGTTGAAAGCTGGTGGTTTGCTCGAAATCACATGGTTATCGGTGTACCATGGTTCTTACTTGAACTGAAACATTTGGCTACTCCAGAAGTAATGGCTTTTGGTAAAGAGATTAAAATCCATTATGTTTTCTCAAATCATTGCTAGGGACTAGCAATATCTCAGTGTGGGGGATTGATGAGTGTGTAAATACTCATCATTTTTGTACAAAATAAACTGCAAATTCATCTGAAAACACTCAGAAACACATCAAAATGATCAAAATATCACAAATCAGTGTTTTATGTGTTTTAAATTCAAAAATATCAAAATCAGATGAAAAACATATCAATTTTGCAAAAATTGCAGTTTCAGTCCCCCAAGTTTCAAGAATTGTCAAAAATAGTCCCTGAGCCCGAATTTCAAAAGTATAAATCACCAAAGGTCCTTTTTAAATCAAAAGTTGTCAAATTTAGTCCTTTGGTGAAAAATATGAAAAGTTTGAGAAAATTACAAAAATGGTCCTCCAAGTTTGAAAATTGGCAGAAATGGCCCCTGGAAAATTGCAAAATGGCAATTTTAGTCCTTATACTTTTTGAAAGTGTCATTTTCAGTCCTTGGAACAAGTTTTATAAAATGGCAGCAGTAGTCCTTGCATTTTCAGAAATTACAACCAAGGTCCCTCTAGTTTAAAACCCTTTATCCCATTTGGCCTGGTCAATACTCTTGTGACCCCCTGTCAAAATGCAATTTGGACCCCCCTTTATAATATCTGGTCAAAGACCAGTCAAACATATCAAACCAGTCAAACCCATCACCCTCTTCCCCGTTTTCCCTCTCCTTTGTCTGCCCACCATACCCAGCCACCAACACACCACCTAGCCTCACCATATCACCTTCCTGTCCCCCCCCCCCCCCCCCCCCACCTCACCAAACTCCAAAAGCAATAAATGTACCCCTCCCACTATCTCAGTCCTGTCCCAAATGGCTTATAAGATTTTGGCGCCAAAACAACATTTAAACGGTTGAGATTGATCCAAGGCCATCCAATGGCTAGAATTGATGGGAAAGAATCAGAAGTGAGAGAAAATGCTTTTGGATTATAAAGAGAGGCAAAAGGATGCATGAAGAGTAGTCTTCTAGTTTTTAATTTTTCTCTTTATGTCGTTTTTAATCTAAAAGCTCTAGTTTAGTATAAAAGCTGTAATTTTCTGTTGTAATGTACTCTTTATAAGTATTTGGATCAATATAAATCATTTTCAAGTGATTAATTCAAGATATATATCAAATTGACATTTTGTGTCCACTGTTGCAAATTTCCAAATCTAAGTCTTATACACTTGCTTCAAACATATCATTTCTCAGTTCTAAATAGCTTATACAAGTTTATAATAGCTTTTTACAAGCTTAAATTCTAGTTTTAAGCATATTTGAACTTTGGTCAAAGAAAGTCAAACAGGGTCAAAAATGGCAAAGGAAATGGTCAATGGGTGATGCAGTATTGGAGTTGGGTTATTTCTGAGCCATTGGGTTGAATAAATAGGTTAGAGATCTTGGTTCACTGGTTTGCAAGCTATAGCAGCTTTGGACTTTTGTAAGTCATTTTCAAGTTTCTTTGCATTGTTTGATCTTGTAGCTAAAACTGGTTCCAATCTGTCTTTTCAGTAGTGTTTAGGTTAAGTTAACTTAGATTGATCATAAGTACAAGTTGGTTAAGTGTTTGGATCAATTTTGATTCACAACTGTTAAATAAAGGGTGTTTGGATTTGAGTCTTTAACTGCACTAGAAGCTAGTTCAGTGGTTCAAACCTGTTGGTGCAAGTTTGTTTAGTCATATTAGACTCATTTGAGTCTTAGTTTGTGTCTGCTACACCATAAAAGTCAAAAGTTCTTTTAAAACTGTCTCACTTGTTCACTGTTGGATTTTTAAAAAAGCAAATCATCATTTTGTGTTTAGAAATCAATAACAAAGGTTGTAATAGCTTCATAACATCATTTAACTTCATTATCAATCAATAAAATTGGATCAAACTTCACCAAAGTCAACTGTGCTCCTGTTTCAAAAAGTCAAAAAAGGTCAAAAAGTTGGATTTATGCAGAAAGTGCAGCAGTTGCACAGGACTCATTAGAGCTTTTTAGGTATTGATTTTTGGTTTACAAGTAGTTTAATAGGTGATCTTTAAGATCTAGTATCTGTTTTAGGCTTAAGCTTTTTGGATAAGCTTCTGCATAAGCTCAAAGTAAGGGTCAAATCCCCTGCACCACTGTACTCAGTTGGTGCTGAGCTTTTCCCAGATATTGAAGCAGGTGTACAGAGCTCATAAGAGCTCACCATGGCCTCATTTTTGGTTTAAGTACTCTCAACCAGGTCTTTTTCAAGTCCTAATTGGTAGTTTTCAGTGTAGTGCTTATTTGTAGCTTGTGCTTGTGCTTAAACCTGGCACCCTAGCAACTGATTTTAGCTTATCATCATAACATCAAATCTGTGAAATATTGCTTATCAGTAGTTATAGCCTGTTGTTTTTAAGTGCATTAGGGTATATTTAGCTTATTATAGCTTCTGTATCAGTTTGGTAGCTTTTGGTGAGCTTTTGGCTTATCAAGTGCTTATTTCCATAAGCACTTCCATAGCAGTTACATATTTCTCCACATAAGCACTTGTTTTTCAATTTTTCTCAGATTCCTAATATAAATTTAGAGTTTTCCTGAAATTTTCAGATTTTTCCTAGCTGTTTTACTATTTTTCTTGATTTTTATTAATTTTTAGCACTTTTTAAATAGCATTTAATACAAAAAATTAGAAAAAGGTTCAAAAAAATAAGTTTTCATTTTTCTTAGGTTTAGATAAATACAAAAAGTAGAAAAAGTAATTTTCCATATTTTTCATAGTTCATTTGGTAATTTTTAGTAATTTAATTAGTTTTTAATAGTTTAAAATTCATAGAAAATAGAAAAATAGTCATAAAAATACAAAAATAGTTTTGAAAAGTCTATTTTGATATTTTAGACTTTTCCAAGTCTTAATCTTATTTTTCTAGCTCATTTTCCTATTTTCTTGTAATTTAGGTAATTACTTAATAGTTAAAAATAGTTTTTAATTAGATAATTAGTTTTAAAAATAATTTTATTTTTCTAAATATTTTCTTTTATCATTAGGTTTGTAAAAATGTATTTTTCATATTTTTAGGATTTATATTGTGTAAGTTTCACTTTTTATTTTGTACGTTTACGTTATTTTTATTTAAACGTAAGTTTTAAGTTTTAAGTTTTAAACGTTCATCACTTTAAAAATAGTGATAGCGTTTATTTAATAGATTTTAACTTTTTAATTTTCTTAATTTGCATTTAAGTCGCTTTTATTTTATAACCTTTTTCAGTAGTGTAATATTCAATTCCAAATCCCTTCTGATCGCTATCATTAGTGATCAATCTATCGTCTGAATCAGTGTTTGCACACCATTGAGTCTCCGTGGGACTTAACGACCCGGGAATCCATTGTATTCTCTGATCTTCATTGCATTTGTGTCTGAGCTGTTTTAAGTCTGTTTGACTTGACGGTTTTGCGCGGATCAAACTTTAAGCATTCATTATCCTTAGTCAGCAGTGCATTTTTATCCTTTAATTTCCGATTGATGTCAAGACATTTTTCCATTTGAGATTTCTGGTCCTTAAGTAAGGTCATGAGCTCAATATCTGGATTAGACAAAGGTTCAGCTTGTTCAACGTGAGTCTCAACATGATCATTATTTAGATCCTCAAATATAACCACGGAGTCAACTTGATTATCAGTATTAACCATAAGGTCATCTTGATCGTCAAATATAACTACGGGATCTATTTGATTATCATCGGAATGAGATGTAGACGGCTCATGTTGAACACTTTGATCCTTTTCGGATGCAGATGTTGGCGGAGATATCAGATCAGTAATGAACATAGTTTGATCCGGTACCTGAGACAAGCCGTCAGTGTCATACACTGGGCCTGTCTCACTCCTGTGGAGTTCTTGCATGTTTGCCATTAACATCACAGCTGCATTAGCTTGCAAGTCTTCCATGTCATCATCAGAATCTGCATTTGCCATGAAACTTTGTTCCTTGTTGGTAAGAGTTCCACCAGCTTCATCCTTGAGAGCCAAGAGTAAAGCCTCTTTGTGATAAGTGCTACCTCTTGTCCTCGGCTTTGGGCATGCATTAGCCAGATGACCCTTCTCATTACAGTTGTAACAACGAACACCATTAATCCTAGTCTGAGCATTTCCCTGATCAACCACTTGAGCTCGTTGTTGTGGAGCACCCATGTTATTCCTTCCATTAGCATTAAACCCTTGACCACTGCCCATCTGACGAACATTACCACAATTCTGAACTTCAACACGTCCATTGTTAACGACAGCCTGATTCCTTGTGTTAGATGAGGTACGAATGCGATTGTTGGATTTGTTTGAATATCGGCCGAAGGCTCTAGCAATCATGACAAACCCTTGTTGCAATGCATCGAAAGCTTTTGCATCCTCATTAGATTCACTGTACAGTGCTTGATCATTGTTGTTGTTGTATGGAACTAATTGAGTTTCTTGAGATTGTTGTTGTGACGGATCATATGGTGTAATTGTAGCAGTTGGTTGTGGAGGATTTGTGAAGACAGTTTGCAAAGTAGGGAATTGAGGATAATACGTTTGAGCCCACAATGCAAGAGTTTGATTATCCGGGAGTGAAGGTGAAACAGGAACTCCATGGATGACTCTCTCTCTGTCAACTTCCTTTTGGTGGGGCTTCAAATAGTCATACAATAATCCGTATGTAGCATGATGAAGATTCGCTTGACGGATGAAAATAACATACTTTTCCCAATCAGGACCAAGACTACTGAGGAACTTAGTGTTGACTGCAATTCTTGGCATAATGATGTTATGTTTTTCCAAGTCATTGATGATGTCTGAGAATCGATGATGATATGACTCTAATGTCTCCCCTGGTTCAATCATGAAGTGTTCATATGCTAAGTAGATTTTTGATTCCATATCTTCTTGATTGAGTTATGTGCCTTCCATGAGAATATGAATATGCTCCCACATTGCTTTAGCAGTCTTCTGAGCATCAACACTACAAAGTATCGGATTGGGTAAACCCAAAAGGATATATTGCATTACAAGTTCATCGGCTTCCATGTGTAGAAGTTGGTCAGTAGTAAGTTGATCAAGACTAGCAACGTTGGTAACATCATCTCTTGGTGCATTAGCATTCGGATCTCCGGGTACATTGATAGTAGGCATCTGAAATGGACCTTCAAGGATGACCTTTTTCAAGAACTTACCATGTGGTTTCTTTAAATCACAGAACCTAAAGAACCTTATCACCCGTTTATCGTAGTTTCCGGGAGTGAGCATTGGAGGTCTATCAAGTGATCCAGCCTCATGAATGGATTGTTGGCTACTTAAAGCTTCACACATCTTTGCAAACCAAGACGGTTCCTTCATAGCATACTTGGATGGATGCTGATTTTGAAAGTTTGTGTAAGGTTGTACTTGTAGACTAGGTGGTGGTTGAATCATTTGTGGTGGAATTGCTCCTTGAGGAAAATGTTGTTGAAATTGATGTTGTTGTTGATTGTAAGATATAACTTTTCACATACACATCAAACCATAACACAAAGTAGCATATAGATGGAATTCTAGAGAGAGAAAGTTAGAGGTTTAGGGAACTTAGTGAGAGAAAGTGAAAGATATTATTATGAGCTCCAACTCTCTACCTTGGAAGGTAGAGAGTATTTATAGTCTTACATAAATCGCCACACATCGGGCTGTGGATCAGGCATACAGTGGGTAAAGACCCGTCCGTCCTCCACGGTGATACTAAACTAAATACTACTTAACATAAGATAACTACGACTACGAGCTTTCTAACGATTACATATACTTGAGGTGACCGACTCTTTAATACCGGGAATTTCTAATTCCTAACAATCTCCCCCTAAGGGAGGTCACCTCAATCATGTACCAAAATTACATTGAATACAACAAGATATTACATTTAAAATTGTTCTTGCATTCTTGATGTAGTCCTTTGCTTCTAAGCTCGTAGTCATTGATTCTTCACATTGCATGTTTGGTTATTCCAAGTGGAGGTCTTTTACTGATCCACGTGATAATGAGTTTGAGCCAGCATTTGAGATCATCAGTTATCAACAATCTCTGACACATCCTTTGTGGTGTTGGTATTATGTGATGTTGTGACATTAGGACCGACATGTTCACATTCTGGATCATGATATCTTCTCATCAGAGTAGCGGAAGCATTTGTTGAATCATGATATTGGCAGCAGCGTAGCAGAAGCATGGAGTGAAAATATCAGAGTCATTGATGCACTAATCATGATTTCTTTTGAGATGAATGTATTAAGTGAGCATGCGGCTATGGATTGACCGCTTCATTCTGATCAGCTGCAAACGTCGGGCGTACCTGCATACAACAGTTAGCAATAAATCGCACAAAAGTGTCTTTGATCACTTTCGTTGAATTGAGGTACACGGCCCACGGTTCCCCGTTGATCAGTACAAGTACTGCCTGTGATCAGGTATAATTCCGAAGAATTTCCTTGACAGGGTTTCGCAGCTGATCTAGCTGTTCTCAAACCGGAGCGTCTCAAAGAAGACAACACGGAGTGAGTGAACCAGCGAATTTTAAGTTCACTGATTGATGAAAAGAGATTTGAAAAACGATCGTGTATTGCTCAATAGAAATTGTTTTTGCAATACAACGAAGGTTTTATTGAAAATCAATTATCAATCATAAAAACACCTTTTGGTTTGAAAAATGAGTGCACGGTCGATGTGCTAAAGAAAAGAGATTTTAAGCACAACGACCGGTTTTTCAAAGGTATCCGTCAATCCATAACCTGAACCAGGATTGATTCAAGAGATTGAATCGCCCCATTGTTTCTGTTCAGTTGTCACATGGTTGATCTATATAATAGATCTCACATGCCACCTACCAGGAGCTTGTTTGATGTTGGCTCCAGAAGGCTTTCCATCTTCATAGTGAATATGTAAACACATCACTCAGATGTTCTGGCAATACCACAAGGATAATGCGTAGGACTCAAGATATAATCTCTCTTTCCACATTGTATGAAACAGAGAGTCTTCATTGAAAGTGTCCTAATGAGATTTATTGATAATCTCGTGGCTCTAGACTCAATATGTGCATATTTGGATCCTGTGCCAGAGACTAGGGAGAGGGTCTCCTTCTTCAATATCAACCATCTCTAAGAGAAAGTCGATAGATAATGTCGGTTCCCCGTGAGAATGAAACAAGTCCTTTTAAGAGGAACTTGAGTGGTTTGGAAAGTTGAAGTGCAGTGCGTCACTGGGTCCATGACGTCTTGTCTTCAATACCGATGTTACCATCAGTAGCATATGAATTGAACCCGGTTTCTGCCCTAAGGTTGAATAAATGGAGGGATATTTGTTTTCACCCTTTCCTCATTCAATTCTTTTTAATTCTTCAACCCCTTCAGTGCTTACCGAGACTTCATAGCTAGAACCTTGTTGGGTTTATTCCAGTACTAGCTCAGTCTTAGTCTGCACTCTTCCCATATCTCATTTTTTTTTCTCCTTTTATCATCATACCTAAGGACTTCTACACTAACTAGTGGATTGTCCCTGGGTAGATCCCTCCGGTTCTGGCGGATCATGGGAACACATACCTAACCTTATCATCCTTATATCACCGGACATAAAGTAAATTTGGTCGGTCTATTTGGTATTGTTCATCTGCCATTGGAACCAATTGAAAACCATTTGAAAATCAATTCAGATACTTGTGATATATTATCAAAGCATTTTGTACCTGAATTGTTTTTGATATTTTTAGAACGAGAACTCCCCCTCAACATGTGCATCAAGTATTTGAGAAAGTTTTGCACACGGAGGCAAGAGAAAGAATTAACTTCTTTGATTACCATTTTCTAAAAGATATCAACATCACTTCCCACATCAAATCAGGTAGGTATAGCATTTCCGGGAAGGATGAGGTTTCCATGAATTTGCTCCCCCTCAATATGTGCCTCGAGGTTTGAAAGGAGTTTTGCACATACTAGAGGGAACCTGCACATTGAGATAAGTTGATCACATTTCAAATCATAGGTTTAAGATAGATGCTCCCCCTCAACATGTGCATTGAAAAATTGAAATCGTTTGTCACATGTGGGCGGGATAGCATGTACATCCTTATAAAACCATTTACCGAATTATCAGTTTAAATCCAATTTAAATCACACATTCTCCCCCGATCACAATTATCAAATCATTTGAGATTTGTGATCTCTTATAGATTTAAATTGATTTTGAAAGCTTTTAAGGAGAATTGTGACTTGATTGTGAGAGTGTTTTAGCTGATAAGGATCGGATTTTAAGACTTTAAACTCCATTGATAAAACATGCATGTATATCTTTTGAAAACAATTTAATGCCAAATAACTTTTTAATTTAATTGAAATCATTCTCCCCCTCAATCAATGACATAGGTTGTTGATTGAGAGATAGAGATTTTGACAAATAAGTCCTGATGATTATCAAAAATAGAGAACGAGTTATTATTCAAAGCATTTAGTTTTCAGCAGATAAATGTTTATAGAATCAGAGCATGGAATTTTGAAAACATGATAAAACATGGCTCTGTTCTTTCTTTTAAAACCGGGTTATTGCCTGAAAAATTACAATAAACCATTTTTTCTCTTTCTCCCAAATTTTTTTTTTTTTTTTTATAAAGATTCGAACAACATCTAAAGTCCCGTGTCATTCTTTGAATGACAACATCAAGACCGTAGATATTATCGAATCGAGAGAAACATGACAAAATGACAATATTTTTTTTTTGAAGATTTTTCGAATTTTTCAAATTTTTATGGATTTTGAAAGTTTTATATTTTTCTATTTGATTTTTTAAGGTTTTATAATTTTGTGTTTTGTTTTTCGAATAGATATATACAAGAGATAGATGAAGATAGACCTTTACTCCTCGTCTTCCTCCTGAAGACGTTTGAGAGTTTCTGGTTGAAGGCTTTTCAAGCCAAGTCGTGGAAGAATAAACTCAAAACGTTCTCTTGGAAGAGCTTTGGTGAAGATGTCTGCTAACTGATATTCGGACCTCACAAAATATAGTTCCACCACACCTTTTTCCACTTGTTCCCTGATGAAATGATGTCGAATGTCGATATGCTTTGCTCTTGAGTGTTGAACGTTGTTGCATGAGAGAGCAATAGCACTTTTATTATCACAGTACAGAGGGATTTTGTTGAATTCAAAGCCATAGTCAGATAATTGAGATCTCATCCATAAGATTTGAGCACAGCAAGATGACATGGCTATGTATTCAGCCTCTGTAGAGGAAATAGAAGTACTCATTTGCTTCTTTGAAGACCAGCTCACAAGCTTATCACCCAAAAACTGAGCACCTCCTGACGTACTTCGACGAGTATCTTGACAACCTGCATGATCAGCATCTGCATAGGCTGTTAGTGACATACCGGTGTCCTTCGGGTACCATAGTCCCATATTGATGGTTCCTTAGAGATACCGAAAGACCCGTTTAACTGCTTCAAGGTGCTTTTTAGTAGGCTTAGCCTGGTATCTAGCACACATGAAAACAGCGAACAAGATGTCTGGTCTACTAGCAGTGAGATACATCAGGGATCCAATCATACTCCAATATTTCGTTTGGTCAATCATGATCCCTGAGAGGTCCTCATCTAGTTTGGTTCGGTCAATCATGGGGGTGTCAACAGGGTCACTTGAATCAAATCCAAATTTCTTTAAAATCTCTGTTGCATATTTAGATTGATTTATGAAAATGCCTCCGGGACCTTGAGAAATTTGTAATCCCAAGAAAAATGACATTTGTCCCATCATTGACATTTGAAACTTTGAACTCATTTCATTTGAAAAACGATCACATTCCATTGGGTCAGTCGAGGCAAAAATAATATCATCAACATAAATTTGAACATGAATCAAATGTTTGCCTGACTTCCTGGTGAACAATGTAGGATCAACTGCTCCTTTGATGAATCCGGTTGATAGAAGAAACTTTGACAGTGTATCATACCATGCCCTTGGAGCTTGCTTTAAACCGTAAAGAGCCTTCTTCAAACGATAAACGTGAGTAGGATGCTCTTGATTCACAAATCCTTCAGGTTGGCTGACGTAGACGACTTCTTTAAGATCTCCGTTCAGAAATGCCGTCTTTACATCCATCTGATAAACTACCATGTTCTTACTAGCAGCATTAGCCAGAAAGATTCTGATTGCCTCGATTCGAGCAACTGGAGCAAAAGATTCTTCAAAGTCTATACCCTCCTCTTGACGATATCCTTTAGCAACTAATCGAGCCTTGTTCTTCAGCACATCACCATGCTCATCAAGTTTTACTTTGAAGATCCATTTTAGAGCTATAATCATAGCACAGTCTGGAGCAGGTACTAACTCCCATACATCAAGACGATCAAACTCATGAATTTCATCTTGCATGGCATTGAACCAGTTGTCTTCATTCATGGCGGTTTTAACATCTTTTGGTTCGATCTTAGATAGTACGGAGTTGAAGAAACACCATAAGGCATCGGTTGCAGGTTGTTTCCGGGTTGATACAGGACGAGAGGGATTTCCAATGATGTTGTCTAATGGATGATCGTGAGTCCATTTTCTGAGGTGTTCATGTGGCAGTTGTTGAGGAACTGAGGTAGCTGAGTCGATGTCTCCTGAAGAAGATGGTTCTGATGATGATTCAGGAGTAGCAAATATGTTTTCAAATGGAGCATCTTCAGGAGTAGCAAAGGGATTAACTTCATCATTGATGCCAGAAACATTTCCATGATGTACATTTGAAGAATGATGATTTGTTGATGAGACTGAAGGATCAGCAGCAGGTGCTTCTTGACTTAAAGATATTGAGACTGAAGGATTGACTTCATTCACTGGAATATGAGCATCCTCTGTTGTAGGGATCAGCACCTCATTAGTAGTAGAATCATACAGTTCATCAAACATAGGATCAAACAATTTCTTTATATCATCTTCAGATGGAGGTACATATGGAGTTTCTTGAGAGGAGTTTGGAATAAGAGATGAACCAATGGGACTGTTTTGAAGTGCGGGTCCTGAGCTGGAGTGTCCAGGAGCCATTTGACCGGTCAGCTCATCAAACGTAACGTGAATTGTTTCCATGATATTTCGGGTTCTTTTGTTGTAGATTCGGTATCCCTTTTTGTTTGATGCATATCCTACAAATACTCCAATGTCAGCTTTAGCTCTAAGTTTGCCTAAGTCTTGACCCTCATTAGTTGGATAGCACAATGCACCAAACACACGAAGGAAGGATAGATTAGGTTTTCTGTTGTGGACGAGTTCATATGGAGTTTTTTCATGAATAGTGTGAATCAGGGAACGATTTTGTGTGTAGCATGCAGTGGCAATTGCTTCAGCCCAGAGAAACATTGGAACCTTTGAGTAGATCAGCATTGTTCTAGCGGCTTCAACAAGAGTACGATTTCGTATTTCAACTACACCGTTCTGTTGAGGGGTTCGTGGAACACTTCTTTGATGGCTGATTCCAACGCTTTCATAGAATTCACTAAGTTGTTTGTTGACAAACTCAGTTCCATTGTCTGTTCTGATAATTCTGACAGTTTTGTTTAGTCGAACCTGCAGCTGTTTGATGAGTTTGATGATGATATCAGGAGTTTCATCCTTTGTCCTTAAGAACTTGACCCAGGTGAATCTAGAGTAATCATCAACCACAACTAACACATATTTCTTCCCAAATATATTCTGCACCCTCATAGGTCCACATAAATCCATATGAATCATATGAAGAACTTCTGTGACAGAGTTAGTAGGTTTGGGTTTATGGGCATACTTCTTGCTTTTTCCCAATTGACATGCTGAACAAAGATGATCCTTTTCATACTTTAGTCTAGGTAAACCTACAACTAAGTCTTTTCTGGAGAGATCGTTGATGGTGCCGAAGTTCAAGTGATTGAGACGACGATGCCATAACCATGACTTTGTTTTTGAAGCCTTTGATAGCAAACAGATTGGAGAAGCCCTCATCATGTCATCGATAGATATGGTGTAAAGATTTGACCCACGAGTTCCTTTTAGCAGTTCCTTACCATTAAGATCTCTAACAAAGCAGGTATGTTTTCTGAAGGCAACTTCTAGATCAGAATCACAGAATTGACCAACAGAGAACAGATTATGACCCAAACCTTCTATATAGTAAACTCTAGAGATGACACTATCACCAACTACATAATCTCCATAACCCATGATAGCACCGAAATGATCATTACCAAATCTAACAGTCCCGATGAATTTGCTCACGAAGTTCATGAGCCGCGACCGGTCTCCAGTCATATGCTTGGAACAGCCTGAGTCCAGGTACCACAGAACGATTTGAACGATCTGCAGTTGAACACAGACAAGAATGGATAACTGGATAATTGGGATCCCCATGCAAGAATGGGTTCCATTTGGTTAGTAACAATGTTTGGAACACCCACATCAGAAATAGAAGCATTCATATCAGAAAGTGAGGCAATGGAATCGTTGTGAATAGATGCAGTACTAGTGTCAGTATTAGCCCTGTTCATAGTGTGATCACTTCTTAAGGGAATAGTTCTACCAGTAGGCATCCATTTTCTAGTGGGCATTATCTGATTAGTCTTAAGACCAACAGGTGTCCAATAAAAGCCTATTTTACTGAATGTTCTTCCTGTGGGTTTCCACTGTTTTCTAACTTTCTTTCGTTTTTGCCTTTTAGCCTTCTTAGCAAGAATTTTAGCATTAACAATATTAACTGGACAATTAACATCATTAGGCAGAACAGTAACACCACATTCATGATTAGAAACAGAATTCAAGCAGACATCAGTACAAGGTTTGCAAATAGTATCAGAATTCGAATTAATTACAGTACGCCTATGGCTAATACTAGAATCAACACGATTCGTTTTATTCGATTCAAACTTAAAGTTCCTAGATTGTTCTTCTACTCTTTTCCAGTGCACATTCTTAGCTTGCGAGGTCCTATCATTCCTTGTATTGTCTTGAGACTTTGACCTGCTCCCTTTAATGTCACTGATTACTCCTGTAGAGGGAATGGGAACATTAGTTTGTTTTACTACTCTATGCACCACCTGTTTAGATGTGCTGGGATCTGAACTACATGCAGGTGCACTACGGTTCACATTCTTAACACTAGAGGTACTGAGATTTGTACTCCTAGAAGGCACACTTGAGTTCTCTTTCTTAGCATTGACAGATCTAGAATCTGAACCCCTTAAAGGCACACTACGGTTCATATTCAAAACATTGGGAATCGAATGCATATCATGCTTGGTCTTAGGCATCGAGCATGGAATCAAAGGGTTAACTCTCTCACCTAATGTCTTTGGGCATATTGTGATCAAGCATTCTAAGATTTCTTGAGATCGTTTGGCATATAAGCATGCATGTCCAATTGCATTATCATGAGGTTTCTCTAGCTTATCCTCTTCAACAATCTCACGCAGACATTCTAGGCAATCCTTAAGGGATGAGAAGTATGTTTGAATGGCAAGTTTGTTGTTCCTTAGATGAGGAGGGACATATGTCACAGATAAAGCATATTTATTACAAGAGTGAACCTTTGATACAACATTCTCCCCATTGATCATTGGCATTTTCCCTTTTACCTGACTCTTCAGATTCTCAATTTCCTTTTGCAATGAAGCTATTTGTTCGTTGTTTTTGTTACGAGTGACTTTAATTGATTCAAATAACTCATTAAAATGACGTTTAACCTTTTCATTTTCTTCTAGAAAACTTTCGTTTTCCTTTTGTAAAGCATTTACTAGGTTTTGAAGATGAAACGTTTGAGAATTCTGAGAATCTAAAGGAGGAGGCATTTGGGAGCCTGTCATATTGTTCGTTTGACCCTTTAATTGAGAGATTTGGGCTTTCAACTTTCTGATCGTGTTGCACTGAGCTTGAATCTGTTCATTACGTTTGTTAATTTGAAAAACTGCATCAAACTCTGGAGCATCTGATGATGTCTTGATATTTGAAGTTTTGACATTTTCTTTAAGATGTTGATATTTTAGCTGTAAATTAAAATGCTCAACTTCTAGTTTAGAAAAATGTTTAACCAAATTGTCGTGATCATCCAGTTCAATTTTCTCGTTTAGTTTAGAATTAGTTTGTTCAAGCTCAATGACACGATCATGGGAGACTTTCAGGGCCACAGATAGTTCATGAAATTTGGAAGCATTAATAGAGCAATTTGAAGCAGTGAAAAACACATCTTGAGCAACACATTCAGTAATAAGATTCTCATTCAATGTATGCAGGTTCTTCCTCTCAATCTCATTATATCTTAGTGCACGCTCATAGTCACTAATTTCAACTATTATTGCATCAAATTCCTTTTCCAGTCCCTTAATATCCGTTTCTATCCCCTTTTTAAGACTCTCAAAGTGATCTTTTAGAAGTTTAAAGAAAGGCATGACCTCAGTTAAATAACATTCTTTTATTTGTTCAAAACCCCTTTCTCCTTCAGTTATACCAGTGGGTGTGATCCTTTTCTTGCAAGTTTTCTCAAAATCAACAAATAGTTGAAATATAACGTATTGGCTAATTAATGTCTTGCTTTTAGTGGCAATTGTTCTAGGTACAAGATGCATCGGTGTATTAGGAGGATACACAGTCGCTCTAGGCATTTTCCGAAGGGGAGGGTTTGTTTCTACAATATTTTCAGCTTTCTGCTTATCTAAATCCATTTTCCAGAAGACTTGTTCGGGAGTAAACAATGTCTGAGTCTTAAACTTGTTCAAGGAAATCCAGTTTTCCTTCTTGTAGTCATGGGGAGTGATAAATACTTTCTTCTCTTTGCATTTAGGATCATTTAGTTTCTTATTCATCTTCTCCCTAGTGACTTCATCTAATTTCTTGTCATCCTCAGTGCACTCAATGCAACTAGGTTTTTGTCTAGGTTTAAGAATCTCATTGCCATCATAGATAACACTTTGAGCTGCTTTTGCTATCTTTCCATACTCAGGGTTGGGTTTATCTATAATGGGAATGCTATGCTTATCGCTTAGAACTCTATGCTTAGTGATCATGTGAGCAGTCTGAATGGTGTTTCCTTGCATGTACAACTTGTTTTCAAGTTTGTTTTTCAAAGTTTTCAGATTAGAAAAATCTCTTAAGAGCTTTGATTCCTTTGCATTAAATTCTTGCTTAAGCATTTTCACATTTTCTTGAAGTTCTTGTTTTTGCTTAGCTGTTTTAGAAAGTTTTTCTTGCAAGGAATTTAATTCTTGTTTCAATACTTCTTCTCTAAAATTACTTTTTCTAAATACTGTACGCACTTGGTCATCCATTTCCTGCTCACGAGTGGTCAACTCAAATTTTGCACGTTGTTCATAAATAGCAACACGTTCCTTATAGGCATTTAGTTCAGAAATTACGGAATCATCAGGAGCACATGCAGTGTATTCATCAAAGACATAGTCATTGTTGACTGCAGAAGATGCATCACTTGGTACAACTTCACTTTCACTTTGTTTCACGTATTGATCGTATGGGACAATATTGTTATTACCCATATTTTCAACATTTGATTCAATAGTTTCAGTTGGTTGTACTTTGTCATGCATCTGTTGCACATCAGCATCATTGTATAGTTTTAATACCTCTGAGATGAGTTTGTCCTTGGATGGGCCAGCTTGTGGTGAAGAAGAGACCTTGGGAGAGACCATTGGAGAAATGCTAGCCATAAAAATTGTGTGTGCAGTAGGTCCATCATCTACATCAGAGTCGTATGCATCACAGTCAGCGACTTGAAAGGAATCTTGATGATTGTGACCTATCTCCTGAATAGGCTGCTCATCCACATCTGCATCATAGGTCTTGGCATTGCCCTCAGCAAGAAATAGCAATTCCTCTTCATTCAAAGCAGCTCCATTGTCCTGAGCTTGTGCCAGCAGCATCTTATCTCTGAAGTAATCAGCATTCTGTGGACGCTTTGGAGATGTGCAGTTCCTTGCAATGTGTCCCTCACCACCACAGTTATAGCATTTTATCGGCTTAGCTTGACCTTGGTCACCATTCCTTCCTCGATTCTGATTGCCCACATAACCTCTAACAGCACCACCTCTTCCCTGATCATACTGTCTTTCCTGAACTGGTTGCACCACGATCCTTCCATCTTTAACAGTAGCTTGATTGTGTGGGTTAGATGCTGTTCTGAGGTTGTTGTTGGTTTGTGGGAGAGAATTCATGTTTTGGCTAATCAGAAGAGCTAGTTGGTTAATGAAGCTTCCCACGTGTGCATCAGCATCAGCTTGTTTGTACATAGGATCAGGAATGAGTTTGTGATTACCATTACCCAAGGGTATGACTTGTGAAGCTTTGGTTGTGATTTCGATGTTTGAGTAGAAGGCAGTTGAATCATTAGACGAGCTTGTCTCTCCCGGGTTAGTTTTGAACTGATTGAGAATCAATTTTTCAAACATAGCATGTCTCTCATTCTGAAGGAGGAAGGCACAGAGTTGCTCATAGTTTGTGTTCTTCAATCCTTTAGTAAGCTTCACAGCGGTAACAAACTTGTGTCATTCGGGATTCATGTTGTTCACAAATTTTGAATTCAACTGAATGTTAGGCATAGTCATTCTGATGTTCCTCATGTCATTAACTAACTTATGAAATCTCACATAGTACTCATAGACATTCTCATCTGGTTTAATCTTGAAGTGCTCAAATTCGTCATAGAGTTGGGATTCTCTGTCTTCCATAGTTAATTCTGATCCTGAGAGAAGCATCTTGACATTATCCCATACTGCCTTTGCATCGGTGTTGTGATTGATCAACTTGTAGATGTCTTTAGGAAGACCTTGAAGAACAATGTTAGAAGCCCTGATATCTGCATCGAATCTCTTTTTCTCCTTATCATCAAGCTCATCATACATTTTAGGTCTGTTCATTCCGTAAATAGGAGTTCCATCATCATTAGTATCAAGTATGTCTCTAGTCGTCTCAACTCGATATGGTCCTTCATCAATGGATTTGAGAATGTTGACACCATTTTCCTTTCCAAGGCAATACAATCTGATTCGTTGAGCCCAAGAATCGTAGTCAGTTCTGTCAAGCATGGGTGGACGAGTATCTGAGCCAGCTGCTTGAACATCCTCGGCGACAGTGGAGATGACAGTAGGAACGTTGGTAGACATGTTAACAGATTATACGGGATTTTATAACTCTATGATTAAACCGGGAAATAGATTCTTTCAAGGGATTTTACTAAATCAAGAGAAAACCGTAAACAATCACTCAAGTCGCTAGAAGATAATGCACTAAGTCGCTAGAAGATAATGCACTAAGTCGCTAGAAGATAGTGCACTAAGTCGCTAACTCTTAATTCGCCAGACAGCTAAGTCGCTAGAGTCCCAAGTCGCTAGACAACAAGCAAGTCGCTAAGTAGTAACTCGCTAACCCTCAAGTCGCTAGCAAAATTTTGGCAGCAATTCGCTACACAAGTCGCTAGAGATACAAGTCGCTAAAGAGCAACTCGCTACAGACCAAGTCGCTACCACCAAGTCGCTACTCGTAGTGGAGAGTCCACTACTTGTACTTTAACTCGCTAGGTTTAACACTGTAACTCGCTACAATTTTGTGAAGCAAGTCGCTACGAAGAAAATTATCCGTGAGCTAAGTCGCTAGCTTGAAAAACCATATAAACATCACTTTTCAATCCAAAAACAACCCAACCAAGATGATTCAAGCTTACCAAATGAAAACCTAAACACTTGTGATGATTCTAAACATAAAAGTACTAACAAAATTCAAACTTTAACACAAGAAATCAACCAAATGATGCAAAAACCACTAAACTTTTTCAAACTCAAAAACCACCTAAAAACCACTAGAAATCCAAAGATGTGCAAGATATGATCCAACCATGGCTCTTGATACCAATTGTAAGATATAACTTTTCACATACACATCAAACCATAACACAAAGTAGCATATAGATGGAATTCTAGAGAGAGAAAGTTAGAGGTTTAGGGAACTTAGTGAGAGAAAGTGAAAGATATTATTATGAGCTCCAACTCTCTACCTTGGAAGGTAGAGAGTATTTATAGTCTTACATAAATCGCCACACATCGGGCTGTGGATCAGGCATACAGTGGGTAAAGACCCGTCCGTCCTCCACGGTGATACTAAACTAAATACTACTTAACATAAGATAACTACGACTACGAGCTTTCTAACGATTACATATACTTGAGGTGACCGACTCTTTAATACCGGGAATTTCTAATTCCTAACAGAGTTGTTGTTGTTGTTGGAGTTGTTGTTGTTGTTGTTGTTGTTGAGGATACATATGAGGAAAGTAGCTAGAGTATGGTGGTTGAGACATCTTGAAACTTGTGTTGATGATGGATCTTTGTAGTCGAATGAAACTTAGTTGATGAAGTAATCTTATGCGTAGAAAACCAGCTTATGCAAAGAAAACACCTTATGCGTAGAAAACCAACCTTACGCGTTGGAGTAGCTTACGCGTAGAGTAGATGAAACCTTAGCTTAAGCGTAAACCAAAGGCTTAATAGTAAGAACCTTATGCGTAAGATTTCCTTAAGCGTAAGACAAGCTTATGCATAGAAAATGCTTATGCGTAAGATGTTTACTCGTAAGCTTTTATGCTTAGGCGTAAAACTAGGGTTTTACCCGAAAATCCTTTACACTTATCCCAGTGTAAAAGATATCCAAAGTCGAAGTGTTTTCAGGCTTATCCAAGTAAGAAAACACTGAGTAAACCAATAGCACTGAAGATCAAACCTTGAGTAGCTTACGCGTAGACTATAAATCCTTACGAGTAAAACTAGGGTTTTACTATGCGTAAGAATTTCAAACTTGCACCAAAAAATGATTTTATGCCCAAAAGTGTTTGTAAACCAGATTTTTTTGATGAAAAAGCTTCAATATCACCAAAATAACACAAAAGTGTGAAACTTGATGATCCAAAACTCTTATGCACCTTACGCGTAGAAATGACTACACGAATGAAACCAAGCTCAAAACTAATGAAATACACGTAAAGTTTCAAACTTTTTGCCAAAAACCTAAACTTTATGACCAAATAACCTTTAAAGTACAAGAATCTTGAGTTTTAAAGTGTAAAAATTTAGCTTTTAAAACTTTCGAATGTTTGAATACCGAAACTTACGCGTAGACACAATACTTCAAAAAACAAAACCGTTTTACCCAACTATTTGGCGAATGATACCACTGTTAGGTCACCATGTTTGCAACACAAGCATCAATGTATAAGAAATGAGATAAGAAGGATCGGATGAACACTTAAACACAAACACACGAATGAATAGAAAAGGTTTAGGCGTAGGTTTTGTATAAAAGTTAACAACCAACTCTCAAATGAGAGTTACAAGACTTTTTATAGGGGAAGGGAGCTAGGGCAACACATCTAGTCCCTTCCTTTCCTTATTGGGCTTTTGCATAGGCTCATGGGCTTTCTACATGATCCTAGCCTTAATTACTAACATAAAAGCCTTAATTAAGCTAACTATTACATATTGATTACTAACACTTGAGAAATGGTTTAGGAGTGATTCCAACACTTTTCCTTTGATACATTAGTGTGATATTTTGTTTAAATAAGATTCCCTGAATAAATTATGTTCTCTTTGAATGATCTCTGTTCTGTATAAATTCTATGTATGTCGGATGATGGTTTTATTTGGAAGATTCGACGAACTGTGGAGGATCTGATGTTATTCCAACGTGTTTTAGTTCGATGGTACTTGCTATGTTCCGTTACGTTCTTTATATGTGTTGTTTCTATGATTTCGAATCCGTTAGTGACGATTGTTTCAGACCAACCCTAATATGTAGAATGGACCGTTAGGTGGTTGATAGGATTGATTTTCACGACTCAAGATAAAGTATGGTCATCATGAAGGTATACTCATATGATGCTGCTATTATGACGCTTGGCCAACGTGATAATACTTACATCATATGACGTACCCTCATTGTGATCATAGGATATCTCGAGGAATGCCTTAGAGCTTTGAATTTCTGGCACCTGATTAAGATTGTCTTGAGTTAGCAAGACCTTGGGATCTTTATGCCTATACGTTTGGTCTACCTTCATCGATATACGATTGATACGTTTGAATTCTCGGCACGCGCTCATCTCTGTAAAGTTTCTACTATTGGATCTCTGTTGCCCTTATTTCGATGTAATCTGGTATGTCTTCGTTTGTTTCTTTCGTTTCCTTTTCAATTTTCGAGGACGAATTTTTATTTTTAGAGGGGAAGAGTTGTAAAACCCTAAATTCGTGAACGCGTTAAAAGACTATAATACCCCTCATTGTGAAAACCCGTAAAATATAACGAGTTCGTTAAATGTTACCTTATAATTAATATTGTAAGACACAAAAATAAAATTATAATTATATTCTAAATAATTATCAAACAATAAAATGTTACATGTACCTACTTAAGAAAATAAATACAATGTACAAAGCTAATGTTGGAAGGTGAAATAAGTTGTGATTTAGTCTTGTGTTTTTCCTGTTTGGTCGGCCAAAGAAACGCCTATAGGCTCCTCAATCTTTGCTAAATATAGTTCAACTCTATCACAATATATCCCCCATAATCTCATTTAAAAGATATCACAAAACCCTAAACTCTCCTACACAAAATATACGGCAAAGAAAAATACTCCATCCTCCATCCTTTTTCTGTCGACACAAACACAGGCCAAGGTAAGGTTCGAAGGCCCATTTCAAGGCGAGATTCACGTGGTGTTTGCAAGTATTAATTTGGTTTTGTTGTGGGTCTTATTGTTGCTGCTGTCGTGGTGAACTAGGGCAAAAGAACGGTGCTTTGGTTTGGTTTATTTTTTCCATTGTTCTTCTTCTTTGGTTCACGTTACAAGGTACCAATAATGTCCTCATCTCGCTCTTTTGTTTTGCTCCTGGTCGTGTAACATATTCAACATACGCATGGGTTCTCACCCTAAAACAACCCTCTTTAATATTGAATCCAAGCCATGAGAAAACCTATGTATTGGTCGACTAATGCACCCCTTGTTTTCTGTTTTGAAACTGAATTCTGGTCGTGTAAATGGTACTTTGTACGCATGCTTTCTTGTTCATAAAACGTGTCTTGTTAATACTAAAACAAAGCTAAGAATAATCTAACATATGGACTACATAAAATCATGAAAAGATCACTATATATGTCGACCTAATGTACTACTTATTTTCTGTTTGTGAATCAAATTCTGGTCGTGGGTTCTTGGGAGTTTCATACGCATGGTTTGTGATTGGAACATGGCTCATTTATGGATTTAACAAGCTAAGGCTAAAACAATTATTATGCTACATGAATCTATTTGTATATGTCATCTAAGTATATAAAACCTGGTCATATATATAAAAGCCTATACGCATGTTTTCTTTATCCGTCTAGCGTGTTACTTAAGTTGTTAAAACGTGGCTATGTCGTATCTAATGTTTTTACTATATAAAAATCATGAATCTAACCTCATATATGTGTCGACTAATATACATTAAAAGTCTTGGCTATGAATCTGATTTTGGACCTTTAAAAACATGTGTTTTCTTTTGTGATTATAAGACTTAATGATACTAAAAAACGCGTATATGTATGGTATGATAAAGGGTCGTTTGGTGCTTGGTCTAGGGCTTGTTTGTGGGTTAAAATGGGGCATTTATAAATCTAATTTTTGGGAGGGCTTTGTCACGACATCATAAGGCTCACATAAGGGATGTTTATAACTTGTTTTTAGCGTGTCTAAGGTTTAGTAAAATATATGATAATCATGAATAAAACGTAGGGCTTGTTTACGTGTATACATGTATAGTATATGTAAATTAAAGGTTTATTGATAATTATTGAAACTAAAGGGGGGTTTGATTGGTAAATATAATAACTAAAAGGAGTAAATTAGTAAAATGGGTAAAAATGGCATATTTACACTTAAGACCCTACACTTTATAATATTTACATTTTAGACCCTAAACTTGTGTTATTTGACATAAATGATCCTTAAAGTATAATAATACTCACTTAACCTAATATGACTTCAAAATGCATCCTAAATGGCTAAACTTACTAAATACAGAAACCTGCTAATTATGAAAACTTACTAAATATAGAAACCTGCCATTTATGGATAGTTACTAATTATGGAAACCTGCCTAAAATAGAAAGTTACCTAAAATAGAAAGTTACTTAAAATGGAAAGCCGTCTAAAACGAGTAATCTGATTCTTATTAAGCGTCATCGAATTCATACAGGTTCCGAGCGAAGGGATTGATTCATCTCGTGATTTTACTTTCTTGTTTTGCTTGCTTCGGATAAGGTACAGATATTCTTACCTTTCTCATAAGGTTTCTCAAGACCTCTTTGTATCTTTGATCTCTTGCCTTCTGTTTATTGAACCTTTGCTCTGATATTGAACCTATGATATTGACCTTTGCTATTGACCCCTCTGTTACTGAACTGTTGATATTGAACCACTGTTACTGAACCTTTGATATTGAACTGTTGCCATGAACCCTTGATTTGTGATCTACTGATATTGAACCTTTGATTTTAATTGACTCACATACTGTATACTGTGGACCTTTTCTTTGACCTGTCAGTTTAATACCCGAGCCGTTAACTAGTCATGGAGGTACCATGACCGTGTCATTGATGAACCAATGGCATGACTCTAGTGTGGTTGAGTGATGTTCCACACCATCCCTATATTGTACTGATTATGTGCACTTCATTGTTATTGTTATGGCCACTAATGTTTCTGCAGGGGCGTATGGATGCATCCTAGATTTGTACTGTACTGTTACTGTTATATATATATTGTATTGGTGATGTGGTGAGTGTGTGCATTACACCCCCTCACATACTGGGAGCTGATCACTCCACTGGCTATTTGAGGTCTCCCCTCCTACTGGACTGGTATTCTGAGTTCACCCCTCCGAATACAATGGTTATTACTGGATACTGACTGTCACTGCTACTGTATTGTACTGTTGATATTACTGTATTGAACTGTTGGCTCGTGGTGGATTACTGACCCTTTCCCTTTTCTTTCACCCTATTCTATATGCTGTTACACTTCTCATATACATTGTTTATTGTTTCGTATCTTGACTTCAGTTCCTCATTATTGCTATTGTATTGTTATATCTGTTCACTGGGATTTTTAAGCTCAGCCGCGTCTCTTTTCCTGCGGCAGGTTATGAAGCTAGAAGTTGGGGGATTTTCTTGGGATTTGAGAGTAGGATGTTGAGTGTGGATTGACCCTAGTCATCTTTAGACTTCTATTACCATTGCTACTTATTTTGGAGATTTAGACATTGTATTGTTTCATTTCTTTTGGACATCTTTTGGAACTTTTGTATTGTTCAAGTCACGTTGACTTGCTATCTTTTGGCATTTATTATAAGACTTCCGCTTGCATGGTTTATATGTATTGTTCTGATTGACAACATAAATGTGATACTTCTACCCTTGTCGGGTTGGGATGTTACAGTCTGAATCTTTAAAAGGAAAAACAGATTCAAAAAATTAAACATCCTTGGGTAAGATGAATTGATGCTTATCAATACTATATAACCTATATCCTTTTTTAACATTATAATCTCCCATCATAACATATTTTTCAGATTTGCTACTCATTTTATTAGAATTATTAACCACAATAGTAAACAGAGACAACCAAACACTCTTAAGTGAGTGAGTGTAGGACTTCCATTATAAACCAACTCATAAGGTAAATTCCTATTAAGCATTGAAGAAAGCAGTCTATTAATAAGATAAGTAGCAGTAAGAATACATTCAATACACATTCTTAAAGGAATTCCCCCTGAAATAGAAGGGATCTAGCTGCATTTAAAATATACATATGTTTCCTCTCAGCTATACCTTTTTGTTGTGGAGTATAAGCATAAGAAATCTGATGGGTTATGCCTTTATCAACACAAAACTTATTCACAATTTGATTGACAAACTCAGTACCGTTATCACTTAGAAAAATTTTAATCCTTTTCTCAAACTGATTTTTTATTAAATTTTAAAAAAACAGTTATATAGTAAGGTATTTCATCTTTAGTTTTTATAAGATAAACCTAAATAGCTCTTGTGTAATCATCCACAATAGTCAAAAAGGTATTTACAACCATCAATACTAGTCACCCTGTATGGAGCTCATAAATCTAGTTTGTTTAGTTTGTTTAGCCCTTTGACAAATTTCACAAAAAACTTTTTTTTTTGTTTAGAATCAAACTACAAAGAACTTTTCAAAACATCTAAGACGGGCTTTGCAGGGTGACCAAGCCTGCAATGCCAATCATGCTGAGATAAACAGGTTTTAAAACAAGAGTTACCAAATTACTTTGAATACCTTGATTATTGAAATAGTATAAACGTCCACACTAATTACCAGTCTCCAGAAATTTTTGCATATTCAAATCCTAATTCAAAAAATATCATTTACTCTCATCAAAGGTAACTAAAACCTTATTACCTTTAGCGAGCTTATGAACTGAAATCAAAGTGACACAGTATTCTAGGATAACCAACACATCATACAAAGTTAAGGTATCAGTTAACTTGAGATTTCCAATCTTAGAGATAAAAGCTTCAGTCCCATTGGGATGTCCAACTTTTATCTTAAGATGTAAAATGTCAAAAACATTAACTGATTCTTTAACTATGTATGTCATATGTTGATTAGCACCAGAATTAACAATTTTACTATTGAAAACCACTTTAGATTTCAAATTATTATTTGAACAAAATATGGCTAAAGTTTTTGTTAATACAAATAAGTCGTAAAAACGTTTATTTATATTTTACAATCTTCTAATGTTTTGTCAATAACAACCGTAAAACCATTTTAACGAAATAATAAAATACGTAAAGCTTTGAGCCAAACGTTTACTAACTCATTTCACTAAACAAATAAATCTTAAACATGTTTAGTTAATAAGTTTACAGAAAACCAAAGCCATTTTATAAAAATACTTAAGTAACATTAGTTACTTACATTTTATAAAATAACCGTAACTTGTAAACTAGTAAAGAATTGGACTATCCATGAACCAAAACCAAGTCCCTCATAACCCATGGAGCTTGAACCAAAACTCATGACCCATTGCATGACATCATGCATGACATAAAGAATGAGTAAAACCCATGACCCAAAGTCCATAACCCATGACCCAAAGTCCATGACCCATGATCCAAGATGTGTTTGACATCAAGCATGACATCACCTATCCACGGACCATAACCTATAACCTATAACCTGATTTGTAACCCAAAATCAGGACTGGTTTACCCAGTGTGCTAGATGCCTTGGATTACACATGCCAGATCCCTTTGAGAAGGGATCCACCGGATCCCGGTGAACAGTGGCCAGAATGCCTATAAATAGATGGTCATTTCTCCCTTTTCACTTACCCCACTTAGACACATCTTCTCTCTATGTTCTAAGTTCTTTATCTCAAATCTAATGATCTTCTATGTAGCTCTCTTTCTTAGTGATTTTCTAGGTTTATCTTAAAGGCGAGATCACGACCTCTAGAAGACTTGGAAGCTCAAGACATGAGTTGCTACGATTCTTCATCTCCACAAGATCACTAAAGTGTATCTTGTTATTCTTCCTTCTCAAGTGTGTTGTAGAAGTGTTGTAGTACTTGTGTAAGTAAGGACGTTGGTCCTTTGATGTGTTGTGCTAAATAGGTGTTGATTGGGTTGTGGTTCCTCCATTGTTAATAGAACCCAGTGTCTAGCCTCGTACCGGATAAAGTATACCTTGTGTGAAAAACCCGGTATTTAAATTTGTATCGGATAAAGTGTAAGCAACGTTGTGAAGGCTTCTCCGTCAATGAAAGGAGTTTGTGTTGTGTAGTGCTTACGGAACTCTCAAGTTGGGTACTCGGGGAGTGGAGTAAGGCAAGGAAGCAGTCCTTATAGCCGAACCACTATAAATACTTGTGTTGTGGTTGTGTCTTTCTTTCCCTCCCTCATAGTTTAGTTTTATATGCTTTTCTACTATCAATATCCAACAAGTCAAAACTAGATTGACATAAGTCGATCTAAAAGTTTTGAAACGAAGACGTTTTAATTGGTAAAACTATTCAACCCCCCTTCTAGTTTTCTACAATTTTCATCAGAGCTTCGTTACCAAGTATTTTAAAGTATATTGTACTTTGAAAACTTGAAACGATCCGTGTATGTTTTAAAAACTATGAAGAAGGAAAAACTTTTGTAAAAACTAAGTTTTTCAAAATAATTTTTTTATTGATAATTTTGATAGCATTACTTTCAATAATCATTCTTATCATATACTTAACTCAAATTATTCTCTTGTAAGTATCTTCATAATAGGAAACCTCGAACACTTTTTTAATCCAAGGAATGATCGAAGTTGACGCACTACTAAGATGTGTTACTATCCTTTCTAAATAAGCTTTTAAATGTGTCAAAAAGCTTATGAAGATTTTTCTTCTCTTCTCAAGAAATCTCCAAAAGAAAAGTAAGGGTATGTTACTCTCTTCAAATATACATGTGCCTTGACACACGTTTTTCTTGTTTCTTATTAGAACCGTTATCTACCTATATGTGACTATGTGTTTACAAGCATTTTTTTTATATATGTGTATAGGTGAAAAAAATGTTCTAACATAGTCTCTTCAAAATCATAATTGACTTTAAATGTTTTACGTGTCTAAAATATATGATTTTAAATTTAAAATATATAAATACTAAATCACAACATTCAAAAAATCCCTCTTCACACTATCCCACACCACTTGACATATTGCTACAGTAATTCATCACCTCAAACCCTTATTTTATCTAATCTTTCTTACTCTAATCCCATTCACAATTCAAATTTCACATTAACTCTCGTCTTCTAAAAACTCTACCAAACAAAGAAGATAATCTTGACAAAAATGTGTAGTATCGTTCTTATGATCATTATCGCTTCTCTTATCGCGCTCGTCTACCCAATGATCAAGTTCATGCGTGGAGCATTGTATTTTGTGTTAGGCATCTATGTTTTTATTACCTATCCAATCCTTTGTATTGCTTTATGCATTGAAATAAATGGAATATAATATATGTTTCATTTTCTTTATCTCATTTTTTAGTTTTCTCATTCCCACGTCTTTGAATATTTCTCATAAACACTATTAGACCCGTATCCCGAAATACAAATAGGCCCCACCCTAGATAAAATTGTCTAAGGTTTAACGTGATTGACTAGTCAACCTGATAGTCAATCTAATAGATAATGAATTTTATGTAATGGTTATAGAAAGAAGGGTACCTAAATTGCAAAGTGCTAAACATGTTATAAAGTATGGTGTGGCCAAAATAGAAGAAATGGGACTTAAGGGACCTAATGTATCATTTGGGAAAACATGCCTCCTAATTATCTCTAGATACTTCTCCACACTTCATTTTAAGTTCCAGGAAGTGTAGTGTGTGTGTGTGTGTGTCATGAATGGGAGAAAAGAGGGAATAGATAATGAAGTTTGATGATCATCTTGTAAAGAAGATTAGGTTCTAATGTCAAGATAAGGTCCTAGCAATGTTTTTCTACCCAAGTAAGTAATTTAATTAGTGTTTAATTTTTAATTGAAAGGTTAGGGTTTATAAACCCTAACTTGGGATTGATGGGTAAATGATGATTTCTTTCTAATTAAGAGTTATATTAATTATGAGATGATTTTATAATGGATTTAAGTTGATAAGTTTATAGGTTGGATCATCATATAATTAACATGTGATTATATGATGATTAGAGGTCTTTAAGGTAAGCTAAATGGTGGTATAAACCATGGTTATAGTTATTGGATTTTGTATTAAATGTATATTATGATTATGTGATCAAGGATGTTTAAGTATGGATGATGATGATGATGGTGATGGATGATGATGAGGATGATGTTGATAGTGATATTGATTAGCTTAGCTTGGATGCTAGGGTAAGTAACTTGGTTACTATGTGCTTAATAATGAAGTTGTTATAGTATGTGATTCATGAATGTTTGTGCTAAGTGTGGTTATAGATGCTTAGAAGGTGTGATTAACCTTGAGACTTGAATGATGGGATGTTATAGGACTAGACTTTGGATTATGGAAGGATTAAGGTAAGTGTTGAATGCCTTATGTGTTATGGTTATGTGTTATAGCTATGTGTGATAGTTGTGTGTTATAGTAATGCATATGTGATGCATATATGGTATGGAAACATTAATCATGTAATAGCCAATTACTTACCAAGCATTATCGCTTACCGTTATAGTTGACATGTTTTGTAGGTGCTATGGCTTGGACTATGAATTGGATATACGAAGGTTGGAAGGTAGTATGCGTTTAGGAGCTTAGGTAGAATATCGAGCTCAAATGTCAAGTTTGTACCCCCGTTGGTCTTTAATGGTTTATAAATGTGTAGTCATGTGTCAAGTGTATGTCACAGTCGTCATAGTACTTGATTTGCAATGGTATGTTATAGTCATGGGTAAAAGAAGTAAAGAGTATGTTTATGGTTATAAACTTATAATTAAAGGGGTGTTTGGATTAGAGTGTATTTATATCCATTTTGGGATACAACGGGTCAATTGGTCTTGTAAACGATTCATTATGTTATGTTAATGGTTTTGGATAAGGTTGATGTGAAAATGAAGTGGTAATGGTTGTTTGTTGTGAAAATGGGTCGAAACGGGTTTTGGCACAAAACCCGTCATTTTGCAAAGCATGTTTTCGAAGGTTAAAATGTATTATTTTTTGCATGGAAATGATATTTTTAATGTACTAATTAGTTATGTAAGTTTTTATGTGTTGTTTAATTGGTATAGGTCGTTTTTCAAAAAATGGGTCAAAATATGCAAGTGTGCAGAAAATGGGTCCATTTTAGAGGTAAATGGGTATATTTTAGACTGCAAATGAGTCATTCTTAGAATAACAGAAAATGGGTCCATTTTAGAGGTAAATGAGTATATTTTAGACTGCAAATGAGTCATTTTTAGAGTACCAGGAAATGGGTCCATAATAGATGTAAAGGGGCCTATTCTAAGGTTCTGCAGGAAATGAGTCTTTTTCAGAGTATAAAATGGTCTATTTTAGACTAAAACCAACCCAGAAAAAAAATGTTGTCGGTAATGGGGTGTAACAAATTGGTATCAGAGCTTAGGTTTAAGTGAATTAGGTTTCCACTATAGGTTACCTAGACTTAAACCACTCATAGACTTAAGTTATAGAATGGATTATGCGTTGAGCTATGTAAATTTAAGATGGAAGTATTGTATATGTGTTATAGTATTATTGTGTATGTGATGAAGGTCCATGGCGGACTACATGTGTTAAGGTGATTAGATCACCGGTGAATGTAATGTGATTGTGTGATTATGAGTTATAGAAGTTATAGCGAGGTGTGTATAGAAGTGGTAAGCGATATGATTACTTATAAAAAGCATGACTAGAATATCATTATAGTAAGAAGTTATAGATGGAAATGTGATGAAGTACATGGTGTTGATGACCAACATATGGTCTCATTGTATTTATTAGTTAATGATTAACTATTAAAGTGGTATTAAAGATGGGCTAATAGCGAGTTATAGTATGCGACAAATAAGCATGAATGTGTAATGATGATGAGTGTGTTATAGCATGACGTGCTGATGGCATAGTTGATTTGACACATGGATTATTAAGTGTCTAATATTATAAAGTTATAGAATTGGAAAGATGTTTTGGATAAGAATAATGTAGCTTAAATGCTAATAATTAAAATGAAATGAGTACAAATGTGAGAAGAAGAGTGTGTTATAATTGAAGACTTATGTAAGGTCTATATGTGAAATAGAATGTTAGATCCCTAGTGCTATAAAACGTAAAAGCGATGTGTGTAAAAGTATATGAACAGGAAGGAGATGGAATGTGGCTTAATAAAACACGACGAGATCGTGTTAATGTTATAGAATGCGTAAAAAGAATAATTTGAAAGATAATGAAAATGTTATAGAATAAACATATGTAAGGTTTACAAGCGGACAAAGTCGGAAAGACTAAATTGATAAAAGTAAGAATGTGGAAATGGTCAACAAGGGTTGACGGGTAAATGAGAAAGTGAGATGGGTAAACACATAGAAAATGTGTCAATATGATGAGTAATTTTTATATATATCCTATGATCTTGCCTTAATTAAATTAAAATGGAAGTAATAGTATGTATGTTAAAGTGTTAATAGCTTGGATCCGATGCGTTGTTACCGTGTGATGTTACAGGCTACTAGGGAAACATTACAGTGATCATTACAAAAATCCTACGGGACATGTGATAGTAAATCCTACGGGATTTGTGATAGTAAATCCTACAGGATATGTTATAGTGATCCTACGGGATGTGTTATAGCCCGAGTTGGCAAGTGAATGTTACAAGAATCCTTCAGGACGAATTGAATTGCCTCCATCGGCAAAGATTGCCTACGTCCTTAGCATGTGTAAATGTTATAGTAAAAAGGATGCAATGCTAAGAAATGAGAATTGTGAAAAGTAAAGATGGCATGACCTTTTGGGTCATAAAAAGCAAAGGAAAGAAAATAAAGTTAAAGAGTGTAACAGATAAGTGCTAGTGTTATGTCGGAAGTGGATAAGTAGGATGATTTATAATTTCATTATTTGAATGGATTGGGACGCCTTTTCATTTAAATAAAGAAATTGTGAATCGCTGATGCAGGATTTCCGACCAGTATTTAAATTTATAAGGTCTCGTATACCTAAGGTCTACCTATTGCACTAACGATCAGTGACCTGATCGTGCATAGTATAGAAGGTGGTAACGCTGAGGTCGTTCCCAAGAGCTATGTAGATGAGGATCCGAATTAAGTCTAATGTCACGGTTTTTAAGAGATTTAAGTTGAAATGATTAATTAAACTAAAAAGCGATAAATAAAATGTTGAAAATAAACGAGATTGTGAACAATAGTGAGAAAGTTTGCTAACCTAATTATTCATCCTATCATGCTATGTCCATGTTTTCTAATTACTTCCTATTGATTCAAGTGGGGGTTCAATTTGCTAGACATCCTTTAGTCAATTCGCCATAGCCTATCGGCAAAGGTTCATACCCGTCGTCAAAGGCCTACCCTTTGGGGAGAGGGGGTCTCAAGCAACCTAATCCAAGTCATTAAGTACCCTACATGCAAGATTCAAAATAGTGTGTGCCCGGGTGCCAACATCTTTGACACACATCCTTAACTTCTTAAGTTCCTCCTTCCGAACAGTGATCCTTTGGTCAATTCTTACCAACCCTCTCTACCTACTTCCCTAGGGTCCTTTGGTCAATTCTCCCAAGCAAATAAATACGACCGCAACTCAAAACTACCGAAGCTAGAGTGACTACCAACGAACTATGCATGCATACACTAGAAACATTTATAGAAGAATGAAAACATAAACAACACAATCAAGGAATCATAACTAGGCTAGCACCAAAGGTGTTTAGCCGATCATATTAAAAGACACAATCAATTCAATGTTTAACATAAATGATGGAGACATGAATTAAAATGTAAAGAAATAGCAATCGCTAAAGCTTATCGAGATATGATGTGATTTCTCCCTTGGAAATAGCTTTGTATGCTAAATATGATCTGCCTTTGGAACCCTCTTCACGTTCTCTGCTTTTGTGTGGTGAGTGAATGATGAAAAATGCAGATTTTAGGGCTTGTATTCATAGGCCAGATCATAGTTACAGCATAACCTAATAATGTGGTTATGCCGTAACTTAATTATCCTCCAAACTCAACTCTCGTAGTGGTGATTACGACGTAACTTAAGGAATAGTTACGCCGTATTTGTAAGCTCCGCCATAAATTAATAGAGGATTACACCGTAACTTAATTATCCTCCAAACTCAAGTCTCGTAGTGTGGTTACGTCGTAATTCATGTTTGGAGGTTACGGCGTAGTTGATAGAGACGCGAAATTCCACATGACCTAGATGGTTACGGCGTAACTTAAGTTGAGAGTTACGCCGTAATTGTTGTTGACTCGGTTTTCATGATCGTAATCCTAGTTATGGCATCATTGAGAGTAGGAGTTACGCCGTAACTTCTTCAATAAGAGCATGCTAAGGTGAAAACTATTAAGAATATTTCCAAATCCGTGTCTCTAAACTCCAATAAGATCGGTTCTATTAAGGACAGGTCGTATTGATGACCAAGAAGACGAAGATCTGGCTTTGAAGCCTCCTTGAGTCCGGCTTAGCTTCAGGACAATGCTCATATATTACCTGGAAACGAAATATAAAAGAATAAGAGTATATATCCATATAAACAACATAAACTATGAGCATAAACGGGGGAAATTGACACTTAAAAATCAGGATTATTTGATGTTATTAAATATCCCCCCACTTGAACTCTACTTGCCCTCAATTAGACCTTATTAGAATAATTTCTAAAAACATATCTCCCAAATTACCTAGAAGATATGAGATTAAAAATTCCTTATACTAGAATAAATCAAAGCCGAACACCTCACGAAATGGGAACAAACACTCATACTTTCTCTCTAATCTAAGTGTCAATTTCAGGGTGATCACTCATTGCACAGTCATAGCATGTATTCTATCATAAGCTTGGCGGTTACACAAATCTTCACCACTAGAGTTAAGGACTAAACAATCTTGAAGGCAATATGGGTGAACACAATATTAGGTTAAGGGTGAAATGTCATTACTAACGTGTCACGACAAAGTGGACAAAATCAATGATACATGACCAAATCCATGGCCAAGACACCAAAGATTGCTCGCTTCATCACCTAGACACGCTTCATGACTAAAGGGTTGGATAAGACACGGAAAATAAATGGTGTTAAATGAAAAATAACAAACAAGTAGTCTTAACCTATAACTAAGTTGTCACCGCCCACCGTCCATCCAAAGTTCAAGCTTCAAGATGAAGAAACCGGATCATGATGTATCAAGTAAATGTGCCATTAGCGGACGTCATGATGGGCACATTACCTGTTCTTCAAACTGTTGGTGTAATAACGTCACCAACTCAAATCTTCAAATGTGACCGAGGTGGCCTCCTCGATGCTAACATCTAAAGAGCTCATAACATAGTGCTTATACATTGCACTTTTAATAACATAAACTAATAAATGATTTTTTTTATAATCATAACTATTACAATAAAAAAGATAAACATCCTCCCACTTGTGATGAACATATATGTAGAATATGGGAGGTTTTCAATGATCT
This sequence comes from Chrysanthemum seticuspe, assembly GCA_019973895.1. Classification (NCBI taxonomy): domain Eukaryota; kingdom Viridiplantae; phylum Streptophyta; class Magnoliopsida; order Asterales; family Asteraceae; genus Chrysanthemum; species Chrysanthemum seticuspe. The sequence continues at coordinate 114,160,767 of BPTQ01000006.1, read as the reverse complement.
TCAAATGTAAGTCTTTGATGTAGGCGTGATTCCCAAACCTCTCTACCCAAACCTCGAACTTGGGCAAACAGTGACTTCCCGACCATAAATTAAGACTACACGGTAGGCTAAGGCGAATGGGTGTAATGACACAAACATAATAAGGGTATGAAATGAAAAGAATGGCTCTGAAGGGTGTATCTAGAGGTATCTTGCACTAAAGATTAGTGCAACAAAAGGGTTTATCATGGGGGTCGAATAGTCGAGGTGACTAATCGATAAACACACGTATATAGGCTATTTGGGTGATAATACTAAAATATTGCCTTCTCGAATTGATTATTTCATATATATCAAGCTAACTTGACGCACCTCGTTTATGGTCTCGAAATGATGCAAAGGCCAAGTTTTAAAGTTTACAAGCTACCGGCACACTCATAATTTGGTGGATTTGGGTAAATAAGTAGAAACGAATTAGGATAAATCTCACTATGGAATATCAAAGGTTATAGTGTGCTCGGCTAAGGTCTAATCTAGTTTGGTTAAGAAAAACATGTCAAAATTTTAAAAATGGCATAATTTTTCAAAATGGACTAGACAAACAAGGGCAAATAAGTTCGAGTAATAACTCTACTCCCGTCCCCACACTTGAGATGTAAAAAGTCCATTCTTTACTAAACATGAAATAAAGGTGAAGAGAAAGTAGAATTAGAGTGAGAACTTCCCTAAAATTTGTTCCTAAAAAGAGAGAAGGCTCAAGTAGAAAATCGTGCCTTCGTTAAGTATCCATGAGCAAATTCCAATCCCTGAATCATAACTTACAGACAAGCATAATTCTAAAAAAGGAAAAACAAAAACAAATAAAACCTAACTCACTTTCATAGGAATCACGGTTGCATTTAGCATATGCAACAAGCCTTTTAAACCACTTGGTGTCCCAAGTGGACGAGTGTAGTCTTGTGAGGGCTTACAGCGAACATACCCACAAAGTTCATTTAGAACTAGTACAAGGTTATTGTGCAAATATTAAAAATAAAATTTTGAGCTGTAGGATGAATTACGGCGTAACCAAATTAATGAGTTACGCTGTAATTGGTTTGAACCTGGAAATCTTCTATACTGAAGAAAGGTTGCAGCGTAATAATAGATAGAAGTTACGCCGTAATTGGTAAAAAATGTGGAAAACTATAAGGGGGGTTGAATAGTTTTACCGATTAAAAGTTCGTTTTAAAACATTTAGATTAACTTATGTCAATCTATTTGGTTGTTTATGTTGGACGTTTGATAGATAGATATATAAACGTGTAATGAAAGATAAAGAGTAAGAAGCACATAACCACGACACGAGTATTTATAGTGGTTCGGCTATAAGGACACCTTCCTTGCCCTACTCCACTCCCCGAGTCACCTACTCGAGAGTTCGTAAACACCACACGACACCAATCTCCTTATGGCGGAGAAGCCTTCACAACGTCGCCTACTCTTTTTCCGGTGCTAGGCTAACGACCGGGTTCTTTCACTCCAAGGTGAACCACACCTATCACAATGTCGCCTACCCTTTATTAGGTACTAGGCTAAGCACCTAGTCCCATTACTATGGAGGAACTACTACCCATCACAACACAACACCTAATTACAAGGAGATCCACTCCTTGTTACAACACCATCAAGGATATCACCATCGTTGGAAATAAACTATTACTTATATGTATATCGATGCACCTCATCGATTATACGACCTAGGCATCCTTCACTAATGCCTTTGACACAACGCTTGGAACCTATCACTAATGCCTTGGTCTTGACACCTTTAGCATTCTTCACTAATGCTTTTGACACATACGTGAAGCACCTTTCACTAATGCTTTCGTCTTGACTCTTTTGGCATCCTTCACTAATGCCTTCAACACAACATCTCTACGGAGGAAGAAAGAACTATCAACAAGAGAACCTCAGTTGTCTTGATGATGACGAAGCATGGCAACTCATGGACTTGAGCTTGCTCGATTTCAAGAATTGGTGATCTCGCCTTTAAGAGGAACCTAGAGAATCATACAAAAACAAAAGACAAACTACATAGAAAGATCCCTTAGGATCAGTGGTTAGAGAGGTACAATACTTGGAGAAAGTATGTGTGAAAGTGGTGAGCCAAAAGGAAGAAATGGCTCACTATTTATAGAGGAGTAAACTTACTGTTCCCCAGATCCCACGGATCCCTCCCACAAGGGATCCGGCTAGCGTAAAGCTAGGGATCCGTGGGACGTTCCTCTTTACCCATGGGTATTTTGGTTATGGGTCATGGGTCATGGGTTGATCCATGGGTTTCTTATTAGATACAACGTATCTCATGAGTTCAATGTACCTAGTCAAATGGTTTGGATAAAACCATGGGTTATGGGTCAATACCATTTGTTAGTTTTTACCGATTTTAGTATATACTAGTTTAAGTATATATTTACCCAAATATGTAAACACTAGTTGTTGTACATATGTATTACTAAATCATAAATCACTTATACTTGTTTTAGTGTTTTATGTGAAAACGTAAGTGTGTTAGAAAACTATTGGCTCAAACAGTTTATGTATTTTATTTGTTTTGTTAAAATGATTTTACGTTTGTTATCGACAAAACATTTGAAGATCGTAAAATATAAATAAGCGTTTTTACGGCTTATTTGTATTAACAATCTCCCCCTTTTTGTTGATGACAAAACATAAATATATTTTAAGGAAAAACTAAAATTTGTAAAAGTTCGAATTGAGTTTTTACTCTCTTCTCCCCCTTTTTGTCGAAACAAAAAGAGTGTCGAAAAGAAACTAACACAAAGTTTTAAGAAAAACATGTAAAAAAAAGAAAAAAAATGTAAAGAGAGCAAGTAACGGGAATAGATCTAGTCTTAACTCCCCCTTGACGAGTCCATCCCTTTGTGAAGGCGTCAAGTAAATGAAAGTAAGTAAGTTAATGTTTTGCAATTATTTTTGCAAATGGTTCGTCCTTGTGACGAAAATGCTCCCCCTTGAAGATTGCAACTTTGCAATGGGGTGTCATGAAGAGTAATCCAAATAGGGATCAAATTGCAAATGACTTTGCGATGTATGGTTTGACACAAAGCTCCCCCTAGCTTTATGGTGTCAAAATCTTCATGTGTATTTTGAAATTCTACAAAATAACGGTTAGAAAACAAGAGTATTGTGCATAATTTCCTGCAAATAAGACTCAAGTTAGTAGAAAATTGTTTTTCTGTACCACGGATCCCACGGTTCCCTTTTTGGAAGGATCCGTATAGGTATTTTGGAGGGATCCGTCTGTCTGGTGACAGATTCTTCAGCAATGAAGATATGCCAAACAATGCTAATAATGAGATGAGATATGTATATAATTAGCAAGCATAAACACAAAGTAATATGGCATATAAGTAATCATTCAATAAAACCAAGAGATAATCAAACAAATCTCTAAAACTAAGAGAATGATCTAGCCATACATTTTCTACTAATAAGTTACTAAAGTCTAGAATGGAACAAAGTGCTCGAGTCTAAGGATGAGTAGACTTGTTGATTTGGTCCAATATTTCAAGAAGATGATTAAACATGAAATGTAACTCATTTCGTACTTCTTGAACAAGTCCTTGGGTGATTAGACAATTTGGGCAACTATTGCCTTGATTAGGAACCGGAGGGAAGTGGATGTTTTGAGGAGGCTCTACGAACGATTGTGGGATTTCATTTTGAGGTGTGGGATGAGGTTCTACTAAAGGTGAGGGTGGTGGTAGTGGAAGTTCCTCCATATGATCATGTCCATGATTGTTCCTTGTTTCCCATGATGGACTATTCGGTGTTGTGGGTGGTTCCCTATTTAACGAGAAGGTTGGTGAGTGGGAGGTTCTTGGTAGCGAGTGCTCTAATGCATAGAGATTTGGGTGAGGAAGAGGCTCGTTAAATCCATGCTCAAGGAATGGTGACTTAGATGGCTTGCTAGAACTATCCATGTTTGGTTTTGAACTAGATGATCCTTTTTCTAGTCCGAAAGGTTTGATGCTAATCCTTGGGGTTCTTTTAGCATTTGTTGAATGGGTTTGAAGAGGTGGGATTCTAGTATTGTTATCTCTTACGGGAGATGATTCGGTGGATGAGATTTCATGGATCATTTGACCCTTTCTTTTGGATGAGCCTTTGGTTGAGGAGTTGTTGCTAAGAGCCTTAGTCATAGTGATGATAATGATTCTATATGAGCTTCTAGTTGCTAATTTTTGAGAGATAAGTGAGAGTGGTGCCTTAACTTTAAGAGTGTTTGATTTATAAAGGATAATTTGAATTTAAGGAATTAAATTCTTGGCCACTAAGAGGATTAAGCATGCACTTAGGATTTTGATCAGCTCTAGAGAGACAATAAATGAAAGCTAAAAGTGGTTAGATAACCAAAAGTTGGTTTAAAATTGAAGATGGAAGTTGGTTTTAGCTTTCTGCAGCCACGGATCCCGCGGATCCCTCTCATTAGGGATCCGTCTGGTTATAAACCAGAGATCCGCCTGTCAGACAGGTTCTATGTGAAATGATTATGCTTTTGTGAGGTTTATTACCTATGTATTTCGAGGTTTTGACTTAATTTTGAAGTTTCTAACTGTTGGATATCTTAAATGCTTAACCATAATGGGTGATGGTGCTTTATGATGGTTTTAGGTAAGAAAATTGACTTTAGGTAGTCTAACTAAGTGTTTTGACAAGGATATCATTTGATTTTATATGGAGAAATGGTGGTAATTAGTCCTAGAAGTTAGATGATGACTGATATGTGTCTAAATACACATATATTTTATACTGTTTAAACCCACAAAACAACTAAAAACACACAAATGACTCACAAAATGTTATAAATATCAATGAAATGTGTTTTTATGTGATTCAGGTACAAAAGATTGAAAAACAAGTGAAAAATACGCAAAGTTCACACAAATGTCATTTTCAGTCCCTGAAGTTACTTAAAGTGTCAAAACTAGTCCCTAAATGTTTTAAATAATAGAAAAGTCAACTTAAGTCCTTGGGAAGTCAAAAATATTCACAAATGATCCCTGGATAAAAGTTTACACATATTGGGAATTTTTACCCCTCAAGTTTCAAAATTGGCAAACTTAGTCCCTGGGTATTCAAAACTTGAAATTTCACAAAATACCCTTGTACTATGCATGAACTTACAATTTGGAACAATTTTGATAAACTTTTGGAAATTTACACTTTAGTCCCCCAAGAATCCAAAATTTACACAAATGGTCCTTTTAAGCTTTAAAATGTTTTAATTAACAATATTGGTCCTTGTGTTTATATAAATGGCAGGTTTGGCCCTTCAAAGGAAGTTTGGAATGATGGCATAATAGGTCCCTCAAGTTTGGCAGTTTTCACTTTTGGTCCTTGGGCTTATTACACTAATAAAACCATCCGGACCCTTAAAATATTACCAACCCCAAATCCATAAACCAATCCAGTCCACCACCTTTGGCCCAATTTTGTACCTGGCCCAATCTTTATTTAAATAAAACCGCCCCACTGATTCACCTTTCCTCCACCTTGCACCCTTAACCACTGAGTCACAAAACCAGGTGGTTTTGTGCCACCTTCCCCCTCCACTTGCTACCCCAGCTCACAACCTACTCCCCTACACCCTGTCACCTCTTCCCATCAAGCAGTTAGTGCTTTCCCACCTTCAAACACTCCACCTTTTCTCCCTTGCCCTGTTTTTCCTCATACTTGACCCTAAAAGCTTCAAAAGCTCACCACCTTGTCCCCTCCACTTCTACATACATACAAGAAGCATTGAATGCTTCTCAAACCGCCTCAACTGTCACAAAGGACTTTGGCGCCAAAAGTGAATTTGAATGGTTGAGATCGATTATAATGAATCAAGGGTCGAGAATGAAGTTAGAGCTTAAGAGTGGTCACCAAGGGTACTGAGACTATAAAAGAAGTAAAAGAAGCAGAGGAACATCTACCTTGGCCTTAAGCCATTGTCATTTAGAATAGCTTAATCATAGTGTAATCTTTATTGATTTCCTTTTAATTACTGTCATTTAAAAGCTTTAATTAGTGTAATGAAACTCAAAATAGTGTAATGGAACTCTGTTTCCAGTTTAAATTCAAGTCACTTTTAAATTTCATATTTTGCTTAATGTCCTTTAAATTTCGTATTCTTTAATTTCATGTTAAGTAGTTGTTTATTGGCTTCTATAGCTTGCATAAGCTCTTGACAAAAGCTCACTAAGCTTTTAGAACCATAAAATAAGCTAGACTTTTAAATTCAGAAAAATACTAAAAAAATCAAAATCAGTCAACTGTGGTCCAAATAAGAAGTTCTGGGGAAATGGAAGCTAAGCTGGATGGATTTTCTGGTTTTTAGCTTATTGACAGTAAGCTAGGAGTAGTTTCTGGACCTTGGTACTCAGTGTTTACCTTGATCACTTGTGAGTTCCATTTTTGCCATTTTTTACCTTTTACTGTTTTATTACTTTTCATGTTTTGATTTTCAAGTTTTCCTGTTTCTGTGTTGTTGTTTAGTGTTATTATAACATAATATAAGTAGGTTGTTCATTGAGATTCACTTGTGCTAAAAATTGGAAATTACTCAGTTGAAATGCAAATCTGACAAATCTGTGTTCTTGACTGTGTTCTTGGAAGTTTTATGCTCAAATAGTCTTAATATGTTATAATTAAATGTTTGGAATAAGGTTTATGTTCAGATTCATTGAAACCTTTGATCTTCATGTGATAAGTGATAATCATAGGATTGTTTGGATTTGCTGATAAAAATGGATTCCAGTGTTTATCTTTTGTTGTTTGTACTTGTTTTCTGTTACAATAGTACTTAATAGCTTAATCTAGTCATAATATTAAGTCATTGTCTTGTAAAAAGTCAAATTTTCTTTTAATCTGCTTAAACAGTTTACTGTTAAAGATTTAGATTGTGAAATTCATAGAATTAGCTTAAAACTTGTAAACATAGATTAATATCATCTTATTACAGCTTATTATATCATATTCAGTCCATAGATTCAGTTTTAAATTCATTTTAGTCAAACTGCATATTCTTGTCAAAAGTCAAATTTTCATTTGGGTCGATTTTGAATAAAATAGATCTTTTTACTGTGTGCTTATTAGTAGGATTCAGCTTATAAGCTTTTGGATTATTAAAGTCTAGTTGCTAAATAAAAATATAAAAATACTAGTTATCTCTTAATCAGCTTATTTGGTACTTATTTCTTAGCTTATTTTGGGCACCTGTCTGAAAAAACTCCCCTGAGCACAGGTTAATATGCCTACTTTAGAAGCTTGCACAAGCTTCTTTAGTGCTTATTAACCTGTGTAAAGTGGTTATTTGTGATGCCCTTGTGGCTAGTCACTAGATCTAAGTGCTTATTTGCCCTAACTGCTTATCTGGATTGCTTAAATTTGCTTATCTTGATCTATCAATTCAACTCAGTTAACTGAGTAATCAGTTAAATGAGCCAACTTCACAAAGCTCATCAAGAGTTCATTATTGAGCTTCAGCTTGTGATTCTTGTTTCTTTTGGAAGCTAAGCATCCCCTTAATCAACTTCAAGCTTAATTTTTCACTCACATGCCCTTTTACTAGGGCTGCATCAAGCTTGAAGCTTGTCCCATTTTTGAAGAGTGTCCTGTTCATCAGCATATCTTACACACTCACACCTACTTCATAAGCCAATAAAAAGCTACTCAGTGGGTCCCAACTTATGTGAATTAGCTTTTTGAGAAGCCAATCCACCCAAATCCAAGGCCCAGCTCTTTATTTTCATTATCAAGCTTATTTGATAAGCTTGATCATAGCTTTTAGCTTGTCCCATTTAACTGTGTATGCTGGTTCACTAGCATATTCAGTTACTTGGTGCCATTTTCATGAGCTCCTCAAAAGCTCAGCTGTGGACCCCACAGCTTGAGCTTGAGCTTTTTGGAAAGCCAACCAGCATGCCTTGCTACTCCAACTCTTTATATGGCTTATTCAGCTTATTTGATAAACTGAATCTGTCCATCAAATAAGTTGCAGGGGTGTTTGGATTTTTTTGGTGTGCTGGAATTGCTTATTTGCTTTTGTGAGCTTATTGGCTTATTCCAGTGCACCATACTTATAAATACTTGTCTATATAACTTGTACACACATCTCTTTTTCTTATTTTTCCTTTTATAAGCCTTTTTCTAGCTTGTTTCAAGCTTATGATCCAACTGTAAGCTCAATGCTTAACTGAAGTGGTCATAAGCTGTGAAACAGCTTATTCCCCATGTTTATAAAGTTTCATTTTCTATTAACCTGTTAATATTACATGTATAAACCTTTATCTTCTTTTTGTTTCAGCTGTGTGGCTTATTAGAAGCTCATTCAAGCTTTAAAGTCCAACAGTTAAGCAAATGCTTAACTGTTTTAAGCTAATAAGCTCCACACTGCTTATTTCTATGTTTGCACAGTTTCATCTTCATATTATATGTATAATATAAGTATGTAGTTAATTCAGAAAACAGAAAAACCAAAAAGAACCACTATAAGCTCAAGTGATAGCTTCTATTTAAGAAGCTTATTGCCCATCAGCTTATTTCTGTACATAAGCTATCATTTTTATAATTTTCCTAGCTTCTTATATTTATTTTAGAATTTTGTAAAAAGTTTTAGATTTTTGTTTGCTTATTTAGTAATTATAATAATTAAATAATAGTATTAGTAATTAGATAAAAGTAAATAATTAATAATAAATAGAATACTTGAATAATAAATATATTTTTAGTTTCTTAAATTATTATAATTTAGATTTTTCAGATTCTTTATTTTATTTATTTAAGTTAATTTTAGATTTTCTTATTATTTAATTCATTATAAAATACATTTAATTCATTTTTAATTTATATTAATTAATTTAATAGTGTAAAAATTTATTTTAATTTTCTAATAATTTTCTTATCTTTTTAGAATTCTAAAAATATAATTTTCACATTTGTGGGAGTTGTATTGGACTGAATTCACGTTTTATTTTGTACGTTTACGTAATTTTATTTAAACGTACGTTTTTAAGTTTTTAAACGTTCATCAATTTTAAAAATAGTGATAGCGTTTATTTAATATATTTTATCTTTTTAATTTTCTTAATTTGCATTTAAGTCGCTAAGACATGCAAATCCCTACTATAGTTATAATCGTTTTGTTTTTATACGTTTACGTTTTAGTTAAACGTACGTTTGTATATCTTTTATATTTCTAGGTTTCTGATTGTACGTTTTTATTGACGTAGCTGTGACAGAGCTATTACTATTCACATTCCTAGTGTTAGTCAATCAGATTCCTGTTTTCCTATACTTATATTATTTTTCAACAATTCACAAGTCATTGTACCAGAACGTCACGCCTCACCAGGACATAAACGATCCAAGGATATTTTAATCCTTGGTAAACTTGCATTCCTCTTCCAGGCTATCTAGCTTTTAGTATCAGCCATTCACAAGTGGCTGGGAAATAAAGTTAGTTAGTTTGGAAGGAATCAATGACTTAAGAAAAATTTACTAAAATCTAAAAAAAATAAAGAAAAAATGAAAAACTAGTTTTGAGCCTAATTTTGATTCAAAAGTGATTAAAGCCAATTTTCTAAAATTGATGGATATATCAAACTAAGTGTTATGAGATGTGATAAATGATGTGTGAGTGTTGGAGCGGAAATATGGTGAGTTTTGATGAGTTGATAAATTAAAAACACATGGAAATATATCCTAGGTAAGCCATGGGTGAGTGTGAGGCTTTCAAATATATGAGGAAGACTTAGTTGGCTCTAATGTCTTATGTTTGACTAGTGTGAGGTGATCTATTGAGCTATTTTGATGTAAGCAAGTCTGTTTTGCTCATCAGTAGTCACGGATCCCGCGGTTCCCTTTTGGGAGAGATCCGGCTAGTTATAATGCTGGGATCCGCCTACTGCAGATCAGAAGGCTTTCAGCAAATGTGCAGTTTTGCACTTTTTAGTAAATGCTTCTCCTAGTTGTTTCTATAGGGACTAAATGCAAGAACACAACAGATATAAGGCATAGCAAAGTAGGGAGAGCTAAAAGTTCCTAAAATGAGTGACGACGACCACTTGAATATTTTCAAGGAGTCGTAAAATCTCATTCTACAAGTTCCTAAGTTACGATTGTTTAGTGCCAAGATATGGCAAGACCTACCTACTACACTATTCTACATAAGCATTGTTTAAGTGTTACAACTCATTGTTTGAAATTGTTCTTCACAAATTTAGGTCCTATGACCTTACCTCATTTCTCCTCCCCTTCCCGTCTTCCCCCATCATCCACTCTTTTTCACACCGTCTCTACTTCTTTTTCTTCAAGAAGTTGGCGAAACACTTGAAGATTCCCTTGATTTGTTGCCATTCGGGTGATGCATTAGGAACGTCCGGCAATTGGTTAATGTAGTCCAAGGGGTCGAGATTGGTATTTCCGAGTAGGTTGCTACTACCTTCACCTTCTCTTTGCCTCTCCCTTTCATCCAAGGAGTCCGTGGGTGGGTGAGGCCTTTTGCCATCTACCATAAACCTTGTAGTTCTTCCCTCGGTTAATGACACCATAACCTTGTTGCAAAAGCTATGATCATAGGATTGTGGAGAAGGATCTAATGTGTGAAAACTCGCAATTTCAGGTCATTTCTCAAAACAATTCATGCTTCACTATTTCAACATTTATCGTAAACTAGGTTTGCGTGTTCCAAATTCGCGTAACCTTAATGGTTTAGCGGCGAATTCATGATCATATCATCACGAACATTTCATATGGACTAAGTTTAGTCTATATTTCATTAGCATCAATTGCATCATATTAGTTCATTCATGACATTTCATTTCACATTAAACGCGTAAATTTTATATTAAATAAACGTTATCGCGTGAGTTATTATTTTGAACATTTAATCCGTTACTTCTAAAAATGATCTCGATATATTTTTATACCTACATTTAGTTTATAAAAACTATATTTTGAGTTTACCTAATGTTCTAAATTTATTTTGTATTTAAATCGTTAAATTTATATTATTACGACGTTTTTCTTAAAAACTACACGATAATTATTATATCACTCAAATTTTACAAGAAATGTATTTTTACAATTTTTATGATCTCAATATACTTTACTTTGATCCCTTAAAATTTATTTTAGTCCATACCACTTAACTTCACAACTATGTACAAGTTACAACATTTTTTACTTAACTATACATTATACTTATATTTGTAACAACTTTAAACACTAAAAAAAAAAAAATAAAAAAAAATAAAAAAAAAAAAAATAAAAATTATTTGGGAAACATAGCCCCTAAAATCCGGCCAAGGGGGGAAAGAAAGTCTTGGTGGGTAGATTTTTTCTACAAAACTAAATCTATACTTCACTTACTTCATTTATTTTCATTATTGCAAGTGTTAGTCAAGTAAAAAGTTCTCTCTATTTGTTCTTCCTTCTCCATAACCAGTTCATCATAAGTGTACAAGGGATCACCAAAATTTTTGCAAGATCAAGTAATTACAATCTAGATTACACTCTCATTAAGGTTTTGAAATAAAAACCTAGGGTGTTTAGGCTAACCTTTGTTCTTTGCACCTCATCATAGTAGCTTGTAAGCATAATTCTTTCATTTTACATATTTCATCTTCATTTCATATTTATCTCTTCATTGTTGGAGCAAACATGCAAGACTTGTGTTGTTTATACCATTTTTATATGATTTTTAGAGTTATATATATATAAAAGTCATCCTATAATTATTCCCTTGGTATTTATTGGTCTTGATGATGTTTAGGAACCCATGACACCCTAAGAAGGTGTATGGTAGGATTAGATTAGCTTTGGAGTTGATTTGAAGGGATTGGAATAGGTTTAGTACGAGAAAAACTATTTTCGACAAGTTATAAAAGTGGTCTGTCCTTATTTTGATTTTCTGGAAAATCCGACAGTAGGCACGAAATTTTGGCCTTGATATTTAGAAAATATACTTTAAAACGAATCCGTGGCCGCTTGAACGGAATAAAACGGAGTTATAACGAAGAAGTTATGAATTTTTAAAGTTTGACGACGAAATATATAATTTTCAGAAATTTCAGCAACATGTTTTTACTTTGTTCGAGTCAAAAACGAGCCTTAAGCTTTACAAATTATTTCGACTTGTCAAAAATATATTAGTATACTTTGATACGAAGCTAAGGACGTATTATACGTAGAAAACGGATTTGAAACGACAAAGATATGCACGTTTTCATAAACTTGCCGTAACTATTATTTTTAGAAAAACTATATTATTTTTACGAGATAAGTGTTACGGTAACAAAAATGACCATGTTGACGGCTGTTTTTAACTATGATGTAGAACTTTTTGAAACGAAATGTCTTCTAGTAAAATCAAGATCACCAAGCATATTTTCTAAAACGACCAACCGTTTGTATAGCGGAGTTTTAATAAATTATTTACGGATGCTTAAACTTGGCCGAAACTCACTTTTTACACAACAATTGGACAAAATCACCATCTTTAACCTTTATTATCTTTACGTTCGAGACCTTTATGTCGAAAACTCCTGAACTGAAACTTCTAGATTTTGATACAAGCTTTTCAAATCCGTCGAGTTCGTTTCCTAACGTTAGACGTACACCATTTTACGACTAGTTTTTCAAAGCCATTTTTGTCACTTTCAAGAAATTTCCGACGACATTATTTTGCGACGAAAAGTGAAAATTTCACCATAAATCATTACAAAACCATTGTAGGATGACATTTTGACGTAAATACTTGTAAAGTGATTTAAGAATGGTCAAGACGTCAAAAGAATATTTTTCGACGATAAGTATTATTTTCAAAACTCGCAAGTGGTATAAATAACATACGAAATGCATGCATAACATTATATCATAACTCATCACATATCATATCATTCATAATAGGTCATTTCCGAGATTCACTCTACATTTCAGTGTACTCACTTTTGTCTTCGCATCATTCCACCAAGTGAGTTTCATAGCCCCTACTTTTACTTGCTTTCATAACTGTTTTGGGGGAGATACATGCTCAACTATTTTCATTTACTTTCATAGTTACTCTAAACATTTAAGGATTACTGTGAGTCATAGCCCCTACTCTTTTAATTGTTTTGAATTACTTTTGGGGGAGATACATGCTCAACTATTTTTATGACTATCTTGATTATTTGAAACTACATGCTTAACTGAACTTAATGAGTAGTCATATCCTATATCATAAATCATTGAGCTGAATGTCTTGGGATTATCATTGGGCTGAATGTCTTGGGATTATCAGTGGGCTGAATGTCTTGGGATTATCATTGAGCTGAATGTCTTGGGATTATCATTGAGCTGAATGTCTTGGGAACATCATTGAACTGAATGTCTTGGGATTTTCATTGAACTGAATGTCTTGGTATAATTATGTCAAGTAAATATTGATACATTAAGTCATGCACTATTATGTGAATTCATTTGATATCATGCATTTGAACATAAACATTCCACATTTTGGCAGTGGGTTGTGAACACACAGGTTGCAAGTTTTGTATGGGCGGAACTTGGAACTGGGTGGATTTACAATGCCTTTGCTGCATAAACAATTTTGAAATGCTTTACATTTCAACGCAAACTCTATGAACTCACTCAACCTTTGTGTTGACACTTTTAGCATGTTTTTATCTCAGGTATCTAAGGCATTATCATCATGGCATGGTTAAGGAACCACCTTTTGAGTCGCGGCGTCGACTTACATCATTGTACATTATGGCACTTTCTTTCAAAACCATCGTTTGGACTTGTATTATATTTATATTTCCGCAAACTTTGTAAACTTTTGGGACCTATACTTTGTAACTCTGATCATTTTATTAAATCAAACGATGTATTTTTTTCAAACGACACTTTAGGTCGTTCAATATAACTGTGATTGTGATGCTATGACAGTCAATCCCCAGGAATTCCATTCCGCTGCAAAACAGGTAATTTGGGGGTGTGACAGATTGGCATCAGAGCTTCGGTTATAGAGAACTAGGTTGCATCATTGACCCTAGACTATAACTACATCATCAAAGCATCTCATCATTTCATCATAAGTGCATAGTCACTATACATGCGGTTTCATACGCACATTTTGCGAGTTATTTACTTTTATTTCAAAACGATTGTCACATGGATGCCCTTAAATACCCATTCCATTATCTTTTCCTCATACTCCAATGTGGTGAATGCCCTGTCATTCCCTATCAAAAAAAAAAAAAAAAAAATTTCTTCACCAAGTTGACTTAACACCAAACATCATATGAGTCGATTAGTCCAAGCATTGCATAGTTACTCCTAAATTATACATAGCCTGATCACTTATGTCTAATTCAGGAAGAATCATGCAATGAAGGGAGTAGTAGGCTTATATGTGTAAGCAATTCTATGACCGAGCCAAATTTTCAAAAGACCCGTTACTCGAACCGATTTAGCCTAATCTCATGACAGTTCTTGTTTGATGAGTTGTGAGATTAAGTAAAAATCGGTTACCAAAAAGTCTTTTGAGAGTTTTGCTCGAGAATGGGAAGGCTTGCCTCATCAAACCCTAACCCTGAGAGACCAACACGAACTGAATTCAGGGACTGAATTCCTTTTTGGATGGGCGAATGTGACAACTCGCAATTTCAGGTCATTTCTCAAAACAATTCATGCTTCACTATTTCAACATTTATCGTAAACTAGGTTTGCGTGTTCCAAATTCGCGTAACCTTAATGGTTTAGCGGCGAATTCATGATCATATCATCACGAACATTTCATATGGACTAAGTTTAGTCTACATTTCATTAGCATCAATTGCATCATATTAGTTCATTCATGACATTTCATTTCACATTAAACGCGTAAATTTTATATTAAATAAACGTTATCGCGTGAGTTATTATTTTGAACATTTAATCCGTTACTTCTAAAAATGATCCCGATATATTTTTATACCTACATTTAGTTTATAAAAACTATAATTTGAGTTTACCTAATGTTCTAAATTTATTTTGTATTTAAATCGTTAAATTTATATTATTACGACGTTTTTCTTAAAAACTACACGATAATTATTATATCACTCAAATTTTACAAGAAATGTATTTTTACAATTTTTATGATCTCAATATACTTTACTTTGATCCCTTAAAATTTATTTTAGTCCATACCACTTTAACTTCACAACTATGTACAAGTTACAACATTTTTTACTTAACTATACATTATACTTATATTTGTAACAACTTTAAACACTAAAAAAAAAAAAAAAAAAAAAAAAAAAAAAAAAAAAAATTATTTGGGAAACATAGCCCCTAAAATCCGGCCAAAGGGGGAAAGAAAGTCTTGGTGGGTAGATTTTTTCTACAAAACTAAATCTATACTTCACTTACTTCATTTATTTTCATTATTGCAAGTGTTAGTCAAGTAAAAAGTTCTCTCTATTTGTTCTTCCTTCTCCATAACCGGTTCATCATAAGTGTACAAGGGATCACCAAAATTTTTGCAAGATCAAGTAATTACAATCTAGATTACACTCTCATTAAGGTTTTGAAATAAAAACCTAGGGTGTTTAGGCTAACCTTTGTTCTTTGCACCTCATCATAGTAGCTTGTAAGCATAATTCTTTCATTTTACATATTTCATCTTCATTTCATATTTATCTCTTCATTGTTGGAGCAAACATGCAAGACTTGTGTTGTTTATACCATTTTTATATGATTTTTAGAGTTATATATATATAAAAGTCATCCTATAATTATTCCCTTGGTATTTATTGGTCTTGATGATGTTTAGGAACCCATGACACCCTAAGAAGGTGTATGGTAGGATTAGATTAGCTTTGGAGTTGATTTGAAGGGATTGGAATAGGTTTAGTACGAGAAAAACTATTTTCGACAAGTTATAAAAGTGGTCTGTCCTTATTTTGATTTTCTGGAAAATCCGACAGTAGGCACGAAATTTTGGCCTTGATATTTAGAAAATATACTTTAAAACGAATCCGTGGCCGCTTGAACGGAATAAAACGGAGTTATAACGAAGAAGTTATGAATTTTTAAAGTTTGACGACGAAATATATAATTTTCAGAAATTTCAGCAACATGTTTTTACTTTGTTCGAGTCAAAAACGAGCCTTAAGCTTTACAAATTATTTCGACTTGTCAAAAATATATTAGTATACTTTGATACGAAGCTAAGGACGTATTATACGTAGAAAACGGATTTGAAACGACAAAGATATGCACGTTTTCATAAACTTGCCGTAACTATTATTTTTAGAAAAACTATATTATTTTTACGAGATAAGTGTTACGGTAACAAAAATGACCATGTTGACGGCTGTTTTTAACTATGATGTAGAACTTTTTGAAACGAAATGTCTTCTAGTAAAATCAAGATCACCAAGCATATTTTCTAAAACAACCAACCGTTTGTATAGCGGAGTTTTAATAAATTATTTACGGATGCTTAAACTTGGCCGAAACTCACTTTTTACACAACAATTGGACAAAATCACCATCTTTAACCTTTATTATCTTTACGTTCGAGACCTTTATGTCGAAAACTCCTGAACTGAAACTTCTAGATTTTGATACAAGCTTTTCAAATCCGTCGAGTTCGTTTCCTAACGTTAGACGTACACCATTTTACGACTAGTTTTTCAAAGCCATTTTTGTCACTTTCAAGAAATTTCCGACGACATTATTTTGCGACGAAAAGTGAAAATTTCACCATAAATCATTACAAAACCATTGTAGGATGACATTTTGACGTAAATACTTATAAAGTGATTTAAGAATGGTCAAGACGTCAAAAGAATATTTTTCGACGATAAGTATTATTTTCAAAACTCGCAAGTGGTATAAATAACATACGAAATGCATGCGTAACATTATATCATAACTCATCACATATCATATCATTCATAATAGGTCATTTCCGAGATTCACTCTACATTTCAGTGTACTCACTTTTGTCTTCGCATCATTCCACCAAGTGAGTTTCATAGCCCCTACTTTTACTTGCTTTCATAACTGTTTTGGGGGAGATACATGCTCAACTATTTTCATTTACTTTCATAGTTACTCTAAACATTTAAGGATTACTGTGAGTCATAGCCCCTACTCTTTTAATTGTTTTGATTTACTTTTGGGGGAGATACATGCTCAACTATTTTTATGACTATCTTGATTATTTGAAACTACATGCTTAACTGAACTTAATGAGTAGTCATATCCTATATCATAAATCATTGAGCTGAATGTCTTGGGATTATCATTGGGCTGAATGTCTTGGGATTATCATTGGGCTGAATGTCTTGGGATTATCATTGAGCTGAATATCTTGGGATTATCATTGAGCTGAATGTCTTGGGAACATCATTGAACTGAATGTCTTGGGATTTTCATTGAACTGAATGTCTTGGTATAATTATGTCAAGTAAATATTGATACATTAAGTCATGCACTATTATGTGAATTCATTTGATATCATGCATTTGAACATAAACATTCCACATTTTGGCAGTGGGTTGTGAACACACAGGTTGCAAGTTTTGTATGGGCGGAACTTGGAACTGGGTGGATTTACAATGCCTTTGCTGCATAAACAATTTTGAAAGGCTTTACATTTCAACGCAAACTCTATGAACTCACTCAACCTTTGTGTTGACACTTTTAGCATGTTTTTATCTCAGGTATCTAAGGCATTATCATCATGGCATGGTTAAGGAACCACCTTTTGAGTCGCGGCGTCGACTTACATCATTGTACATTATGGCACTTTCTTTCAAAACCATCGTTTGGACTTGTATTATATTTATATTTCCGCAAACTTTGTAAACTTTTGGGACCTATACTTTGTAACTCTGATCATTTTATTAAATCAAACGATGTATTTTTTTCAAACAACACTTTAGGTCGTTCAATATAACTGTGATTGTGATGCTATGACAGTCAATCCCCAGGAATTCCATTCTGCTGCAAAACAGGTAATTTGGGGGTGTGACATAATGCAAAGATGAATTTAGCAAGACGGGTTAGGAGCATTACATACGGGAGCACCATTTTGTCCATAGCTTCTTACACTTGCCATTCTCTTGATCATGTAGTAGGCAAGGTTAAAGCGAGTCTCGGTTACTAGGAAATAGATCATGAAACTTAGACATGCATTAGGGTGATCCTTGTTTCCTACTAGGCACAACACATTCTCCCTCACCACATTTTCCCATTTCCTATACAAGGCGTACATCTCAGAAAGCTCCATTTGGAAAGGATCCCTATAGATCACTTTCGAATTCCTAGTGACCCTTGATGGGGATGATCTTGGCATGAACACGGTGTCCCTTACCATGGTTGCTTCCGGAATTAACATGTGGTAGATTTCATGATTATCAACCATAGTGTGTAACTCTTCCAAGGACCACTCATTAGAGTACATGCAAACACCTTGATATGGCACCCCTATTATCCTTCCAAAATCCACAAGCGAAAGAGTGTACTCATGCCCATTTATGGTGAATTCAATTGAGATGGACCCATCATCATTTCTAACTATCCCTATTATCTTGTAGAACTCGAGTACAAAAATCGGACAAATTTGTTCGTTTATGTCCAATAAACAATCAAACCCAATAGCTCCAAAAACTTCTCTTATGTCGGTATTGTCAAGAAATGATGGTTCTACTACTCGACCTTCGTGAAAAAGTCTCTTTTCAAGCATTTTAAAAGTTTTCCTATCTTCGGGACTAAATCCATCTTTTCTATGGTACATTGGTATGTAATGAGCGGTGTCTTGGTAATCTTGTTGTTTGTTGCTTGGCATGATTGTTCCTAAACAATACAACCACAATGTGGTGTTAATTGTGAATAGTAACCTTGAGGGTTTGATCACAATTTTGCTCTCATCATCTTTGTTGAATTCAAGAAATGTGTTTAATTTGTATTAACAATGTTAATTCTTTGATTTAGATTATCTTAGAAAACAATGTGGTGACAAATTATGATAAACCCATTTGAACCCAACTTTTAAAGATGAAAAAATTGTAATCCTATAAATCAAGGAATTAAATTAACAATGTAGTGAAAATTATACGTACACAAGTGATTGTTATGCTTGAGAGAGATGATCAAATTGCTCCTTTGAACAGTAGTTGTGTTCTTGTTCGTGAGTCTTTGAGGTGAATATAATTGTGGAACATCCACAGTGATCATTACTAACTTATCCTGTCTTCTGTTGCACGGATCCCGCGGATCCCTCTCATTTGGGATCCGGCTAGTGTAAATGCAGGGATCCGGCATGACAGCAAAAATCAGCTTAAGCATTCCTTGATAACTTTGGTTTGGGAGTTCTAAAATGCCTAGAGTTTTGATGTTTAGGCTCTAAAAACTGGTGATTTGAGGTTTTGATGATTTAATACTAGTCCTATTTGACGTGGTTCCCTTTCTAAGAATTAGTCATAATTCTTGGAGAGTTTTTCAAACATTATAATAAAATCCAATTTTATCATAATATAAGAAGTTTCACATTGATATTTATTGACATAGATGAAGTGTCAATAAGTCCTTTGTGATGAATAATGATTGAGGCTATCGAATAACCCAAAATATCATTATTACAAGTTAGTAGTGTGGTCTATACAAATCAATCGAATAATACTATTCTTAATGATGTCTTTGGTATAGACAACTACTTAAGTAATTACAAATAGATATTAATTGTGAAACTAAGATTTTAACAATAAAAAACAAAAGTAAATTATTAACGATACTACCTTTACTAAATATTCTTTTTAAGAAAATAAGTATTTATATGAAATTCTTTTGTGATCTTCTTGCAATCTCCAGATTCATGTGTGAGAAGAATAATACTGAACATTCTTTTTGTGAAAAGATATATTTAGGTAGATTCTTCATGATCTTCTTGGTATGCCCAAATCCAAGTATGGAGAATACTTAACAAGGAAAGTGTTAGAACATTCTATCATTGTCCAACAATAAACATTATAATAATTTTTAAAACATGACTTGAAAAATCCTTCTTTGTAGTTTTCAAACATACACGGATCGAATCAAGTTTTTAAAGTACAATATACTCTAAGAAACTTGGTAACGAAGCTCTGATGCCAATTGTGGAAAACTAGAAGGGGGGTTGAATAGTTTTACCGATTAAAAGTTCGTTTTAAAACATTTAGATTAACTTATGTCAATCTATTTGGTTGTTTATGTTGGACGTTTGATAGATAGATATATAAACGTGTAATGATAGATAGATATATGTTGGACGTTTAGATTAACTTATGTCACCTACTCGAGAGTTCGTAAACGCTACATGACACCAATCTCCTTATGGCAGAGAAGCCTTCATAACGTCGCCTACTCTTTTTCCGGTGCTAGGCTAACGACCGGGTTCTTTCACTCCAAGGTGAACCACACCTATCACAACGTCGCCTACCCTTTATTAGGTACTAGGCTAAGCACCTAGTTCCATTACTATGGAGGAACTACTACCCATCACAACACAACACCTAATTACAAGGAGATCCACTCCTTGTTACAACACCATCAAGGATATCACCATCCTTGGAAATAAACTATCACTTATACGTATATCGATGCACCTCATCGATTATACGACCTAGGCATCCTTCACTAATGCCTTTGACACAACGCTTGGAACCTTTCACTAATGCCTAGGTCTTGACACCTTTAGCATTCTTCACTAATGCTTTTGACACTGACGTGAATCACCTTTCACTAATGTTTTCGTCTTGACTCTTTCGGCATCCTTCATTAATGCCTTCAACAAAACATCTCTACGGAGGAAGAAAGAACTATCAACAAGAGAACCTCAGTTGTCTTGATGATGACGAAGCATGGAAACTCATGGACTTGAGCTTGCTCGACTTCAAGAAGTGGTGATCTCGCCTTTAAGAGGAACCTAGAGAATCACACAAAAACAAAAGACAAACTACATAGAAAGATCCCTTAGGATCAGTGGTTAGAGAGGTACAATACTTGGAGAAAGTATGTGTGAAAGTGGTGAGCCAAAAGGAAGAAATGGCTCACTATTTATAGAGGAGAAAACTTACTGTTCCCCGGATCCCACGGATCCCTCCCACAAGGGATCCGGCTAGCGTAAAGCTAGGGATCCGTGGGACGCTCCTCTTTACCCATGGGTATTTTGGTTATGGGTCATGGGTCATGGGTTGATCCATGGGTTTCTTATTATATACAATGTATCTCATGAGTTCAATGTACCTAGTCAAATGGTTTGGATAAAACCATGGGTTATGGGTCAATACCATTTGTTAGTTTTTACCCATTTTAGTATATACTAGTTTAAGTATATATTTACCCAAATATGTAAACACTAGTTGTTGTACATGTGTATTACTAAATCATAAAATCACTTATACTTGTTTTAGTATTTTATGTGAAAACGTAAGTGTGTTAGAAAACTATTGGCTCAAACAGTTTACGTATTTTATTTGTTTCGTTAAAATGATTTTACGTTTGTTATCGACAAAACATTAGAAGATCGTAAAATATAAATAAGCTTTTTTACGGCTTATTTGTATTAACAGAAAACCTGGAGTGAACGGCTACTGTAGAATGGTTACGACGTAATCTAAGAGAGAATTACGCCGTAACTTGCTAACGGGACAGAATCCAAGTCCTCATTAAACGCCATACATTCAACTCCAATTCCTGCAAAACTGTTAAAAGCACAAAACTCAACAATACAAAATAAAACAGATCAAGGAAAGGGATAATTCAGATTGTCTCCCAAAAGAGCACTTTTGTTTATTAACGAGTCTTTAAGTTAGACTTAAAGCCATGAGGCTTTATGGAGGCCTTCGGACTTGACCAACTTCAACCATTTCCCTCATCAGATTATGTCTAACCCATGCGACGTTAAGAGCGGTTCGAAAAAACTCTTTCCTTTCAATTTTTCAAACCTTGGAAAAATTTTCATCTGGCCCCGAGTGATACTTTGTAACTTCAAATGTTTCAGCTACAATAGGTGGGGGTCTCTTGTAGGGAATACTAAGAAGTTTACATCTCCGCTGCTCTTAAGCTTCATCATTTGGGTCTGTGAACCCGTCATGACCTTGTAGTTCAAGGTAATCCATGATCCCTTCTATATCATCGTCATCGGATTCCGTACCCTTAAACCACTTATCATCAAGCAAGTATTCAACAATTTCACGCTTACAACGTTATTTTTCTTCTCCCGATTTAGCTTTGTAATCATCTTTTAATTCGTCACTCGTATCGTTAGGATTCATTTCCTCGCATTGGTCTTCTTTTCTCATGCACCCCTTTCAAATCTTATCTTCAGTGGAAGCGTCCACTTTTCTGTACTTTATCTTGATCCAATCATCAAATCCTAATGTATCTAACCAAGGAAATTCGCTTCTCTCATCATTGTTTGTTAAGGCCCATAAAAAATCGTCGTCCCCAACTCTAGCCACGCTACTTCCCCCATTACAATCTTCGTCAAAGGGGTTACAAGAAGCCCAGAATATTTCGCCTTCAGTTCTTATCTTTTCACACCATTGCTTCTGTTTAGTCTTTATCTTATCTTTTGCGTCACTTGAGTAGTCATCGATAATATCATTATCCGAAAGTGGTTCCTTTTGCACTTTAGGATCATTATCAATGATGGCAGTTTCACATATGTAACTGTGGTTTAGGTTCTCCCAAATGTTCCCCTTGACCTCGTTATCAACCTCGCCATATACAATCTGTACCCACTCGTCGAATGTTATAGTTTCTTTCCATTTAAGGTTTTTTCTTTCTTTATCATTTGTGGAAGACCACATATACTTGTTATTTTTCAACCTTATCTTGTCGTCTCCACCATCGCAAATATCATCATTAGGGTCACATGAAGCCCAAAGGTCGTACCACCTTTCATTGTCCACTGGTATTGCTTTGTACCAATTGTATTTCGTTTTAGTCACCTCTGGGAAGCTTGAATGTTGGGCCGTATTGGGATTATTTGGCCCGTTTTTCAGGATTTCAGGCTTTGGTTCCTTTGTTGTCTTCAGGTTATGCTGTAACTCAGTGCAAGAGTTATGGCATAATTCGCCACTGATGCGAGTCCCAGCTTCAATTTCTTGCACATTGCTAGAATCATGGAAATTATCGTTAGACTCATTTACTACCTCTTCCGTAAAGATAACCTTGCATGCTACCATAGGTTTACTTCCTTGTACTGTATTTCTTATTTGCACCTCTTCGCTAAGCTTTCTAATCATCGTCTCCAAATTCTTTGGAGATTCATCATGGCTAAAGAGGCTTTTGTTCGTACTTTCTTGAAAGCTTTTCAACCATTCGTCTTGCTCTTTTTGCCTTTTGGTTGAGTCCTCAAGGTATTTGTTGATAGTTTCCTCGAGGCTAAATCTTCTTTCTCCATAAGGTGCACAATTGTAGTACCCCGGTGGTCCTACACGATATCAATTACCATTTCCATTAGATCATTGGAAAGGTCTATTAGCTTCACCATACTTGACCTCTTCAATTGTATCTAGTTTGTTGGTGATAGCGGCGATACCATCCAAACTTAAACTTCTATGGCTTCCTCCTTTATGCCAGCTTTGAGAGTGGGTGGCCATGTTTTGTATAGCTTCCAATGCTAGTGTAGGTGTCATTCCAGGGATCGGCCTCTAAGAATCGAGCATTTGCCTTGTGCAATTCCAATGCCCTTATAGAAGATGTTGACCTTTTCCTGATTGTTGAGGTCATGAGTAGGGCATTTGTATAGGATGTCATTATACATATCCCAAGCTTGGTATAATGTTTCACCGTCTTCTTGTCTGAAATTGTGAATTTCTTCTAACTGTTTTGTCGTTCTTGAAGGAGGGCAAAATCTTTGAATGTAGCTATTTTGAGAAGATTCCACGTGTCAATGGTCCCACTGGATATTCTATCCACCCCTTGTTTAGCTAATCTCTTAAGTGTCATAGGGAATACCCGAAGCATGACCGTGTCTTGAGAGACACCCCGGATGTTGAAGAGGCTTGCGATGTATAAAACATTTTCAATATGCTCGTAAGAATCTTCGTTCTTACTTCCGGAAAAAGGATTAGCACGCAACTCCTTCATAAATTGGTTCTTTATCTCGAATCGGACCCCTGCTCCAATAGCCGGCCTAACAAGCCCCGGCCTTTGCTCATCTCGAGTCATCGCGAGGTATTCCTCGAGAGTGAGGTTGTTGATGTCCACAACTGCCACAGTACCTGTAACTAAAATTAGATCGTGAGAAAAATAAAAAATAAATAAACAAAAATAAAAGACTTAACAAAAAAACCTTATATAGCTCCCTGGCAGCGGCGCCAAAATTCTGATGCAGGATTTCCGACCAGTATTTAAATTTCTAAGGTCTCGTCTACCTAAGGTCTACCTATTGCACTAACGAGCAGTGAACCCGATCGTCTATAGTATAGAAGGTGGTAAAGCCGAGGTCATTCCCAAGAGCTATGTAGATGAGGATCCTAATTAAGTCTAGTGTCACAGTTTTTAAAAGGTTTAAGTTGAAATGATTAATTAAACTAAAAAGCAATAAATAAAATGCTGAAAATAAACGAGGTTGTGAACAATAGTAAGAAAGTGTGCTAACCTAATTATTCATCCTATCATGTTATGTCCATGTTTTCTAATTACTTCCTATTGATTCAAGTGGGGATTCAATTCGCTAGACTTCCTTTGGTCAATTCGTCATAGCCTATCGACAAAAGTTCCTACCCCTCGTCAAAGGCCTACCCTTTGGGTAGACGGGGGTTTCAAGCAACCTAAGCCAAGTCATTAAGTACCCTACATGCAAGATTCGAAACAATGTGTGTCCGGGCTATCAGTGCTATTTTACTTTGTAAATAAATTGAGGGTTTCAAGTGTAGCTATAACCCCGGGTTACCAGGGGGTGCATGTTCCGTCGATTTAACTTTTTTATAAAAAAAAAGTTATGTATTTACTGAAATCAAATAATTATTTAATATAAAACAATCTCAAAAGTTGACTTTAAATGTTGCCGATATTCAAAAATGTAAAAATTTAAACTCCGCCGCAACGCAAGAGTAAAAGGATGCTCGTTTGATATAACAAAAGGCCGTCGAATACCGAGTATTTAACACAAGTGTTCTGTTCTATCACTAGTCCATGTAGTTCGAATATAATTGGACACAGATCATATGTCTAGTAGGGCTGAGAGAAAAAACCGAAATCGAAACTAAACCAAAAACCGAAAAAATCGAACCTAATTAACCGATTGAAACTAAAAACAAATGGTTCGATTTTTACTTTTTCAAAAGAAAAACAAAATTTTCGTTTTTGTTTCGGTTTTTATCCAAAACTGAACCTAACCGATTTTAATATATAATAATATGTATCTAATATAATACAAATAATTAACTAAATAAAGGAAGTTTACAAATCAAAATTCCTTTTAATGAGAGGATTTTAAATATTTGTCATAACATTATGTGCGTGCTTAATGTATATATGTATTTCGTTGATAATATATTAATAGTATTCAACAATGAATATACTATATGTATTTGACTTACATGTGTTTGTGTGTTTCATCTACAATGTATATGTAAAAATTTAGGATAACATTATTAGACTTTTATTAAAATAAATAAATAAAGAAGAATAAACAATAGTATTAGATAAAACACCCAAGACCTTTGGTGTAGTGGCATGCGAGTTGCCCACCGACCTAAAGGTTGGGTTCAATCCTCGTTGTAGGCATTTGGTGAGATAGGTGGTATAAGTGTGAAAAATAATTGTCGTTCTAAAAGAAACTAAAAAAATAGTACTCCGTATTAGATTACACAAGTTTCTTGGTACGAATTGGCCAAGCCCAAAATATAAACGCTGAAATACCAAAATAACCGAAATCAATTAAAAACCGTAAAAATTGAACCGACAAAAACAGACCGGTTTCGGTCTTATATTTTGTAAAAACCGAATATTTCAGTTCGTTTTCGGTTTTAGCAAAAAACCGACCTAAACCGAAACATGCTCACCCGTATCTGGTTTTGTGAAGTTTATAATTTTGGTCAAAATTGTGCAAATGGACTTGCTTTCAGTCCCTGCCGTAAATTCCTGAATCACAAATGTAAACTGCTGAGTGCTTTCACATAAAAATCCTTTTAAAAGAAAGCCTTTTAAAGCCCATTGGGCTGACTATTTTGTTTGCTTTAGACAATCAGTGCCATAAGTCATTGCAAACTTAATCCAACTAAGCCATTAAGACTGTGGTTTAAAAAAATATATGTTTTTTAATATCACAAGAATACCTATCATTTGTACATTTTTTAGGCCATCTACAACACATCGTTCAAAAATCATTAAATTTAAAGAAAGAAAAAGTATCTTCAAACTAAATTTATCCTCCGAAACAAATTATTCTACAACAATACAAAGTTTAACTCAAACACTTATATATTGAATAAATTGAAATATCAAGCAATGCCCAAATAAAGAATCAACAAGCATCAAAAAATAACAATACTCAGTTTAAAGAGCATGATTGAGATGCCTTACAAGGTATTTAAAAACTTCTACATGGTATTATAGGGATCCCAACTATCTAAATAAATATGATTGAAGATACCCGTTTCCACCACTAAAGGACTATATTCTCCTATGAGAAGAAACTACTAGTAGAAAATTCGCGAGGGTGTTTAAGAGGTTGTTTACTTTTCTCTTTAGCCAAAGCATTGAACCCACTTACTATTTAAAATTATTAGTTTTTTAGATGGAGCCCATAAAAATCTCTTATTTGTTCTATATCTACAAGGGATGAAAATTGACATCCTCTCCAATAAGAGGCTTGGAGAGACATGAGACTCACAGAGAGACATGAGACTCACATGAATCCTTAGCTAAGAAGAAAAATAAACAACCCCTAAATCTATGTTATGGAATTGTGTAAGGATGTTAAAACATGCGTGAGAATAATGTTTAAGTATGTTTAACATTTTACATTTTAGATATACAATCATTTGTGTTTTTACTATATATATTCTTGAGTTGAGATCAATGTAAAACAAAAAATTTCTAAATATCCAATGAACCAATCATAGTTATTCATTAAAAAATAATAATAATAAAATTAAAAAAAAAAATACTTTTCAACTTTTTTTTAAAAAAAAACAAAATATCTTGTAAACGGTAAATCGTCAAGTGAAAAATAATACACCATCACGACGAGTATTTTTTTACCTCTCAGTAGACGGACACTTCGATATACCTCGCCGAAATTTTTTTTCGTTTTTTTTTTCAGTTACGTCTGGAAAATTTATATGTGATTTGTATTACAAATCACTCGTGATTTCACAAATCACATGTGATTTATGATACAAATCACATGTGATTTTTTCAGACGTAACTGAAAATAACCTAAAAAACCATCGAAAATATATCGAGCCCGTCTATAGAAATATGATTTAATTCTCGTCGCGATGGTATGATTCGTTTTGCGTAACGATTAACGGTTTGCAAGATATTTAATTTTAAAAAATAAGGTGCAAGTTTTTTTTTATTTTATTTTTTTAAATCAAAAAATAAATGATCATGATTAGTTTATTGAATCTTTAGAAATTATTTGATCTACATTGATCTTTTCTATGTTTTTATATAATAAGAAACAGTCAGTTAAAAATAATATGTCTTTTCATTTATATTTTTAATTTTTGATATATACATTTGGTGAAGTTTATGAAGTCGTTTTGCAAAACGTTAGAAGATTAAGAAACTCTAATGTTTATCACATAACAAATAGAGTAAACTTCAAAATACATCGTTTGTAATTTTTGAAACCTTACATTCTTGTCAGAAACTATTGTCACTTTACATCTTACGTTAGCCAAACGTTTACCATCATACATCCTTAAGGACGAAGGGTGCAAATATTGTTTCGCTAACTATTAACGAGAGTCTAACGGGGGTTGTTTTGGTCTTTTTACTTGTAAGTGATGTATTTTGCAGTTTCCTTCTATTGTTTACTTTTATTATAGGTGGGGTTGATGATGACGACGGTGGTTGGTAGTCGGTGGGTTGGTGTTTGCGAGGGGTGGCAACGGTGGATTTGGTATGTAAATTTAACTAGATAATCGTTAAATGTTTAACGAAAATATCTAAATTGGCCAAAAAAAATAGTTGGCTACATTTTCATATGCCAAAAACAAGTTAGATACCTTGATTGGAAATAATCTCTAACTTGAATACCTTTTTTGTGCCATTTGTCTAAAAAAATATGGGTTTTCACAATGGCATGTACAAGTTAAAAACTGAGGTTAACTATTTTTTGTCATTTCAATCTAGAATTCCAACAATTATTTAAGAACCAAGTGTTTATCATAAAACAAATTATTGGCTACTTCTTCAAAACTAGTCGAGTATCTGTGCATAGCGACAATTTTTTTTTACCGGAATTTAGTAATAGTTGCGATATTATAGTTAAATATTTCGTGTAACGTTTAACTTTAGTACATATAGCGGCAAATAATGTTCTAAAATCAAAACTCCTATGGGTTCTTATGTTAGCTGTAATTGTTTTCTACATTGACGTCAACCTTACTTGGGCCACTCATTTTTATTTTTACAAAACAATTCAACAAGAAAAATGATTAAAAATGAATGTATTATATAATAATCCGGCGGGTTCTCTCTCAAGGCGATTTCCGATCGAATAATCCGGCGGGTTCAAACGCCATTATTCACCTCTTTTTATAACTTTTTTCAATTGCAGATCCATTTCAAGTCATTATGTCACTATCATTTTCCAAAGTGCAAATCCTTTACAATTCATAGATCGACACTCAATCTATAAAAAAATAAATAAATAATAATTCTATTAACCCTGATTCAATTCGAATGGAATATCAAAGTTGGGACACTATAGTTGGGACGTCATAGGTGGTACACCAGAGGCGGGACAACAGAGGTTGGGACGTCATAGGTGGGACACCAGAGGCGGGACAACAGAAGTGGTACAACATAGGTAGTACATCGATTATTAAGGGTTAGTCTTTTATTTATTGATCTAGGATCCTTTTTCGTTAGGACTGTGGTTCATTGAGATCCCTTCAATCCAAAAGGTAGTTTCGTTTTTTCTTGCATTGAGTATGGTGAGTTTTAGATCAAAGGAAGATGATGTTGCTAGGATTTCTATTTCGATTTATGTCACAAACTTTCCAGAATCGTTATCTGCTAAGGAGCTGTTTCATGTTTGTAAACAATATGGGCACGTTGTCGATTCGTTTATTCCGGTGAAGAGATCTAAAGAAGGCAAAAGATTTGGCTTTGTTCGTTTTATTAATGTTTTCAATGTGGATCGATTGGTGGGAAACATTAGTACGATTTGGGTTAATCGATTTAAACTTCAAGCTAACATTGCGCGATTCCAGAGAGAACCTTTGAATAAGAAGGTTACTGAAAAGAAGAATGATGAGACCAGTAGAGGTACCTTTATGAATTCTGTCAAGGATAATGGGGGACCAGTTGGAACAAAATCGTTTGTTAATGTGGTTAAGTCTAACGATAAGGCTGGTTCGGGGGAAAACTTTGATGTTCCTGGTATTGTTTTGGATGACGAGTGTTTGAACACAAAGGATTTGAGTAATACTTTGTTAGGAAGGGTGAAGGAATTCGCATCTCTTTCTAATCTCAAGACGGTATTAATCAATGAAGGTTTTATGGACATTAAAATTCGGTACATGGGGGAATTATGGGTGATGATGGAATTTGATTCTTCTAAGTCTAAAGAATTGTTTCGTGATAATGTTGGGGTAAATTCGTGGTTTTCAGAGATTAAACAAGCAGATATCGAATTCATTCCTAATGGCAGAATCGTTTGGGTGGAGTTAGAAGGTATACCGTTCAAATTTTGGTCCGGAAATACATTCAAAAAAGTTGCTGATAAATGGGGGGAGTTACTAGATGTCGATGATAAAGATGAAAGTTGTTTGCATTCGAAGAGATTGTGTATTTACACTAAGTCTCATATGAATATCTTTGATGACTTCAAGTTGATATTCCGAGGCAAGGTGTACTGGGTCAGGGCTAAGGAGGTTCCAGGATGGGTTCCTGAGTTATTGGAGGAGTCTGACGATGTAGATGATGTTGATGATGGGGATATGGAAGAGGATATTATGAAGCAGGAATCTGGTAGTATGGATGAAAAGTCCGATTCGGCTGAAATACCAGAAACTAATTTTGATGATTTGATTGGGCCTAAGGAAAATAAGTCAGAAGATCCATTTGGTATCTATTCTTTACTGAATAACAAAGAGAAGGTTACTAATTCAGGTAGTTCTAATAACGACCAAAGTTTGAAATATCCTCCAGGATTTACGCCAAATTCAGAGGAGGGTGTAGGGAGTGGCAAGAAAGAAATGCAAGACAGGTACGATGTTAACAGTGTTAATAAAGGTTCAATGGACGGTGGGTCTCAATCTGGTAGTAATGGGAGAATTAAAATATCGGAGGCTCCACGGTCGGGAGGCTCATTTCTGGGTTTAATGGAAGAAGTTGTCAAAGTTGGTCAAACGATGGGGTATAATATGGAGGGATGTGTCAATAACTTGTCCGAGATCATTGAATCACATGGAGAGGTATTGGTTAATAGATGAATTTTTTATCCCTAAATATTCAAGGCCTCGCCCAAAAGGCCAAAAAAGATTGGGTGCGGGAGTTATGTATCTCTAATAAAGTTAATTTTTTGGCGATCCAAGAAACCAAAATGGAATCTATGGATATTCGATGTGTTAGGAGTTGTTGGGGTAATTATGGGTTCGATCATATTCATGGTAATTCGGTTGGTAACTCAGGAGGTATTCTGTGTGTGTGGGATCCAAATGCTTTTAAAAAAATATCTTATACGATTTCGGATTATTTTGTAACTATTCGGGGACTGTGGCTTAAGAGTGGGGTTAATCTTCTTATTGTGGTGGTGTATGGTCCTCATGATCCTAGAGATAAACGAATTATGTGGGATTATTTAGCTCATACGTTAAACCAGTGGGACGGGGAGGTGACAGTCATGGGCGACTTCAATGAGGTGAGATATAAAAATGATAGATTTGGTTCAGTGTTTAATATTAATGGGGCCAATGATTTTAATGCTTTTATTGCAAACGCGGGTCTGGAGGAGGTTCCGTTAGGAGGTAGTAAGTTTACTTGGTGTCATAAGTCGGCTACGAAGATGAGTAAATTAGATAGATTTTTTATATCTGACAATCTATTTAATATGCTTCCTAACATTTCGGCTGTTACATTGGATCGGTATCTTTCGGATCATCGTCCGATATTGCTTCGAGAGAATGCTCATAATTATGGGCCTATTCCGTTTCGCTTTTTCCATCATTGGATTGAATTGGAAGGATTTGATAAATATGTTATTGATATGTGGAAAACAGATCCGGGTGATGCGCATAATAGTATGATCAGTTTTATGGGTAAGATGAAATTTGTTAAAGTCAAGATTCGAGAGTGGATTACAAGGAACAGGAATGACCGTAAAGGGCGAAGTGAGAAATATAAAAAGGAGATCAATATGTTAGATGTCGAGACTGATAATGGAAATGGAACAGAAGCATTGGTAAATAAAAGGTTGGAGTTGCTTAACGAGCTGAAAAAATTGGATAAATTCAATGACATGGACGTGGCTCAAAAGGCGAAGATCAAATGGGCTGTGGAAGGGGATGAGAACTCTCGATTTTTTCATGGGATGTTAAATAGAAAACGTCATCAACAGAATATTCGGGGGGTCATGGTAGATGGGGTCTGGAACGACAAACCTTCTGATGTTAAAAAGGAATTCGTTAGTCACTTTAGTAATCGTTTTGGCAAACCACCTGATGTTAGAGCTACTGTTGATATGCAATTCCCTAGACAGTTAGATGTCGAACAATAGGAAGATTTAGAATGTGAGGTGTCAAATGAAGAGATAAAAAAAGCGGTTTGGGATTGTGGTACCGATAAATCTCCGGGCCCCGATGGGTTCATTTTTGTTTTTTATCGACATTTTTGGTCTACAATTGAAAAGGATGTTGTCGAGGCTGTGAGGTATTTTTTCTCAAACGCGAATTTTCCGAAAGGGTGTAACTCTTCCTTCATTACTCTAATCCCGAAAATTCCCGATGCTAATATGGTTAAAGATTTTCGTCCGATATGTCTTATTGGTAGTATGTATAAGTTGATTGCAAAAATTTTGTCGAATCGGCTTGTGAGAGTTTTGGGGGATATTGTGAGTGAGGTTCAATCGGTGTTCATTGCGGATAGACAAATTCTAGATGGGCCGTTCATCTTGAATGAGGTATTACAGTGGTGTAAAAAAAAGAAGAAACAGTCTATTATTTTCAAAGTAGACTTTGAAAAGGCGTACGATTCTGTTAGATGGGATTTTTTGGAGGAGGTTCAAAAGAAGTTTGGTTTTGGAAAAAAAATGGCGTGCATGGATTCAAGCTTGTCTAGGTTCTTCGAGAGGGTCTATTCTCCTCAATGGTAGTCCGACAGAAGAATTCCAATTTTATAAAGGTTTGAAACAAGGTGACCCGTTATCCCCGTTTTTGTTCCTTTTAATTATGGAGAGTCTTCATTTATCTTTTCAAAGGGTTGTGGATACGGGCTTGTTCACGGGCATAAAGTTGAATCAATCGGTGACTCTTTCTCATATGTTCTACGCGGATGATGCAGTCTTTGTTGGGCAATGGAGTGAAAATAATATTAACACTTTGGTGCATGTGTTAGATTGTTTTTTTAGTGTTTCAGGTCTTCGAATTAATATGAGCAAAAGCAAGATATTGGGAATTAATGTGGATAGTGTTAAAGTGAAGCAAGCTGCTACCAAACTTGGATGTCTTATTCTTCGATGCCCCTTTTTGTATCTAGGTACTAAAGTAGGGGGTTCGATGAATCGGGTAGATGCTTGGAAGGAAGTTGTTGATAAGGTTAAATCTCGTTTGTCAAAGTGGAAAATGAAAACGTTATCTATTGGTGGCCGCCTAACATTATTAAAATCAGTGTTAGGATCTATTCCTATTTTTCACATGTCTATATTTCGGGTTCCAATTGGTGTGCTCAAAACATTAGAGTCTATTCGTAGCCAATTTTTTAATGGGAATGAGGTGGGTAGTAAGAAAGCTAGTTGGGTTAAATGGAATGATGTGTTGATGGATAAAGCTCGTGGGGGTCTGGGAGTTGCTAGCCTTTATGCTTTGAATAGAGGTTTATTGATTAAGTGGTTCTGGAAATTTTATTCTCATAAATCATCCTTGTGGGTGAAAATTATTAAGGCAATCCATGGGGAGGATGGAGGTGTGAACTCATTGAATATTTCGGGTGTTCGTACATGCTGGAAAACCATTGTAAATGAGATAAAGGTTTTGAAGAGTCAAGGGGTTAATGTGACAGAGTTTATGCGGTTAAAGCTTGGTAACGGGAATAAAGCGTCGTTCTGGAATGATAATTGGCATGGTGATGGAGCTCTCAATGATCTTTTTCCGCGGGTATATGCGCTTGAGACTTGTAAGGATATTACGGTTCGTGCAAAGATGAGTAATTCCAGTATAGAAGCTTCTTTTCGTCGTAATTCTAGGGGTGGAGCAGAAAGAGAACAGTATGATGCTCTTTTGGTATTGGTTAACACGGTTAATTTTAGTCCGATAGAAGATAGATGGAGATGGACGTTGGAGAGTTCGGGGGAGTTTTCGGTGGCTTCAATTCGGAGAGTTATTGATGAGAAGCGGATATTGAGTGTCCATTCACGGACTAGATGGGTGAAATATGTGCCAAAAAAAATTAATGTTCTTGCATGGAAAATAAAGATGGATGCCCTTCCAACACGTATTAATATTTCCCGTCGAGGTATAGATATTCCTTGTATTGAGTGTCCTAACTGCAATTGTGGGGTGGAGACCTCAGATCATTTGTTCTTTCAGTGTGATCTTGTTCGACAGATTGCTCGTAGGATTGCAGTGTGGTGGAATGTTATTTATGTGGACTGTAATTCGTATGTTGAATGGGTTGATTGGTTGGTGTCGTTGCGGCTTGGGTTTAAGGCGAAATTGATGTTCGAAGGTACGTTCTATACATTATGGTGGAATATATGGACATATCGAAATGCGCTCCTGTTTGATGTTAAAACCCCCTTGAAGGCAAGTATCTATGATAATGTGGTGTCTAGTTCTTTTTATTGGTGTAGGCTTAGAAGTAAAAGATCATTTAGTCGGGACGATTGGTTTAAAAATCCATACCTTATTGTGATGTAATCCTAGCTCCTTGCTAGTTTTTTGTGGTTTAATATAATTTTGCTGTTCAAAAAAAAATGAATGTATTATATAGTAGTAATTGTGATACAAAACTGAAAACTATTAAACTTCATTTTAACTGAAAAAAAGTTGTAAAATGTTCTAAAAACATTAAACTTTAAAATTCTAACTTTCAAATAAAGTTGTTGGTGGTATTTAAATATACTAGGCGAGTTCCCGCGTCTGGCGGCGCGGTTCTTAGCGGCAGATAATTAACGAAATGCGATATTGTTGTAAATGTTTCGTATAACATTCAAAATAGAACGTGAAAAGATCAAAATGTAATTGCAAACGGTTGTAACACATAATAATTGAATTTGAGCAAAAATTCTTAACATGTATAAAAACAAATAAAATATTTAGTGAAACTGAAAATAAAATATTACATCAATTAGGAATTTTGATAAATTAAAAAACACAAAAAACTGACCTAAACTTTTCAACTTATTGTTGTTGCTATACAGTAATTTGACCTCCAAAAGCGTATTAAAATACTGAGTATTGCATAAATGAGATTAAAGCTAACAATATTGATTTTATAAAGTTCACATGTGGCTTGTTTAAAGCTACAAAACTCTCATCTTTTTGCAATGCACAATGTTGTTTGTGCATGATAATTTTTGTATGTGTCATTTCTTTAGGAGAAAGATCTAGCAAGAATTGTAATGAAAGATGCATGTTAGGGAAACATCGATAATAACTTAATTTACACTTGTTTATACTTTGTTGCAAGACACGTGGACAAAATAAGCTGAACTTGACAGCTAAATTGGTACTTCATAAGTATCACCAAAATCCGAATAGAAGCAAAAAACTTGAGATATTTCAAGCACACGACACATAATCCAAACTTGAGTACATATATATAATAACTTTCTAACTGTAAACGTAATGAGACCAAGATAAGAGGATATGTATGAGTTATATGTTGCAATAACTTTGAAAATACATATATGGTAGCCAATATAATCATCAAATAAACACAAATTAATACACTAAAAGAACTATCAAGTCAAAATTATCACTTTTATATAGAAGCTCCTAATGAGATTTCATTTAAAATATGGTATTTATAAGTAAAATAGAAGCTGCTTCTACATGTTCCATCTCAAGTATAGGATTTTTGGTCGCAGCTAATACCTGTAAACAACCAAAAGGTCAACGAAAAACATAAACAAATCCACGAACAAAAAGGTGATTAAAGGATGAAAGACTTTTAACTTATTTTGTGCAACTGACATAAACTGGAACAAGGAAAGCTTTGCTTACTTTCTTAATTATTGTATATATATTTTGTTTGACTTACTTGACTATAACCCGTTTGCATTTTAGACTAATCGTGTATTTTCATAAATAAAAAATAAATTTTCAATATTCAATTAACTTGCAATAGTTTCCATTTTTACAATAATCTAATTTGTTTCCATCTTTGATACAGTTAGACACGCATGATTTCCTCATTCAAATAATCTAATTTGTTTCCATCTTTGATACAGACGAGTACATGTGCATAACAACGGGATTTTATAGCGGCATACAGTTATTAACGTTTTGGTTAAATGTTTTGTGTAACCAAAATATCACTACAACTATCTGCCGCTATAAAATCTCATTGTTATGCACGGGTACTCGTCTAATCAAATTATGCGATGTTAAATTAATTTGTTGCTTGTGTTTTACAATATACACTATATGTTTTAATAACAAATTTAAAAGTCATTAATTATTAGTAATTGTATATAACTACTCGGTTACTATAGTAGTAACTAAAATATAATAGGGCAACATATTGTCGTACTTTAAGGAATCGGAAAACAAGTTTTTATTGAAGTGTAGTATAGAAGATTGAATAGTTGTCAATTAATTGGTGTAGTATGGTTGTCTTTGAAGTGTAGTATACAAGATTGTATAATTGCCATATATAGTTTAATTAAGGGTAATTTAGGTAAAACATTAAGCATTAATTTAGTTAAGATATTCAACAATTGACTTTCAACTTTCAAGTTTCAAGTTTTCACTTTCACCTTTGACCGTTTTTACATTTTATGTAGTTAAGATTGATGGTAAAAGTTAAGATAAAAATGTTGCTATATAAAGGGAAATATAAAAAATTGTGGTTAAGATCAAAAGCATTTTAAGCATAAGAGGTATAATAGTATTTTCCTAGTTCTTGTTTTGAGAGTTTTTTAGTAAAATTATACACTTTTTATGTAATATAAGAAAGGGAAATCATTATTTTTTGTTGTTTCACTAAAATAAATAAATCCGTTATAAATCCGTTATGAAAATTTTTAACTTGTGTCATTGTGAAACAAACTTTAAGTCATTCAACGAACAAAAATTAACATATTTACGTGTAAGTTGTTATTATACATTGGCGATATTTACCAAATTTATTATTGTTTTGTATAAAAATAAAGTTATTTAAGGGAACACATATGTTTAATGCTTTAAACTTATGACATTATGACACGCGCTAAAAAACCTCATAAAGTATACTCCGGATGACCACAGATCTAAAATTAGTAATGTCAAACTGATTATGCAACAAATTAAGTACACAATTTAAGGTTTTTTTTTATATATACTGCAATCATAAGTCATTCAAATGCTATGATAGAATAAATGTTTTTTACAAACATTCAAACAACCCTTTAAAGTTGATTTTTTCAATTGAATTTTAGGACCATCCTATAAAAACAAATTAATAAAGCAAAATATAAATGAAAGGTGTAGGGTGGTCCAAATAGTTGCTGCAACAGCAAACCTCATAGTAGTCATCGAAGCCAAAGATCACAAAAAGACCCCACAAAATCATTATGATTGTACCTTCCTTTAACTAACGGTTTTATTTTTATTTATATGTTTAACCAAAACACATGTATACTATCATGAGTCGTTTATAATGTGTTTAATGAATGAGGCTTATTTGGTGACGAGCCATGTTGGATCTCAGATATACCATACTTTTATTTGTTCCATAATTGTATATCTTTTTATGATTCTGTGTTAGTATATGTTTGATGACATATGTTATTACAAAAACTGAAAACGATGATCACACATGTTCTACCAATGAAGCTAGTACTTTATCTCATTCAATGACTCAATGTGCATATGTTTTAATTAAGTTAATTGGTTAAGTTTGATCTTGTCATATGTATCATGATACAAATGGATGATTAGTAACTTGAACTTCTCATCATAGTTAATTTATAACTTTGTCTTTATCATTATTTTACAAGCTTTAAAAATAGCAATGAAAATAAATTCAGCTTATCACTGAACTTGACAAGTTTTAGCCTATAATGCCACTGGTTGATTAACGCAAGACCAGCAAGCTAGTTTATCTAGTCAAAAATCACTTATCCAAATTCGATGTGCTTATGTAAGTCACTGACTATCATATGTTTATGTACGTTGCATTGGTCGATTAGTTGGCATCTCAGAAAGCTTTTGCTTGAAACTTCTAAACATGGTATTTTTTCCAATTTTCTTACGCCTATGTCACTATAGTTTTCTCAAAGAGAGCGATCTTATATACGTCAAGCTAAACCTTAAGACTTTGATAGGTGATGCAAGCCCAACTGTAGCTTTTCTGAAGTTGGTAACGTAAACCACAAACCAAGCCTCAACTTACCAAAATAACCTGAGTCGACTTTGAGCAGGACACAATCTCATAGATATTGCACATTCCTTTTGCTGTATTTTGTTTTGTGTAAGAAAACAGAAAAGCATTAAGCCATTAAGATGTAACTAAAAGCATAGGGTAATCGACATCACCTACTGTTTGCGTGTTTTAGTGAGATGCCATTTATAGAAAGAAAAATTATAACCAAAAAACCTAAAACAAATGTCATAAATATATAAAGTCGTTTTTGTAACAAGTATCTTAGTCAATCAAAAGAATAGCACATTCCTCGACATTTCTGGAGATTGGTTGAAATTGTAAGCTATCTGCAATTATCACATGAAAGTGAGTAAAAAATCGTCTGAAGTAATAACGTGTTACTCAAAGCTATGATAAAATTCCAACTTATAAGCATAAAGAGATAGATGGAGTCGCCAGGGACGGAGCCAGGCGGGGTCCCGTGGGTGTCCGGGACACCTATGGATTTTTTCGATATAGTGTTAATTTTAAGAAAAAACATCGATTTTTCTCAAATGTATCTTAAATGACCCTGTTCCATCGAAATGTATTTTTAGTCTTAATAAGTTAGCATCTTAAACTCTATAATATTACGATTAAAAAAATTTATGCATCCTATCATACTTGTTTCTGGCTCCGTCCCTGGGAGTCGCTATAGGTCAGGATATATTTAAAGAGTTATGCTATTCTGACCTACAATACAAGCCTAAATATATATCTAATGCATAAATCACTTGTACAATTGCATTAAGTACTTTCTTTCTTTAAATTCTCACCAATCAATTTTTTAAATCAACCAATCAAATCATTAGGCTCATTTGTAGGCATGATTAGTAGGTCTAACAATCATTTTTCATATTTTTAAAATCTAAATCGAGTAATCGAGGTGAATAGTGCGACAAAATGCCGTATATGAATAACCAACTTTAGAAAGATACGAAGTAATGAAGTATGTAAGAAAGGCATGCATCTCGAATCCAATTTTAAGGATATGTTATCCCTTAAAGCAACTATAGAAAGAGTAATGTAAATGCCTAAAACATGCTTTCAAGATTTTTGGTGAAACTAGCTAAACGCTGGCTATGATTTAGGTGCAAACAATATTTGTCATGCGGTTACACCAACATCCTGAAAATGAAGAGTTGTACCCGGTTTTAGTATGTGGAGCGGTGGACTTAATTTTCTTAGATAAGGCGGTCCAAAAGTAAGAAACCATGATTGTTAAGAAAAAAGGAAATGCTAACAAAAGCTCTAAGGGCTGTTGATAACAACAATTTTTTAACAAAATCTCCCTTATATTAAGACACATTCATAAACATGTTTCACATTTTTCGCTAATATGATCAATGGAAAGAGTGAATTGAATTTGTATGTGCGAAATAATAGGAAGTTGTTCATGATTTTGGATGATTTTAAATGATTTAATTTGGACATTGTGAAATGTCTTAACATAAATTTCAAAAATTAGTTGTTAACAACAACCCTAAAAGCTGTTGTTATCAAAACCCTAGAAAAAAAAATAATAATAACAAAAAAGTTATCTCTGAAATTTAATCATAGCAGTTTTAAAATACCATCTTTTAAGAAGGATCCTTATAAGGCATTAATAGCAACATTAGTCAACTTAATCCATCAATATCTATAAATTGTGTGTGGCCATTTCAAAATGGTGTTTTAGTTTAATCATCTTCGTTTCTTAAATTTGAGCATAAGTCATATAAAAATGCACTAAAATCAAACCAAACAATCAAATCAAATTAAGAATCAAATTAAAACAAATGACACCTAAACAAGATCTAGACAACCTAATTAAAGCTTAGAATTTAAAGGGATTGGCTAGAAACGCTTATTTTGATACGATTTTTAAGCTTACTTGATCAATCTTTGTTGATTTGATTTGATTTGATTTAAATGCATATTATATTGTATTGGTTTTTGGCTTAAGAAATAAAGATTATTAGGATGTATGTAAAAAAAAGATGATTGAAAATAGGTTATCACACTAACTAACACACACATTTAAATTAGTTACATGCACACGTGCTCACTTCAGTTGGTGGCCCACTAGACTAGGAGAGTTGTCGAAGATATTCTTTGTGCAGTGGACAATCATTGATGTCAAAAAACACCCGAGATCAAAGTATTCCCGTCAATCTACACATTTTTGTGAAGTTTAATGCACGGTACAATACTAACTTATTTGTTTGGCTAATGGCATATTATAATGGTAAACCAATGCGCTTTAGCTGTCCTTTCATATATAACTTTTGATTTTACCTTATCAAATCATCATTCGGGTTTAAAAAAACAAAACTATTATTATATCAGCTGATAACGCTACGGGATTTTCAACCTTTAGCGACGGAAGGATTCGTCGCTAAAGTCCAAAATATCCTCGATAAAGATTTTAGTTACAACATGTCGTCGTTGTAGCGTCATCACCCTTGATCCATCGCTAAAATTTTTGAGGACGAAAATGGGGGCCATAAGAGTTCTCATCAACAGTTGACCGGTGTAGGGTCCACTGACCTTTAGCGACAGCACGCATCATCACTGAAGGTAACCTCGAATTTAAACCCTTCAAGTTTTTGTTGAATTAAACCATAACAGAAGCTCATCTATGTGTTGAATACAAACCCAATCTCAAATACAGAATTATTGAATAAATATTTACATGTAAGCTAGATATGTTGGAATGTTAGCATATTAAAACATGTAATATAAACATAATTACACACGAGTATGCCACGGAAGCAAGATCAAATATAGTGCATAGTAATTAACCTAACAAATTACCTTGTTTACCTTTGTTCGTTGTGGATCGGATCTAGGAACGGATTCAAGTAACGGATCTAAGGTTTATGATAACCACACAAAAATCACACAAAATTCTAAGAGTAGAATCCTCTATGATTTCACACACAACACGTTGTTTAGCAATACAATTAGTATGCTAGTACGTAGATCACAAAAACAAACCAAACACTTTGATGTTTTAATCAAGAAACTAAAACCCTTGCCGCGGGGCAGCTCCAGGTTTTGGGCGGCCCATCTGGGGCTATTAGGTTACAAAGATGTCTGTCGACTTTTCTCTAGCTGAGATGATCCTAGAAAACGTCCGAAAAAACCTGCTACGGAACTACCAAGCAGGGGCCCCAAGGGGAGAAAGATGAGAAGTTTGGCTTAATTGATATGGATAATATCATACGTATCCTTAACGTTTTTCACCTCGCATCAGGCCTCAAAATCAACATCAACAAGTCGAACCTATATGGAGTGGGTGTCCCCCCTCCAGAAGTTGCTCGTTTAGCTGCTGGTACTGGTTGTTCGGCAAGTACTCTTCCCTTCTCTTACCTAGGTTTACCTATAGGTTCGAACATGGGTCGAATTTCGAATTGGAATGTTTTGATTGATCATTTTAAAGCTAGGTTATCAGGATGGAAAGCTAATATGTTATCTTCAGGAGGCCGCCTTACTCTTATTAAATCCGTGCTTGGAAGCCTTGGCTTATATTTTATGTCTATCTTTAAAGCCCCTGATGTGGTCATTAAGGCTCTCGAAAGTATCTATGCTTCTTTCTTTTGGGGTGCGTCTAGTGATAAAAGGAAGTTAGCTTGGATCAAATGGTCTTCTATTTTAGCTTCTCTCGATAAAGGAGGTTTAGGTGTGGGAAGCCTTAAAGCTTTTAATCTCTCGATCCTTCTTAAATGGAGATGACGTTTGTTAAAATCTCCATCTGCTTTGTGGGTTAAAGTTCTAAAGTCGATTCATGGTGAAGAAGCAGGCTTCGATTTAAAAGGCTGTCAAACAAATGGTTTATAGTCTCGTATCGTTGGTTCAATTTATCATCTTCATTCAAGTGGATACCTCCCTTTGAATTCCTTTCGATTTAATGTGGGGGATGGTTCTATGATTCGCTTTTGGAAAGATACTTGGTTGGGGGATTCTCCTCTTTGTACCAGGTTTAATCGGTTATTTCGTCTTGACAGAAACCAAAACTGCTTAATTAGTGATTGAATTGCAAATGGCTCTTGGTCGTGGGATTGGAGTATGCCTATGCTTTCTAGAAGAACGCAGGCTGATTTCAATAATCTTTTGATTGAAATCAGTTATTTGGATACTATTGTCGACCGTGATTCTCTCGTCTTTACCCTCTCCTCGGATAACATCTTCTCAGTTAGTGTTGCCCGAAATTTTTTAGATGAATGCATGCTCCCTTCGTCTTTATTATGCACGAGGTGGTTTAAGGTTCTCCCGCGTAAAGTTAACATCTTTATGTGGCGGTTGTTTCTAGACAAGCTCCCTCATCGTCTAAACCTCTCCTCTAGGGGTTTAGAAATCGAGTCTATTATGTGCCCGGTTTGCAATGGATTTGCTGAGTCGAATTCTCATATTTTCTTTTCATGTGCTATTGCTTCTAATATTTGGAGGTTAGTCCGTGGTTGGTGTGACTTAAAGTTCCCGGCGTTTGCTTCTTGCAACGATTGGGATTCTTGGTTTTTGGCGTCTCAAGCTCCAAAAGACGAGAAGGACCGAGCCTATATCATTTTCGCGGCTTCATGTTGGACCATTTGGCGTTTTAGGAAATATCGCTTTCAATTCTCAAGTTATGAGGATATGTGATATATTTGATTCTATTCGTCTTTATTCTTTTTCTTGGTATAAGTTTAGAAGCAAAAAATGTATTACTTGGACTGATTGACTGAAATCGCCTTTGTAGTTGCTAGCTCCTTGCTAGTTTCTTTTTTATAATATGTCGCCGTTAAACAAAAAAACGAATCCAAGAGATTCATTATATAGGCTTAACAAAATTTAGGGAACAAGCTAGCTACCGAACTTTCCTAATCCTCTTCTAAATCCCCTAGGGGGTGAGCCACATTAAGGTACAGGGGAGGGATTCTAGATCCTTCCCCTTAATTACATTTAAGTCATTTAAGTTAACGTTTAACGGCCATTAGTTAAATACCGTTAAATAACTATATTAGTTAACGGTCGTGAGGATTATTTTGTGAAATAATAATTAATATAATACACTAATATATTAATTACTTATTAATTGTATTTATGTGTTAACACGTGTGACTCCATAAGCTCACGTAATTTTCGGACATACATTTAATCGTGATATGGACATATCCCAACAAGATATAGGTCAGTTCCTATATATGTTGGGTGTGCAATCCCAACTCATGTTGATGGCGCATCTGAAAAATCACAAGTTGATTAGTTATACCTTATATCGTCGATTGGTTTTAGAGTAAGAAAACTACACATTAACTAAACATGTCAACTTGGTAAAAGGTATATATATGTGAATATGACCACGCAGATAATTGCTCAAATATACTAACACAGATCACTACGTCGCTTAAACATCATTGTAAATTGCCATATTTCATCTCTATGATCAGTGGCACATATGACTGCAAATATAAACAACATATGCGACGCACTTGTGAAACATGGTTACACGTGTCCAGTGGCGGAGCCAAAAAAATTGATCGCGGGGGGCATTAAGCAATAAAAGAGGTTCAGTAATATCGCAATTTATATTATTTTTTAAAGTAATTTACAACAAGTCGGGTCGGGTTTAAAATAAAGGTAATAAAAGTGCTCCACTACAATGTAGTTAGCACAAATTATAAAGTATCTATGTTTTCTACAAAATTATGCCGGTTATGAAAACCCAAATAGCTGAATTATGTTACACATTTTAATTTTCAAAACATATGTTAGTACGAACATAAAGAGATATACTACCTCCGTCCCAATTTAAGTGTCCACAATGGAATCTTTATATGTCCCAAATTAAGTGTCCATAAAATATTTCAACCAATGAGATGAGACTTTAGTGGGTGAAAATTGTATTTGATTGGTGGAGAGTGTAGTTAATGGAATTTTCTAAAACTTTGTGTATATGAATAGTGGACACTTAATATGAGACGGAGAGAATAGTAAATATTAAATTAATGACTACCAATGCATTTCAATTTTCTAAGATATGCTAGCACAAACTAGAACTATTAAAAAAAAAAGTCATAAATATATATTAAATATGTATTATATATCAATCGACCCACTCATCACTTTCCCACTTCCCAACCTCTTCTTCACTTCATCAACCTCTTTCCTCCATTATTTCCGATGAATAAACTGTTAAAGCCACAAGAACATAGTTTTTTAGCATTAGGAACACTTTTATTGTTGGCAAGCCGAGAACGCCGGGGGCAATCAGATTTTGTGGACGAGGGCACTGGACTTTTTTCTCACCATTATGATTATTTTTCCTATATATTTTGGGTATCCGCAAGAGATAGGTT
The DNA here is from genome assembly GCA_019973895.1 of Chrysanthemum seticuspe. NCBI lineage: Eukaryota > Viridiplantae > Streptophyta > Magnoliopsida > Asterales > Asteraceae > Chrysanthemum > Chrysanthemum seticuspe. Next base: position 114,116,440 of record BPTQ01000006.1, on the reverse strand, counting down.
GGGGGCATCGCCCCCCACTGCCATCAACATGGCTCCGCCCCTGCACGTGTCACCGAAATTAGCAACTTAACTTTAGTCGCTACAAGCATTTGCAAATATTATTTATAACGACTGCCCTTCGAGTGTCACTAAACGTGTGAACGTGTCGATGGTTTAGACATGTCTCTAAAAGTGTCACTAAATATGTTGTTAATATGTTATTTTCTTATGTTACTTGGTTATAAAAAGGATAAATGACTACGGTACAATTAGTGAATTTTTTTAGAATTGACGTTTTAAAAACCATTTCACTAATTGCGACCTTAAAAGTTTGTATTACCAAATAAGACATAACGAGCAAAACAAGTTTGCTCGCCCTTTAATTTGCTCGCCATGCCATTTGCTCGTGACACGTGTAAGTGGCAAGCAAATTACTTTGCTCTCCTTTCCAATTTATGAAATCACCCATATTATCGTGACAAGTATAAAGTGGCAAAAAAATTATTTCCCCCGCCATCCTTCGTGCTTTCCATTCCATTTCGATTTTGTTGCCTAACTCGTGACACGTGTAAGTAGTAAGCAAATTAGTTTGTTCGCAATCCTTTTTGCTCTCCATTTCATTTCCAATTAGCTGCCTAAGATAAAGCGTTTGAATTGTTTGAGTTTAAAATTGCAAAACCGATATTTGGTAAACACAAATGGCGGGCAAACTTGATTGGAGAACAAATGTATTTGCTCACCATGTCCTTTTTTGTAATGTGAAAAAATAGTGTCGATTTTGATTATTTGGTTTGATGATAGTAGACTTTGGTAATTTTATTTTACAATTATGTATCCGCAAGATACAGCTAGTGTAACTTCGACCGTTGAAAGTGAATATGATTGATCCTATTGTCTTGTGGCAAAAGTTCTTTTTTGCTTTTATCTCCACTACGAGTCTCGTCTTTTAGGCATTTACAGTGTTTGTGTTTAGATCAAGTTACAGTAATAAGTAAACAATTCCACACTCGGCTAAAAGGTCTTTTCAGTAATTGAGAATATAGTGTAATGGTTTGGTGAAGAAAAACAAATTCTTATGAAAACAAAACACTTCTTATTACTTCGGAAACAACAATACAACCCAGATCTCTATTCTCAAATAAAATGAATCAACAACACAATATTTGATCTCAATCAAATATAGAACAATCAGTAACAACAAGTAACAAGTGTTTTGATCAAGAGAATCAATAACACAATTAGGGTTTCACAAGAGAAAGATTTAGAGAGTAGATTTATGTTGAGAGAGGAAAACGTGATAACAGACATGAGAAAGACAATTTGTCTTTCTCAATATATAGCCTCCAAAGATTGTCTTTAGTCCTTCAACTTTAATGACTTGCTAGATGACATCCAAAGATCAACCACAGCTTTAACACTTTTATACTTCAAGTCCCTCCAGATATAAATCTTCAATATCCAGCTCTTAAACTTTTCTTCAGCATGTATGACTAAAACAAACAACAATAAGCAATCTTAAAAAGCATTATCAGATTATACAATAAGCTTTAGACCACAAATCTCAACACCCCCTTTAATCTGATAATTGATATATATCAAACATGCTAAGATTTTTGACCAAAAAATTATGTTGTAATGTATCCAACCCTTTTGTAAAGATGTGTGCAATTTGATTTGCAGAATCTACTTTAACAGTTTTAACAACACCATTTAAAATCTTCTCTCTAACAAAATGCAAATCAATCTCAAGATGTTTTGTCCTTTCATGAAAAACTGGGTTGGCAGCTATTTTTATAGCAGATTTACTATCACAATGAAGTGGAACAGGTAAAAGACCAGAAATATTAAGATCTTTCAAAAAATTTATAATCCAAATCACTTCACTGGTTACTGAAGCAAGAGCTCTATACTCTGCTTCAGTAGAACTTTTTGAGAGTGTAGGTTGCTTTTTAATTTTTACAAGATACTAAAGACCCATTCAAAAATACACAATAGCCAGTAACAGACCTCCTAGTCACAATACATTTAGCCCAATCAGCATCAGAATATGCAAGAAGAGACATACCAGAATTCTTAGTAATATGAATACCCAAACCTGAAGCTCCTTTAAGATACTTTAGTATCTTTAAAGCTATTCTGAGATGAGACTTAAGAGGAGAATGAAAGAACTGACTTAAACAATGAACAGCATAAGAAATATCATGTCTAGTATTAGTCAAGTAAATAAGCTTTCCCATAAGCTTCTGATAATCAGTAATATTATCAAGTAAGGGATCATTATCAGTAGCTTCATTAGATATAACAAGTTTAGACTGTAAAGGAGTTTTAGAAGGTTTGCAACCAAGCATACCATACTCACTTAACAAATCTAAACAGTACTTCCTTTGGTTTAAACAAATTCCTTTGTCAGTCTCAGCAACTTCAATGCCAAGAAAATACTGCAATTTTCCTAAATCCTTAATCATGAACTTAGTTTTAAAAAAGATCTTGAAATTGTTTATTTCATCAATATTATTCCCAGTAACAATAATATCATCAACATAAACAAGCAATGCAATAAACACATCATCTTTAGACTTTGTATATAAAGAATAATCACTTTTACTTTGAGTAAAGCCATTTTCAATAAGAGCAGATGTAAGTTTAGCATTCCATTGTCTAGGAGCTTGTTTTAAACCATAAAAAAAAATTTTAAGTCTGCATACTCTATTATCATCTTCAGGAAAGAATCCTTCAGGTAACTTCATATAAACAGTCTCATCAAGATCACCATACAGAAAGGCATTATTAACTTCAAGTTGAAAAATAGGCCAATTATTCTGAACAGCAACATTAAGCAAGCATCTAACAGTGACCATTTTAACAACAGGAGAGAAAGTTTTCTCATAATCTACTCCTTCTTTCTGATTATATCCTTTAGCTACAACTCTAGCTTTATATCTATCTATCTCTCCATCAAACTTATACTTTATTTTAAACGCCCATTTACTCCCTATAGCTTTTCTTCCAGGAGGTAAAACAGTGATTTCAAAAATATCATTCCTATATAAAGCCTCAATTTCATTATTCATAGCATCAGTCCAATAGATAGATTTAGCAGCTTCAAAATAATTTTTTGGTTCATGACTTTTGTTCAACTGAACTGTAAAGCAATAGTTTCTAGAGTTAAGTTTAGAATAATTCACAAACTTTTCAATACCATACTTAACTTTAGATTCAACAACAAAATCATTATAATTTTTGGGAAAAACAGAAGGTCTAGAAGACCTTCTCAAAGCTACTTCTTCCTGAACTGGAGAATTTGAATCAAAATTCAAATTACCATCAGAATTTATATTGTCTTCAAGTGTAGTTACCAGCTCATCCTCATCAGCAAAGACATTGTTGTCACTGTTATGATCAGTGACATGGTCTCAACCAGATGGAGGAGAGTAGCTACCTTCACTTGGTGACTCAGTGTCACTTGGTGACTCAGAGTCACTATTCAGATTAGGGTATACTCTCTTTTCATCATTGGGTAGTTCAGAGGTTTCAACATCAAAAAAGTTCAACTGATTTAAGTCTTGAAAAACATTTTCAGAAGTAGTATTATTCTTATCAGCAGTTGATTCCTTAAAAGGAAAGATAGACTCAAAAAATTTGACATCTCTAGAAAAGATGAACTGATGCTTATCAAGACTATATAACCTATATCCCTTTTTAGAATTAGAATACCCCATCATAACACATTTCTCAGATCTGCTACTCAGTTTGTCATGATTATTAACAATTGTAGCAAAACACAAACAACCAAACATTCTTAAATTGCTAAGAGTAGGTTTTTTATTATAAATCATCTCAAAAGGAGATTTTCCATTAAGCACAGATGAAGGCAATCTGTTAATAAGAAAAGTAGCAGTAAGAACACACCCAGTCCAAAACTTAAGAGGAATTCCCCCTTGAAACAGAAGGGATCTAGCAACATTCAAAATATGCCTATGTTTCCTTTCAGCAATACCATTTTGCTGTTGAGTATATGCACAAGAGGTCTGATGGGTAATACCTTTTTCCTCACATAACTTTGAAAAAGAATGATTAACAAATTCAGTACCATTATCACTTCTAAAATTCTTAATTTTTTTTATCAAACTGAGTGGCAATCATATTGTAAAAGATAGTGATATAATGAACAGTTTCATCCTTAGTTTTAAGTAAATATACCCATACAGCCCTAGTGTAATCATCCACAATAGTCAAAAAGTACTTGTAACCTTCCTTACTAGCAACCTTATAAGGTCCCCAAAGGTCTAAATGAACAAGTTCACCTAAAACAGTAGAAGTATGATCACTTAAAGGAAAAGGTTCTCTAGTTTGCTTAGCTCTTCGACAAGTTTCACAAATTAAGTTTTGATCCTTTGAATTAAACTTCAAATCAGGTTTTAAAACATTTAGAACAGGGTCTGCAGGGTGACCAAGTCTCCAGTGCCAGTCATAATAAGAAAGAGAGTTATGACTTTGAAAAGAGATACCTCCAGAATTGAAATAATATAAACCACCAGACTGATTACCAGTCCCCAGAACTTTTCCCAGATTCAAATCCTGATTCAAGAAATAACATTTATTCTCATCAATGGCAACCACAATCTTATTATCTTTGGCCAGTTTATGAACAGAAATTAAGGTAACACAATATTCTGGAATAAACAGAACATCATGTAATATTAAAGAGTCTGCTAACTTTAGATTCCCAATTTTAGTAATCAAAGCTTCTGTTCCATTAGGATGACCAACTTTTATTTTAAGATGAGAAATATCAAAAACATTTATCAAGTCCTTGTCAGAATGTGTCATATGCTGGTTAGCACCAGAATCCACAATCTTTCAATCAGAACTAAGTTTGGATTTCAAATTGGTATTAGTTGAAAAAAACTTTTGAAATTTCTGATTAAAAATCCTACTATTATTAAAATAAGTACCTGCCATATTGGCCTGCACACTATTTCCTTTGACAATATTGTCTTTGATGACAGAAATGAAAGTAGTAAGTTGTTCATCTGTAAAACCAGAAGATGAACTGGACCCCACAGAATTATTGTTAGAAAACCTTTTTTGAGTATTCTGAGGTCTATTATTGTTACCCTTTTTTCCAAAATTTGGTGGATACCCAATTAATTTAAAACATTTGTCCTGAGTATGCCCATTAAAACCACAGTGATCACAAACAAGAGTAGAACCAGTATTTCTCCTATTATCATATACTCTATTAAAATTAGTAGTAGGATTATTAGACTGAGCATTCTGATTAATAGGTCTAGTAGATTGACTGGTCTGATTATTAACTTGATTCACAACTCTAGTAGCAAAAGCAGAATTATGATTTCTACTAGTACTTCCAGATACAACATTTCTATGATTTTCTTCACTACTGATAATAGCATAAGCACCTTTAAAATCAGGCAAAGGATCTCTAGAAAGGATATTACTCCTTATTTGCATATAAGTATCATCCAGACCCATTAAAAATTGCATTAATTTCATAAGTTGATTATGCTTTTTAAAATCATCAGCAGCATGACAAGTGCATCTAGGTAATTGCACCATAGCATCAAATTGTTTCCACAAAGTACTTAGCTTGTTAAAAATTCTGAGATAGAAGTACCATTCTGAGTTAATGAGTTAATTTTATGATGCAGATTAAAAGTAACAGAACCATCAACCCTGTCAAAGGTATCTTTTAACTCATTCCATACACCAGAAGCACTTTTAGAAAAATTTGACCAAGAAACAGCTCTTCAGAGATGGAATTTAGAATCCATCCCAAAACAATAGCATTAACCCTGTCCCATTGCCTTCCCAAAACTTCATCAGTATTAGACCTTCTACATGTTCCATCAAAAAAACCAGTTTTATTTTTGCCTTCTAATGCTAACATTATAGCACAGGACCAGACATTATGATTCTCAGTTCCATTTAGTTTTATTGAAACAACAGTTAAAGAAGCTGAATCATTTGGGTGTAAATGTAAAGGATGACTCAAATCCAATTTACTTATTAGAGTGACAGGGTTATCAGGTTCATACTCATTATCAGTATAACCATGAACAGAATTATGATAGACATGATTCCAAGAAAAAAGGAAACAAGCACACAAATTAAGAAGAGAAAGTAGTTCCCAGGTTTTCCTTGCCACTAAAGTGGTAGGTCAAGGGCGCACACAAGCACACACAATAAAGAAAAATAAGAACAAAAATCAACACTTCCAATAATCACAAAACCTATCCTCCGACAATCTAAGCAGAAAAATAAGAACAGAAATTAAAGAGAGAGTGAGAGAGGTGTTACAGAGCACGCAATTATCAATCAGCAGCGGAATAACAAACCTACTATACTCTAGATTCACTTAGTCTAGAGATATAGCAGATATACAGCAAGAACCCAGAACCAAGATCCAAGAACCAACAAACCCTAATTTTTAGAATTAGGGTAAATCACCAGAACCACTTCCAATCTTAACCAAATCACCAGATCTTATCGATTAACCAATCTTAACCGATCACGGAAGCCTTTGAACACAAAAGCCCCAAAATATACCAAACCCTAATTTTTCAGAAATTAAGGGTTTTTCAGAAAACTTCAAGATTAACAAAATTGACCACAAGATCTATCAATTAACACAAGTTAATTGACCAAGAACTAATGAATTTTAAAGCAACCCAATTTATCAAAAAACCCTAATTTTCAAAAACGATATTCAGAGTAACCTGGCTCTAATACCATAAAGAAAAACAGATTCTTATGAAAACAAAACACTTCTTATTACTTCAGAAACAACAATACAACCCAGATCTCTATTCTCAAATATAATGAATCAACAACACAGTATTTGATCTCAATCAAATATAGAACAATCAGTAACAACAAGTAATAAGTGTTTTGATCAAGAGAATCAATAACACAATTAGGGTTTCACAAGAGAAAGATTTAGAGAGTAGATTTATGTTGAGAGAGGAAAATGTGATAACAGACATGAGAAAGACAATTTGTCTTTCTCAATATATAGCCTCCAAAGATTGTCTTTAGTCCTTCAACTTTAATGACTTGCTAGATGACATCCAAAGATCAACCACAGCTTTAACACTTTTATACTTCAAGTCCCTCCAGATATAAATCTTCAATATCCAACTCTTAAACTTTTCTTCAGCATGTATGACTAAAACAAACAACAATAAGCAATCTTAGAAAGCATTATCAGATTATACAATAAGCTTTAGACCACAAATCTCAACAGTAATTAGTTGCTTCTTTATTATTTTTCTTTTTTTTTCCTTCTCTCTCTCTAAAAAAACAAATTCATACGCCACTATAATATATATTTACATTTTATCATACAAGGTAAGTTCTTATCAATACTTTAACCCACAACTTTTGGCTATGACATAGTTAACCAACCATCTCAGCTCATTGCTAACTTGCTTAGGTTTATCAAACTGGATGGGCGAATATTGAAATGAGCATAGTAATAATGAGTTGCGAATTTTATTAATATGTTTGGTTACAATGATTAAATAGAACAGTATAGTGAATCTTTATAAAGGTTTTAATTATAAAACCGTTTTGTTTTATAAACCTATTCACGCTCTAGATAAACCTTTTTAAGTTTAATAAACATCTAACATAATAAAGTGCATTAAATTTTTAAATGGTTCAATATCATATACGGAGTATTTTTTCATGTCACACAAGCTTGATATAAATGTTCATTATGATTTACAAGTTTTTAGAGTTCTTAATCATTTTATAAACTTTTTCATGAACTATATAGTTGATGCTCTTACACTGATGATGAATGTTATGAGATTAAAACAAATATTGTCTTGACATAGATAAGTATAACTTATGTTTAAAAATACATAAGTAGGTAGATACAATTATTACCAACGAATATCATACACAAATTCATGAAATAATCGTGAACCCAAATACATTATCAAGGACTCAAGGAGAATGAATGAGTACACATATTTTATATTTCATCAAAATAGTATAATTCCATTTCTCCCTTGATTCCATAGTTCCATTATTCTAAAGTTTGACGGTATATAATGTTTCGTTAACAATACTCATAAAAATAAAACTACGTCCTGGTATATCATAATAAACAGAAAGAATAAAATCAAATCATCTTCTTGTTTAATTGTTTACACAAATTGTAATAATTAACTATATATGTAGTCGACTAGGAAGCCACAAGTACCAAGTAAGACACTTCCACTTGTCACTTCACATATAATAACAATTAATTAGATATCATGCCCACGTACCAAATAAAATCTCCATTTTCACTTTTCAGCAACCTTTCTAATAGTTTTTTTTAATGTGAGAAATAGTTTATTTAATTGAATTACGTGTATGTAATATGGGATGGGTGCATTTCACCTTTGAACTACGTAGTATAAAGGATTGGCCGGTAGTAAATTATGGAGTCAATCAAGCATCCATTCATGTGGCCATGCATCATCCATACATGCATCTTTTTTTCAACTCATATGGAGTATTATATTTTGTAAAACATATGTACCATGATTCTAGTTCCAACATAAAAATTCTGTTTGTCTTTAAAACATACTACGTTGTGTTGTCAGTTTAAAATGTGGCAGGTTGTATTTTAGGTATAAAGGAACAACAATAATGTACTATAGTTCAAAGTTCAAACCATGCATGTGTTAGTTGTTTTTTGTTTGTTAAGAGGCTTTTAATCTGAATTTAATTTACACATCTGAATCTGAATATGTGAAGGAAAACTCTGAATCTGAATCAAATAATTTTTGTGTTTTTAAACGTCTAAATGATTATAACACACAAAACTAGTTTATAGATCATTAAGATATGGTAAGATCATTTACAAGTCTTGTTGGGCAAGAAGTTTAAAACTTTTAACGCCTCTAAATGAGGGGGAAAAACATATTAGATAATAAATAGGCCCAGACCCGGTTTGTGGATTTAAGATATCTAGGGTTTCACCATTATAAATAATGGTTAATAATAAAGTTATACCTACGTAGTTTATTCATTCTCTAACAAAACAAACGTCTTTAATCGTCAAAAGCTATTAACGGTTTAAATTTAAAAGCCATTATGACTTATGAGTGATTAAGTAATTTTATTAAGAAAATAAACACAACTTTAGTTTTCACAAAGTATAAAATAATCAAGCAAAAAATATGGAGTTTTAGTTACATACATATTTTATTCGAATTTAGGTTAATGTTATTCTAAGGAAATGTTTAGGACTTTTTGGATGTACATTTTGTTTGTTTATATGTGTGTCTTTGGATAGTTCTGAAAAACTTAATACGATATCGATTCTTTTTAGCACTTGAGGTCAAAAACCGATCAGATGTTGGTGTAAGAAATCTATTTGTTTAGAAGATATAAAACTTCTAATCATTTACATCTTGAATAAATTATGCTAGCTTAGTATTATATTTCTCTAGATCACAATAATCTGTAGAGTAGTACTATATTGTTAGTGCCTTAGTGGTAACTGCATGCTACTTGGGAAACATACAATGAGCATTACCTCTTATAATTAGAAAAAAAAAAAAATAAATAAAAAAAAAATCCTTTGATTGCGGCAGCCTGAAAAAGATGTTACAATTTTAGAAAATTATCTATAGTCCAACACTAATGTAACTGGGAATACTCTAATACTAATTGATAATTTAAGTGATGTATGTTTTCAACTCGTGCATGAAAAGATATCATTTACTCTTAGCTATTTTCAAGTGTGTGTAGCTAAAAAGTACGCATCATTTAACCAACTGTAAGGCTATGCACAGAGGCGACCTAGTTCGTCGTCGCCACATCAGCTTTCTCTTTCCGACGATGACCTAGTTGCCACAGTGATGACCAGAATTTTTTTTTTTTTTTTTTTTTTTTTTTTAATTCAAATATTTTTTCTATTAGTATATATATACGTGTAAGAAACATGCATGTTACACACTTTAACCTATTCTTGCATGTTAAACACGTACAGATGCATGCATACCATGCATGTTAAACACATATATTCTTGACAACTAAACACCAACTCCACAGCACCATTAATCCCCAGAACTTGCTAATATGGCACCACAAGCGCGTATACCTCAGAAGAAGAAGATAGTTGGTATACAACAGAAATCTTGGCTAACTGTATAGGTAGAATCTGAAAGAACCACAAGTGAAGAATTCACTCCTGTGAAAGGATTATAAGCTCGAGAATCCTCAGCTCCAAAACTTGTTATTTTAAAAGCTTTAGACCAAGATGCAACACTATCCTCCTCTATTCTAATCCACATTTAGAAGCATAAAATCAGCAACACTACACAGCAAACCATACATACAAACGGGACAAGTTTTTGGAATTTTGTGGCTTTGCCACTCGGTTGAGGAGGCAACCGAGTTCCTCCTTTCTCTCCCCCCAACCGACGCCAACCGAACCATCCACAATGGCCCAACCTTGCTCGACCGACTCATTCAACCGAAGACAACCCCTCCCACTGCGCATAGCCTAATGCCAGTAACATACGGAATAGTTGTTTGAACTTGAAGCATCAAACAATTTACAGTTTTAAACGGGAGATGATTTTTACGCTTCACAATTTAATTGGCAAATTCTAATTTAGTATGTATTGTCATTTATATTCTTACATCATTTATACTCCTTTTCAACCGTATAAAGTTATAAATGGCAATACACACTAAATTAGAGTATGTCAATCAACCACTGGAGCATTAGTCTAATGGTTGGAGCACTTGTGCTTAAGTCAATTGACTCAGGTTCAAGTCACATCCTTTGCATTTGCTTCATATAGGTACCCACCTCCGCAAAACCTATGGGCACACTGGAGAGACTTTGTGGAATAAGAGCTCAGGGGTCCGAGTCTTGGCTCGTGCTCACTACAGTTGGTGGTGCCCCACTAGGCCAGGAGAGTTGCCGGAGCTATTCCTTATAGGGTGGACAATGGTTGGTGCTAAAAGACACTCGGGGTAAGAGTGTTCCCGCCAACCTACACCTTTTATGAAATAATATGCCAATCAAATTATGGAGTGTGCAAATCAACGCCGTGTAATTGTTTTATTTGTCCTCTTAGACACAGAATCATGCTTTCTTTTACTCTTGAAAGTTTGTTTTCAAACATGTGTGCAAATTTGTCATCAATTTATATATCTTGTTGATTTTCTAAAATTTAAGTAAAAAAATTGAATATTTTGAAACAAAAAGGTAAAGAAAAGACATGTATATGCTTATGAATTCGTGAAGGAGAATGAAGCACAAACACGACCTCTAGGAAATTTATATGCGAATCTTTTCATATGGCATAAAATAAGATTAATTTCTCTTGGCTCAAAATAAAAGTACATGTCAAGTACCTCGGCAAACCCAAGTATATATGAACCAAAAATCTCTCTCTTTATTGTTCAAATAAAAAATGGCATATAACCTTTTGGATTGTGAATCTTTAAAATCAAATGGATTTAAAAAAAAAATCAAATCAAATGGATTAATAGAACTTTATAAAGCAATGTTTAGAAGTTAATAATGTTTCAACATTTGTACTTTAATCATACTTATTAAAAATAGTCCATGGTAATCACTCCATGTATCAACTTGTTAAACGTAATCATTAAGGCTTTAATTATTACTGTAAAAATTTGTTTAGAGTGTGTTTGGTATACGACTATAGGAATCAATGAATCACAGTAATTATCATTGCAAGTGTTTGGTTAGTAAGTTGGGGAATCAAATTATCACTTCATACTCATAGATTCATAGTAGAGGGAGTAGACACCTTTTTCTAATTGATTCATGTAGGACCCACCACTAACATGTAAATTATTTTTCCAATGCAAAATTCACCCATTTTTCTTTGTTCATTTTAACATTTGTTTTATTAGAATCCACCACTAACATGTGAAAACCATACCTTAAAGTTCATACCAAATAATAGAAATAGAATCGGTATCCTTAATCTCATACTACCCTCTAATCAATGTCATACCGATTGTGATTCCAGGTAGCATACCAAACGCACCCTTAATTCATTTTGTACAGTTACAAATATGTTACCGGAGTTATATGTCTCTTTAAGTACATTTACAAATTTTATACAAATAACATCTTAGAGCACAAGTTATGCAAGCTACAAATAACACGTTATTGGTATGTCACATCAACTCCACATCATACACTTTTCAATAACACACTAATAACTAAAACATTCTCCTTCATAACACACCACTAACATGTTATTGGGTCCCACAAAATACCCCACTAAAAATACCCACTCACTCACAATACAAAAAATAAATAAATAAATAACACAAAGAAAAACCATTGGCTTGAGCCACTCTAGTAACTCAAATGCATTTTGCATGAATTTGGCATATTGGAGTGGTATGACCGGCATGCCATTGGTATTTTTTTTCTCCCTTTGGCATGTTATTAGTAGCCATACCTTGTGCTCTTAGGTTGGGCGCAATGGGGTGGGCCAGGACATGTTGTCCTCCTCAAGACAAGTTTTGCTATTATGAGGACGCGTTGTCCCTTATATCTTGTGAGAAGTTGATAGGTGGTATAGGTGTGAAAAAAGTTATCGTCCGAAAATAAATAATAAAAATTACTAGGATATTGTTTTTGTGGGATACATTTGTTTATAAGTGATGTATGTTTTGATAATAAAGTTAGTGGTCTTATTACACCTATTTGGTGATTATGTTGTCGGTGGAATAAAAAATCGATGCGACGTTGATTTAACGAAAATAATATTGTTCACCATTACATTTAGCCTTAGTACTCATATCAATAAGACATGTATGTGATATTTGTTTGACCATTTTTCTTTAATTTATGTCATTTTCCATATACATTTCCAAAACGAACTATTGACAAAATTATTGTAGACGGTTTAAACCTGATTGTGGACTTATGATTCATTAAATTCATTTAGATCTTGACCGTATTCCCATTAAAAGTAGTTGATCAATAAAACATAAATTTTATTGAATTTTTATTATCGAACATGATATTAGAGTCGGTTTGATTCTCAGGCCTAATCGACCACTTTAAGTCATCGCCTCTAGCCACTCGCGTCAAACATCCATTTAAATAGAAATCTAAGCTAAAATCCGAACATTGTTATGATATTAACTCTCATTCCGTTAAGATTTAGTTGACATCGTCGACGTCATTTGTTTCATTTTCAAATTCAGAAAACAAGCTGTTGGGTTCAGTAAATACCCAAACCCCTTAAAACTAGGATTTGAATAGAAAATATCCTAAGTGTTTAGACCGTTAAACACTAACAGGTCACTGAGTGCATAGTCTCTCAGTGAGTCATCTTCAAGATACTCAGTAAGAGGCGAAAAAGAAGTCTCTACACTCAGTAAGGCGGAACTTAAAGGGTGAAGACTGAGTCAAGAAGGAGATGGTGGATTCAGTGAGTGATGACAATAACTCACTGAATCCCTAAACTCCTCACCAACTACTTTCACTGAAGACAAACTGAAGTAGAAAACTAAAGGCATTGAAGACTAAAGAATGAGCGGGATAAGGCGGGACAAGTTTGAATCAGATAAGACGAAGTCCTTATCAACCAAAGTCAACTTTCCCTGAATGGCAAACTATCAGGCTCAATGTCATCACTGAGTTATGGAAAGTAGCCTTGTCTCTTACTTAATATAGTCTTTGTAAACAGAGACAAAATACATCAGTATTTTGTCTTCTGTAAAATGTCAGTTTGTCACTTAGGATAAAGTTAATACTCATACTTGTATAAATAGCATAAGAGATGGAGTGAAATATTTAAGCTTGTTGATAAGGTTTTAAAAGGTACCTTTTTGAGGGGTCATTTAAGCCCTTATTCGATCACTTTTGTATCCGTTATTGCTTAATATCGTTCCTTTTCACTTTTTAGGTCTCTTGAAGGCAAAATGCTGGAATGATGCTTATTTGGACGAAAAGGCGCGAATATACGAAGAAAATGGCCAAAGTCAGAATCGAGACACTCAAAGCTGCTGAAACATAAGGCGACGGCGTCACTGCATATCTGCGACGCCGTCGGGAAGGAATTTTGCGACGGCTCAGAGGAAAAATTGCATGTTTTCAAGGGACGACGTCAGGTTCTAAAGGAATAGGCCGTCGCTACTCAGACGGCCTAGATGCAGCCAAGACGGCGTCAGAGCTGAAGGGGACGGCGTCACAGTCATAAGGTGACGCCGTCGCAAGGTTTACGTGGCCAAGACGAAACCCTAATGACGGCGACACGACGGCGTCACGAAACATAAGGTGACGCCGTCGCAGATGTAATCTTATATATAGAATCCGAATTTTTCAGTTTTAATGTGTAGTCTTTTGGAGTAAAAACCTAAAACCGAACCAAGGCTTTCTTGTGCAGTATTTTAGGGTTCTAAACCCTATTATACATCAAGCTAAGTATTTACTTCATTAATTTAATTATGTCTTTGATTATTTGTGTGTATGCTTGCATGTTCTCCATGTCCGGCTAATTTATTTGTGTGTTTGCTTAGGGAATATGAAACTTAATTATTGAATATTGATTTGTTGATACTTATCTTAGTTGACTAATGATCTAGAGTGCGCTAGATTATTCGTTGTGTACTTAATGCTTGAAATTTCTTTGTGAACTTTAGAATATAATTATCTAGGTAATTGTAGGATAAAGTATTCAAGGACAACCGTAGAGTAGGCGTCTATAAATCACTAGAGGATTTGTAAACAAGACCCTTTGGTAGTTTCAAAGAGTTAGGGAAATAAGCACGCCCTATAGCCTTAGAATCACAACGCAACTAGGAATAAGGACGTGACAAATCAACCATCAATAGGAGATAATTAAGGAGTAGTAAAACCTAAGTAAACACATCTTTAAACTATCATACGAGTACACTTCAAATTAGACATAGACTATCACAACCTTAGCTTAGAAAATTAGATAATAGTAGAGTAATCGGTAGCAATACCAACCCCCCAAATCCAATACCCGAAATTCGTACCTTTTCATTTTCTAAAAAACATAAAAAGATAAAAAATAATCTTCCTCAACCTCAACCTTAGCGTAGTAACTTCTCACTAGCATTCCTATTCCCCTAGAGAACGATATCAATACCCGTGGCTTACCCTAATTACTACACTACAACGATTAGGTTCACTGCCTAGGGTGTTATAAAACTTGCTCGAAGAAAAGGAAGTTTCCTTGACCCCGAACGACGCGTGTAGCGTTATCAAGTTTTTGGCGCCGCTGCCGGGGAATAGAATAGCTAGTTAGTAGTCCACCTCGTTTAGGTTTCTTTGCTTGATTCCTATCAAGTAAATTTTTTCTCATTTTTATTAGCTTCCTTGTAGTCTATCCCCCTTCTTCGTGTTTGTGTTCGTAAAACCCTTTTCATTTGTCGCTATGGCAAGTGAAATTGCATTTGCATCATTAACAAATGAGGAACAGTTGAATTTCGCAGATTGGTTTGGTTTTAATTGTTCTAATGAATTTGTGAGTGAACTTAGAGATATCCAAAAGGAGATGGGTGTAAGGTT